>CM060953.1:133136045-133621045 GCA_030765055.1 Mantis religiosa | reverse complement strand
TATAAAATATAAAGATTCGTGTTCCATCGGATGGGTAAGTTCTCCACGGTCTGTGTCTTGGTGAGTATCCTTAGCTTAGATGACGTGTCCTTCACCGGAAGCTAAGCATACGTATTCGTATTATGTATAATGAGAAGTATGGGTCGGGACTTTTCTTGAAAATTTTGCTGTCATATCTTTGGAAGATATTATTTTTAAGTGGTTTTTAAAATATAAATTTATATATTCAGAATGTGTTTGAAACTATCCATTTCCGGAAAAATGTGTACATCGGGGCTATAGATGGAATGCAATACAATCTTTCCTTTACCTTCTAGGGATGTGATAAAGATATATAAATTGTGTACATAAGTATACATACAATGTCGCTAAGTGCGATTTCGAACTCCAGTGTTACAGTTTATGAGAGCTTACATTTAGGTCATCATGAACACAGTTCACCGGGCAATAATCTGCGAGAATAGTGCACATGTTTCTCCATTTAAGCCCGTATTGTACCTGGAAACCTATTTCTTGTGGTTTACACTCCCCTATATCTTCCCAGAGACAGCGCTAAGGCAGCTTTGTGGCCTGGCCCATTCGCTATTACTTCTCTAAATGTTCGTTGTAAATGTATACTCCCATGTGCCCAAGCTAATTTGGCCCAGTTCGCACCAATTTAAAATGTCATCCATATCGGTGCAGTAACACATCTTATAAATGAGCCTTGATTGCAAATTTTAATTATTTTACATTTTTTATTGCATCAGTTGTATATATTGTACTGCTATACCGCATCTCACGGTCTTCTGGTTAATTTTTGTTTTATTTTCTAAATAGTATGTTTTGAAGTGTTAAGAACTCAACCCACAAGAATAAAAACTAAGTTCGAGCTTTTATCGTATACACGAGTATAACTTAAGATATCCGCTTATTCTTCATTCAATTAATTTATAATTAGCCAAGAATATGACAGAACTATCATCACTATTCATTGGTCAAATACACAGAAAAAGACTAAATGCATCTACAAGTTGGCAACAACAACCTATAAAATGAAGTTCTTATATCATAAATTAACTATAAACATGAAAAGTATGGGCAACAAAATCGGTTTTTTACTGTCGTTTCTAGTATACGAGGGGAACCCAAAAGAAACCGGATTGTTGTAAAAACTTTATTGATGAACCTTTTTACAAAATTACTTCAGTGACCTTCAAAATACTCTCCATTACATGCGATGCACTGGTCAAGTCTCTTTTCCTACTGTTGGAAGCATGTTTGGAACTCTTCAGGTTTGATATTGTCCATTTCCCTTTGCGAAGCTGTTTTACCGCCTCCACATCGTCATAACGCTCCCTTTTTAGCGTTTTTTATTCGTGGAAATAGGAAAAAGTCGCACGGGACTAGGTCCGGCGAATAAGGAGCGTGGGGAAAGACAGACCACCTCTGAGATGCCAAATAATGGGTCACTCCTAAGGCCGTGTGTGCTGGAGCGTTGTCGTGATACAGAAACCGTCACCTGATCGCCAAAGTTCCGGAAGTTTCCTCCTCACATCCTCTCGCAGGCGCCTTAAAACATCCAAGTAAAAGTGCTGGTTAACAGTCTGGCCAGGGGGTACGAATTCCCGATGCACAATTCCACGAACATCAAAAAAGACAATGATCATTATCTTCACATTTGACCTCACTTGCCTTGCTTTTTTGTGTCTGGGAGAGTTGGGAGTCCTCCACTGGTTTGAGCTTGCTTGGTTTCTAGGTCATAGCCGTAACACCAACTCTCATCCCGTGTAATGACTTTGTTCAAGAAGTTTGGATCACGTGAAATCTCTGTTTTCAAGTCCTGACACACATTCATGTGGATGATTTTGTGCTCCTGAGTGATAAGCCGCGGAACAAATTTAGCAGCAACATGTCTCATGTGCAAATCCTCCCTCAAAATCCGCTGGCACGAGCTCCAACTGATTCCTGTCGCTGCTGAAATTTGATCGATCGCTTGGCGATGATCCTCGTTGATCTTTTGGCGGACCTTTTCAATGTTCTCCTCATTTCGCTATGTTGAAGGGCGTCCAGAACGAGCTGGGACTTCAACACATCTCACCGCGTTTAAAGCGAACCCACTCAAAAACCTGTGTGCGGCTCATAGCCTCCTCCTGGAAAGCTTCCTGAAGCATTTGGTGTGTCTCCGTTGCAGTTTTTTAAGCAGGAAACAAATTTTCACACGCACACTTTGTTCTTTTAAAGTTGCCATAACGACTTCACAGAGGTAACCCGCCAACAGTCAGAGAAACACAATACCACACATGCACGTTCAGCACTACACTGACGCCGTCTGCACAGCTGTTTCATGAAGGTCTCTTCTAACACCACCTAGCACTAGAACCCTGCACTACGTCTACGAGTGGCAGCGCCCTAGGAGTCCGGTTTCTTTTTTGGTCCCCCCTCGTATAGTCGAATCTATATAATGCTTTTGATTTCAAATGGTATTTTTATTTAATGTAGGCAGAAACACACTACCTATATAAAACACGGGCCTAGGTTGAGCCAATCCTTTATAAGTTTGAATTAAAATCCGAAACACTTACAGTGGCCTAAAACAAAATCAGCCCTAGTGAGCAAAATAAGGGGAGGAGTATGCAAACGAGCTACCTGAATGTTCGAAACCTGTGACAATATATTGGTTTCGGACTCACAAGGGGCGGGGGAAACAGGGAAAGTAAGACAAAAGTTAATCGGAGTGCTAGAAACAGGTAGGGGCAGGTGACTTGGAAGTGGAAGAGGTGGTTTAATATTTTCATAACAAACCACTGCACATTGTATTGGCACAAACCGTGCTCTTGAGAGTACATACCTTATCCAGAAAGATGTATAACAGCAGCTAGTATAAATGTACAGCTCTGCTTACATAAAATATAACTATTATATGTACTTCCTTTGTAATTATAACAAAGACCCTACTTTGCTACTGAAATAACGAATATTAATCAAGGAACTTATCAGCTTTGTTTTAACTATTATGAACTTGGCGTTCACAATAATTAACCATGATTAACTTTATTTCTGAATGAAAAGGTGCCCTATTCAGGAGGAATTATACATTTAGAGGTACCTACACATAACATGTATGGAAAAAAATATTAAACATTGTGATGATATAGGTAGGAAAATATGATATAGTAACTTTACATCACAAACTGATAGTGTTACACAAATTCCATAAGCAAATAACGCTAATCAACTATTTTCAGCTGTACTAAATAACTACGAAACTTATTTACAAGTAAAATTTTGTTTATTGACATGGTCATTTAGATACACATTATTATGCACATTAGGTCCAACTTCGGGTCCCACAATATATAGATATCTTTCAGGTTTTTCTCAGGATATATATCTCTAACACTGCGGAGTTGCCCTAAATTAAACCAGCAATTATATTTCAAAATTTACGTTTACCGCTATCATTATTATCCAATTGTGCTCTAAGAAGCAAAACCTGGAAATAAACACTACAAAATGGTTGAAATTCTTTAGTTCTGTATATATACGGAAATTTCTCATCATTGCATATTATAAAATTGTACAAAGATTACTGCGCCCGCCTCGGTAGCGTGGTGGGAGCATGTCTGTCTCACGTTAAAGAGGTCCCGAGTTCGAATCTCGGTCAGGGTGAGTTACCTGGATAAGGTTTTTTCCGGGGTTTTCCCTTATGTTGAAAGACGCATGTCGGATAACTCTAAGCTCTATGGACCCTGGACCCATTGTGCATCACTTCACCCATTCCATTCATCGTCCGATATGACTTAACGTTGGAGGACGTACATTACAAAAACAAACAAACAAAGATTACGGCCCATACACGACATTGAGGTTTAGAAAAAGCAAAATAATGTTTTAGTTATAACTGGGCAGTTATCACAGATTTTGTTTATATAATCATGCTGCATTCTAAAAAGAATTTTTGAGTTATTAAAATGATTTTTATTTCAGTTATATTAAGTTATTGTAATAAAACTGAAAGCATAATACCTTTAGGATGCATGAACTGTACTGTATTATGTATTGAAGAACATATTAAACCTATATGAAAACATCAGACGCACTAAATGTCCGTAAAATATCATAAAATCTCTGCCAATGTTAAAGAAGTTTATTTAATGAAACGTTTGGCTATGTATTAGTGTCCCGTTGAATATAGTACTTTATAGTGACATTTATAATGAAACTTAAAAATTGTAAGTGTGAATTTTGATGCAAAAGGTGATTAGGTGTTATCTACTTTATAAACTTCCTGTTTTCGTAACTCCTTGTTTTTATACAAACACCTACATAGATACTCATGATATACGAAAACGTTTTATAGTAAATTCAAATACATAGGTCAACATAATAAAGCATATGATACCTCACGCTTCAGTTCTTAGACCTCTGTGTTTACTATGTGTATTATACATGGCAGTTAACAAATGAAATGTTTATTTTATACACTGATGATAAGTCCATAATAAAACATCAGTGAAACAGTACAAAGTCCTGAGGGCATGACAATTAAACCAAAGCTATTTAAAGTCGCATAGTTTACAAAGTCAAACACAGCATACATGAGTATCTTTGTGCAAATGTGGCAGTGAGAAATTATTACAGTGTACGCTAAATAAAAAATGGATAGTCAGGGGATACAAAAGTGTACATTTCTAGGAACCACACCTCATAATAAAACTGTCAAATGTTCATGAAAAAATCTGTAAAAAGATCTCCTCGATTATGTTTATATAAAAAAATTAGAACTAGTTGAGAAGTGCATTACTAAATGTGCTATAAATTAACAGGAATTAATTCATGGAGACAAAATGCACTTATGCTTTCAAAACCCTTGAAAAACATATAAATAATTATATGCCGAAAGACACAGGAATCATTTAGAGAATATTTCGGAAAGCAGAACATTTTAACGTAAGCTGTAGCGAACTACGTTATATTATTTTCATAATAAATTTTGCACATAAACCTTAAGAAAAATATGGATAGAACAAATGAACAAAATAGTTGATATTAACAGGAGGAGAAACACAAATTAAATTTTCGTATACTAGAATCTTCTGAAGTAAACCAACAGTAACTTGCCTGTATAGTTTTGTATAATTATTCCAGCATACTGTGACTTTGTGGGTTCGTGAAATGAAAATTCCAATTTCACCACTCAAAAATGTTCTTTATTTCCACTGACTTACAGTTAAACTCTTGCCAATTACACAGAATTACGTAATGCACACAATTACGATTCACCAGTTCGTCCGTTACAATTTCACTTGCACTCGTAATTACGTACAATCTTACGATGCTCTCACACAGTCTTCTCGTCGTACACTAGCACTGCATTCTTACGCCAAGAACTGTGACTGACTGACTCCTAATTGAAGCCCCTTTTATAGGATTATCCTGTTATTCTAGAAGTCTCTGGTTTTCCGCGAATCACCCGAACGTTCCAGAGGACAGGAGAAGGGGAGAGAAACGTCGAGGGACAAGTGACATTTCCCTAAATCACCCCTCAGTTAGTGACTGAGATTAATGGGGGGCGTGGCTCGGCTGCCTTGTGTCGCTAATTGGGTGACACTGCTCCCTCCTCAAAGCTGGTCGTCCCGTACAGCACCATCGTAGCGGGCTAGGCGATCCAGGTGTACCACCAACATCTTCCCTCGCGGAACCTTCTGGATGCGGTAGACCACGTCGCTAATCCTCTTCACCACCCGGTACGGTCCTTGCCATGGCTGCTGGAGCTTCGGGCAGCGTCCCTTGGTCCGGGTAGGACGGTACAACCAGAACAGGTCACCTTGCTGGAACTCTTGGCTGTTGGCTTGCCTGTCATACCTGGTCTTCATGCGGTCGCTCGCCTTCTGGATGTTCTGGCGAGCCATCTCGTGCATGTCGTGCAGATGGTCCACCAAGTTCTCCACATACTCGGTCGCTGGCTGTTTCGCTTCCGGAGGGCTTCCAAAAGCCAGGTCACAAGGGAGGCGTAACTCTCGGCCGAACATTAAGCTGGCTGGCGTCATCCCAGTTGTGTCCTGTGTAGACGAGCGGTAGGCCAGCAAGAACAGTGGCACCTTGACGTCCCAGTCTCGCTGATGGCTGGCCACGACCTTCCTCAGGTGTTCCTCTAAGGTCTTGATGTACCTTTCGACCATGCCATCCGATTGGGGATGTAGAGGCGTAGTGCGAGTCTTGTTCACCCCAAGCCTTTGTAGTGCCTCCTTCAGTAGGTTGGACTCAAAGTTGGTACCCTGGTCACTGTGTAGCTCTAACGGCACCCCAAATTGACAGAATACTTGCTCCACGAGGCAGTCTGTGATTGTTTTTGCCTCTTGGTTTGGGATGGCATGCACCTCCGGCCACTTGGTGAAGTAGTCCACGACCACCATTTGATACTTGTTGCCTCGATCAGAAACTGGGAACGGTCCAGCAATGTCAACGGCGAGCCGTTCGAATGGCACTCCGAAGTTGTACTGCTGCATGCGACCTCGGCTCCTAGTCTGGGGGCCGCGTTTCACCGCGCACACGTGACACTGACGGCACCATCTCTCAGCATCTGCTCGTAGCCTCAGCCAGTAGTAGCGCTGCCGTAGTTTGTCAATCGTTCGGTTCGCTCCCAGGTGTCCTCCCGAAGTACCGGCGTGCACTTCCTCCAAGACTTCCGGGACCTTACTCCGGGGAAGCACCAACTGTTCTCTCTGCGTCTTCCCATCGGGTGACTCCCATACCCGGAACAGCACGCCCTCTCTAGTATTCAACGAGTCCCATTGGGCCCAGTACGACTTGTTGGTGGCGTTCCTCGGTGCGATGTCCTCCCAGGTTGGTCTCATCCCTGCCTACACTTCCCTCAAGAGTGGCCCCAAGTCTGCGTCCGCCAGCTGCTCCCTACTCAGGCCTGCGCTATCCCAGCCATCCGCAGGCTCTGCCGTGACTACTCGGACTGCTGCGGCACGCTCCTTCTCCTCCACTCTTGTACACTGGCCGCACTCTTCCGGACAGGGTCTTCGGGACATGGCGTCAACGTTACCGTGGCTCTTCCCTCTACGATGTTCCGAGGTGAAGTCGTACTCCTGCAGCCTCTGGACCCAACGTGCTGTCTGGCCTTCCAGGTTCTTAAAGCTCAATAGCCAGGTTAGGGCGGAATGGTCAGTACTCAGGTGGAATGGCTGACCGTACAGAAACTTGTGGAAGTGCTCCAATGTCTTTACTACCGCCAGTAACTCCCGTCGGGTGACGCAGTAGTTCTTCTCTGCCTTGGATAGCGTCTTGCTGTAGTAGGCTCTCACCCGCTCATGGCCGTCCTGGATCTGCGATAGGACACCTCCAATGCAATTGTCGCCGGCGTCGGTGTCCACAATGAAGGCGCCAGCCGGTTGTGGGAAACCCAAAATTGGAGCACTGCACAGGGTCTCCTTTAGGTGCTGGAAAGCGTTTTCGGCGTCCTCCGTCCACACATAAGGCCGGTGTTCCTCTGTCAGGCGGGTGAGGGGTTTAGCGATGCTGGAGAACACCTTTATGAAGCGGCGGTAATAGTTGCACAGCCCCAGGAAACTGCGAAACTCTTTCTTATCCCTTGGGCGAGGCCAATCTCTCACGGCCTTTGTCTTCTCCGGGTCTGTGGCCACTCCGGTTGCTGAGACTATGTGGCCCAAGTAGTTAACTTCCTTGCGGAAGAGCTGGCACTTCTTCGCGTTCAGCTTCAAGTTGGTCGCTTGCAGTCTCTGCAGCACCTTACTCAGATTCTCGAGGTGATCTTCAAAAGTTTTCCCGAAGATGATGATGTCGTCCAGGTATAGCAGGCAGGCATCGTAAGTCAGCCCTCTCATCACTGACTCCATAAGGCGCTGGAAGGTAGCTGGTGCGTTGCAGAGGCCAAAGGGCATAACCGTGAACTGCCAGAGCCCTTGGCCCGTCGAGATTGCGGTCTTCTCCTTTTCTCTCGGGTCTAGAGCTACCTGCCAGTAGCCCGACTTCAGGTCCAGGGTCGAGAACCACTGTGCACCAGCTAGCGTGTCCAGGGTGTCGTCAATCCGGGGTAAGGGAAAACAGTCCTTCCGGGTGACGGCGTTCAACTTTCTGTAGTCTACGCAGAAGCGCAGCTCACCGTTCTTCTTTGTCACCAAGACTACAGGGGAAAACCAAGGGCTGTCAGACTCTTCAATCTCTCCCCTGGATCTCATGTCCTCCAGCATGTCTCGTACCGCCCCTTGCTTCTCCAGCGGAAATCGTCTATGTGGTTGCCGAATAGGCCGGGCGTCCCCGGTGTCGATGCGATGAAGCACTTTGTCCGTGCGGCCGTAGTCACTATCACCTTGTCTGAAGACGCGCTGATACCGCCTTAGAAGTTGTCGAACCTTCTCCAGCTGTTCTGTGGTCAGGTGGTCGGCCGCCCTCTCCACCAAGCCTTCTAGCCGGGGCTCCAGGTGTTGCTTCAGCGCCGGCACCTGGGTCTCGTCGATAGCTGTTTGCGTTCAACACGGGCTCGCACATTCCCAACTCCGTCCCGGCCTGGACGACGTGATCGGCGTCCGTAGGATTTAGCAGTCTCACGGGCACCTCCTCTCGGCACGGCAGCAATGCCCTGGCTACACACAGTCCGTTTACAGGCGTCTTCTGGTCCAGCATCATGTTCCTGGTTCTCTGGCCCTCCAGTCGCGCCGTCACCACCACCTCGCTCCTCGCGGGGAAGACCACGTCTTCGTCCAAGACAATCCTGCAAATTCCAAGGCGCTCTTCGGGTTGACGGAGTATAACCTCTTCTCCGTTGAGCCGCAGGACCTGCTTGCCGACGTCGTCCGTCGCCTCATGGCTCCTGAGGGCATCCAGTCCCAGAATCACCTCCTCAGCCACATTCGCGACGAACACCCACAGACGCACGGCACTCCGTCCCAAGTTCAACTCCAGCAGGGCCTCCTTCTCCACAGGCAAGGTGTCGCCCAATGCCGTGACAAGCTGGTATGGTCGGCTTGGCTTCCTTGTCGGCAAACCCTTTGCCACGTCAGGTCTGATGATGGTCACGGCCGCCCCGGTGTCCACCAGCACGTGGCACGGCTTCCCTCTTACCCAACCGTCCGCGATGAGGCTGTCATTCATACGCCGGCTGACGGCGCGCAGTGTCACTCGAGGGGATGGTGGTGATGGCGCCGACGTGCCCCTCTCCACGACGGCCCTTACTCGTTTTCCGGCTGCTCTTCCTGGTGTGGGCAGTCTCTCTGCAGGTGTCCGGGCTGTCCACACCCCCAACACAGGCCACTAGGTGTTCGCCGGCGTCCCTCAGCTGGTCTTCTGTCTCCGGCGTAGCGGACACTCCTCGTTCTCGACGTCGGGATGGATGTTATTTTGGCCGCCTCCATCCTTAATGCCGCTGTCAGCGCCTCGTGGATGGTTTTATATTCGCCGAGCATTAGGCGCTGACGAATCTCCGTGTCCCGTACCCCGTCGACAAAATTGTATGCGGCTTCCCGGGATACGAACTCCAGTGGCAGGTCAACCAAGGCCTTGCTAGCCAGTTGCTCGATCGCAATGGCGAACTCCTGCAGCGTCTCCCCCGGCTGCTGTGACCTTGCCTTTAGCTGACTGCGGTATGCTGCGGCTAAACGGTGGTTCCCGAAGCGATTCTCCTGGGCTTCCCAGATGTCCTTGGGCGCCGCCGTCGTCTGCAACGCGTTTAGGACTTCCGTGGCTCTTCCCTGGAGGCTGGCTATTAACTGTGTGGCCTCCTCCTCCAGTGACCATCCGTTGTGCCTGGCCACTGTGTCGAACTGGCGGCGGAAGACCTCAAACGTTGACGCGCCGTCATACTTGGGAGGTTTGACGCGCGCAGATGTTGTGTCGCGTCCCGGCGCGTCGGCCTTCAGATCCTTCAGCTTCCTGCCGACGACGTCCTCTACCATGGCGTTCAGGGACTTCACGCTGCTGTCGGCTTTTCCTTCCAGCTCATTAACGCGGCTCGCCAGGTCTTCGGCGCGCTCGCCTAACTCTGTGACGTCCTCTTTTACGCCTGCCAACTGTTCTTCAAACTTTGCGGCGAGAGCCTCGTTCGCCGCCTTCATTTCCGTGGCCAGACTGCCGTTCGCTGCTCTCATTTCTGTGGTTAACTCGGCCTTCATCTCTTCCATCTTCTCGGTGATGTTGTCGTTGGCCGTCTTCATTTGTTTCAGTTCCGCGGCCAGGCTGTCTTTTGTAGTCTCCAGCTTCGCGGCCAGGCTGTTATTTGCCGCTTTCGTTTTTGTTGTTAACTCGTTCATCTTCGCCAAAAGCATTTCCAATGCCGATTCCATGGCCGTAATATTCGGTGGTTATCGTCCCGCTTCCTGACACCAGTGTGACTTTGTGGGTTCATGAAATGAAAAGTCCAATTTTACCACTCAAAAATGTTCTTTATTTCCACCGACTTACAGTTAAACTCTTGCCAATTACACAGAATTACGTAATGCACACAATTACGATTCACCAGTTCGTCCGTTACAATTTCACTTGCACTCGTAATTACGTACAATCTTCCGATGCTCTCACACAGTCTTCTCGTCGTACACTAGCACTGCATTCTTACGCCAAGAACTGTGACTGACTGACTCCTAATTGAAGCCCCTTTTATAGGAATATCCTGTTATTCTAGAAGTCTTTGGTTTTCCGCGAATCACCGGAACGTTCCAGAGGACAGGAGAAGGGGAGAGAACCGTCGAGGGACAAGTAACATTTCCCTAAATCACCCCTCAGTTAGTGACTGAGATTAATGGGGGGCGTGGCTCGGCTGCCTTGTGTCTCTAATTGGGTGACAATACAAAATATATCAAGTGCTTCCATTCCGTGGACGAACTCATAAATATTCCTAAGTAATATTACAGGTAACAATAATACGATCAATTCTGCGTTTATATTAACCCTTAGTTGGTAACATCCGGCTATAAAATTTTTTAACGTATAGCTAACGTTGCTGATATTCCAGCTACGCTTTATTTGTGAGTTGAACTTTATACTGCGTGAACATTATTGTTTTATTTTTACGAAAGTATTGTTTTACTCGCACGCACGTATCAGCCACATCGTCTCAAGATGGATGTTACTGTAAAGATAGGGTTCCTGTCTCCGTTTGTTAGACGGATTTTTTGTAATTAGGCAAGGTTTCTTGTGTTAGATACCTTACTTTTCAAATATTGAATTATTTATAGATGGCTACTAGTAGAGGAATGACTCACATGTCACAAAGTAGCAGTTGGCTTTAGAGCAGCTCAATGAGTGCGATGTGTCACTCATTCAGAAGATTCTTATGTTTCTGAAGAGCATCACGTATTAGACTCAGACCATTAGAGATTCGGAAACAGATTTTCAGCATATCAGAGAGTGAAGAGGGTGGTGGTAGGATCTATAACGATAGTAGTATGGCAGAAGGCAATAAATGAAATCCAGAAATTTTGCGAAGAGTGGGGAATAAAAATAAACATAAATAAGTCGAAAGTTATGGTCTTCAAGAAGGAAGTTAAACTAAAAAAAGATGAAAATTGGGTACTAAATGGCAAAAGGGTAGAAGTAGTCAATGAATTTGAAAAATTGAAGCAAAAGGAAGAGCAGCAATGAATGGAGTAAGAATCGCAAATATAAACTAGAAATGACAACCAAATGTTTAGAAAGAATGTATGAAGCACTAGTTGAATCCAAAATGTTGTAGGCAGTGGAGATCTGGGAGGGGGGGCACAGAGGTAAACTGATCGGTGGACCAGAACTACAGAAGGTTTTATTAAGAGCTACTAGGCTTATTAATATTAGCACCTAGGGAAGTAGCTTTAGTAGAATTAGGAAACACAAGAAGAAATGGAATAATAATGGAAAGAATAATACAATTTTGGTATAGGTGTTTGGTTAAAGAAAATGGGGAAGTTATGAAATTACGCATGAGGCAGCAAAACAGATTAGAGAACTCAAATAGTTGGTGGGCAGAGAGAGGAGCAATTATGGGAAAAATAGGAATGGGAAATATATGGAGATTAGAGGAAAGCAATACATGCGATGTGGGTAAATTAGTAAAATGGAGAATAGGAGATATAGAAAGATAGGAAATATGGGGAAGTCTAGAAAATATGAAGTCATTACAAATTTACATGCAAATAAAAAGAAATTGGGGACGAGAAGCATATGTAGATTACTGTAATAGGCTATTGAGAGAAGGGTTAGCATGGATGAGAACAGGAATAATATTTCTAACAGGGATAAGAGGTAGGGAAAAGGGAATTTGTGAATTGTGTGGGGGAAAATAAAGCATAGAATACTATGTAACAGTATGCGAGGAGGTTGCAATATGGAGAAAAAAGGTTAGGGAAGAAAAATGGGAGAAAGTAGAGAAGAGGATAGTAGCTATAAAAATTTTACCGGGCAGGGAGGAAAAGAAGGTAAAAAGTATGGGTGAGTTCTTGCATTTAGGAAAAGAAAAATGGGCCAGTAATGTAAAAAAATATAAGAAATGAAGAGGAGGGGGAAGAAAGAGACTAATTAAGTAATCAAGGATGAGGTTAAGAGCTACCTGGCAGAGCAAAAGACCTGGGTGTCATGCAAGCCAAGGTAGCAAAGAGGTAACGACAAATAAATGTTACCAAAAGTTGCAAATTATAAAAATTTGGAGTATGCACAATAAATATACATCAAATATCAAAAGTTGACTCTCTTCAGAATAGGGAAAATGATGACACCTCTATTTACATAATTTATCATGGCAAGATGAACTGTTTCATATAATGACACAAAATCTGGAGTATATGCTCCATACGTAAAGTGTAGCAGCCACTCAGCGTATCCGAAGAACAAGGAGATTGCCACTCGCAATATTTTACTTTCTAATATCATTGAGCTATACTAATGCCTACGTTATATCTCTCTCCACGAAGGTAACATGTAAAGATTTGGGTTCATGAAGAGCACAGAATAAATCTATTCAGAGGGAATATGAAGAGAGGGCTCTAGATTCCAAATTTTTCGGTTGATCTCTGGAAAATTATTTTGGACATTCTGGGTGAAGATTATAGAGATCATTCTCCAGTTAAATCAGTAAGAAACGACAAGCTATAAAAGAGAAAATCCTTGTTACTCTCACATCAAGCTGAATAGAATTACGGCATTCACTGCGTGAAGTATGATAAACCCAATTTCCAACAGCGTTCCATGAAAATATGTAAAATGTGTGTAGAAGGTATGTAATCGTTTACCTTATTTGCATCGGGGTCAATATATCTCTCAATACAAATATTAGCTTTAGAGGCCATCTCATTTTAAAAAGTAACATACAATTTTGTGACTTTTACGCAAGTATAATCACATTATTTAAGTTAATTGATGGAAATTATTCATTTCTTCACACTAGCCGTATACAGGCAAAGGTATTGGATTGATAGAGTCGACATGAAAAAATTCAATGCCACGGCTGGGATTTGAACCACGGATCTATCGGTTCATATAGACTCTATCAACCTAGAGAAACTATTTAATGTGACAGACCAATATTTAATTTTGTATTTTTTTGCATATTTTATAACAACATATTTTTAAACAGAATAAAAATATCAGTACTAATATTTCGATTAAGTTATTTATCTTCTATACTCATTAAGGTGCACCTAAAATGCAAAATTTGATGTTAGTCTCAAAGACGGATGTTGCCGTAAGCGCCAATTTTTCACATGTTACCAACTAAGGAGTAATTCAATGGTTTAGTTGTACTCACATAGCTTGACTGTTAAATATAAAATAGTACATAGGTAAGTTGTGCGCTTTTAAGAAAAATTATATGTATTCATTTTATATATATCTTTTGTAATTTGATTTCATTTATAAGACGTTCAAATTACGCTAAAGGTTTTGATTGTGTACTTATTATTTAATCCTAATAGCTATTGTATACATTCTGTTTATTAAAGTGCTTTATCTATTTTATATTTTGAGTATTATTTTTACCGTTGTTAAAAATTGCGTTGTAATTCTCATAGCTGTAAAATAAATGAAGTGAAATACTCTTAAAATGCCAAGTCTTTATAGATAGCTGATAGTATGCATTATATTTGTTTTCTTCCTGTAGAGTGTAATATAATTCTTTCTTGGTTTTACAGCAGCACTATCAATCACTCTTCAAGTATTGATAAAGCCATTTAGCGGTGAAAATGTGCTATTTCCGCACACATTACTTTGACATTATAGCATTGAAAGAGTACAAAAGAAACGGTGTCTCATGATTTTCTTTCGTCATGGATTATGATATCCCCTTTTCATTTTCTTTGTTATTCAATATTCGATATTTCCTTTCAATGGAAATCCTATAGCCTGACCTCCTTTCCATCAAAGCTCTACCTTTAGGATGCCATTAGCCAATCATTTCTATACCTTTTATCTATGAACATTTAATCCAAGTGAAAAAGTAGGATTTTTAACATTTGATGCGGGTATTTCGTGCAGTTTTTCTACATTGGCAGAAAACACTGAGATAAAAAGGATATTCGGTATCGGAATATTGGAAAACTCGTCAAAATTCAGGGCTGTCCAACTGTCACTCAGCTCTATTGACTTCTGCAATTCATGCAGGGAGGAATTGAAGGCATTATTGGAAATCTCTTCATATTTGATGAGCAGTTCTCGTATCACCGTTGGGAGATAGCCAATAATATTTTCCTTCCTTTATAAACCAATGAGCCTTCAATAACAAATTTACGAGGGTTAAAAGTTTACGTGAATAAACTTCACTGGTTTATAAGTAATCCCTATAATTTTAATATTAAAGCTCTCAGTAATGTTACTAATGGTGCTTGAATCAAGAGCAGATCTTCTTATTTCGAGATAAATGACCAAATAACTCCAACTAGGCTATTTATTTAAAATTGTATTTTATTTCTCTGTCCGAAAGAAATATTATAGTTGCACTACGTTCACTCTATTTTACAAATCTGTGTTCAATTGTCAATATAAACGGCTCATTTGATTGGGCACGGTCATGCCGGTCCCAAATTTGGACAAAGCAATAAGCTTTAAGATATTTAAAAGCGATACTGCCATGATAGTAGGTTTAATGACACCCAAAACAAACGTAGCGGGACTGAATTCCGTTAAAATGATGGCACTATTATGATCCTAGCGTCTTAAATCTATTTAATAGCATCTACATATAAATATTAGTCCTTTCTTTGAACGTTGTTATAGATACATGTTTGCCTGCATGTTATACAAAAATTAGAAATATGTACTAAGTTGTATGTATACCATAGAAAAAAATATAATTTCTCGCATTTGGTAATTTAATATTCTATTACTACGAAACGCATGGAAAACTTAAAAAATATGTAGTAGTTCAAATGGAAGAAATTTTAAGATGTCAGCGACTACTTTAAAGATGAAGAATATAATGAAAGGTCTCTTTACACGAACTGTATACTTCTTAATCTATGCAAAGGAGCTCTGTAGTTTTCATGTGGTACCTTTCTGTATGTCTCATGATTAATCAGTTAAAGATTGAAAACATTTATTCAGAAGGAAGAGAATATCAGCCCATTCAGTTTATAGAAACAAGATACTAGTCATAACAATAACTACAAAATGAACCTTTTACAAAGTTGTTGATCATTTTTTTCCCAGAAAGTACAATTAAATTTTTTGGAAACCGTTAGGATCAGAATTTCATTACGGAGGGGATTTGGAACGTAGGCCACCATGCTGGGCCCATTGTCCCTATGCCCCAAATGGGGAACCCCCGGGAGGAAGGATGAGGCGAAGGAGACAGAGGGTGTCCACCAAAGGAGCCACGAAAGTACAGAGGGCAGGGTCCCTACAGTTTACTTGGATAGAGACTTCTCCCAACAAGTCAGGACAACGGACACGCTCCTTTACTGTGGAACGGCAAAGAGCCCAGCAGACGTGCCCCAAAGGACCTTGGCTGGTGGTCCCGAAAAGGTCCCAGCAGAGGAGCGGAGAGTGGCAACCGACCTACCGGAGAAGGAAGTGGTTTACCTCAGAGCGTATCATCCTGTCATGCACCGCCGAGACACCCGCCGACACTTCTAACCTGAAAGAGACCACCAGATGATGTGAAATAATAATGGGGATGAAATGGAGGGAAAGAAAATTCGGGGGATGTAATTAACCTACCCAGCATTCGCCTAGCAATTCGGGAAAACGCCCGGAAAAACCCATTATTCAGGTAGGTCGGCACGGGAATCGAACCCGGGCTTCGGACTCGCCTGAGCCATCCCGCTCGGTTGGAAGACTCTTAGTCATTTCATATTCGTCTTAACTATGCAAAATGTTGTAGGAATTCTCATGCAAGCAGCCTTTACTTGGCTTGATTTATAATTTTGTACTTCAGCTATTTCAACAAGCTTTGAAATGTGTCGACAGATTTTCTTGAAATCATCCTTTATTAAATATCAACTCTTGCGTTCATGAGTTTCTTACCCATACACAGATAGACAAGATAGTGTGTTATTGGTCAATATCCCAAAAATTTAATTGACGTTTTTGGTACTGCAGACAAAATACACATTTACGTTTCTCGTCATCCTTTGTACAGCGGTTTCATAAACAGGGTTTACTAAGTGTAAATTTATGTTATCTAGGATCCATTCTCAGGCAGAAAGGGCTACAGGATGCCTGGTCAGGTCTACAAATGGAAGTTCTGTGGTCCGTAGGGATTGCTGCGATGCCTATAAACATTGCATGCCTGCGACGCGTACATGCTGACCAAATAACGAGCGACGGCAGGAATTCCGTGACGTTCTGTAATGCAACCCGCAGCACTGTGCCCTGGCATTCCTCGCGTACATCCATCTGCTCCAGTGAAACATGCCAGACAGGAGTGACGATTCACAACCTAACACCAAAATGCCAACCCTCTTCTATTCTCGGCTTCGCTCTTCTATTCTGCTCTGTTCTTTGTTCACTCTTTTCGCCTTCTTTCTCTTCTACATTCCTCCCTCACTTCTCCTATCCTCTATTTTTTTTTCTCTTTTCGATTGTCTTTTTAGCCGCCAATAGCTCTTATTCCTTGCTATTGTTTAGAAAGGTTCTGTTAGATGTTCTTTCGCTTCCCATTTTGTCTTTTTTCCTTCGATTTTAGCTTCAATCTTATATGTTTAATTCTCTGAAATTTCCGCACTTGTGCATCTTATTTCTTTGATTAACATCTCTTAATTTCACTTAATAATGGGCAGCAAACATTGTACTGTGCATTATAGGCTTTGTAGCGTCCTAGATATAATCTGAGCCTTTTATAGTTTAATTTTATCACTAATTTTGAAGATAAGTTATGTCACATCATAAATATTGAACATATTTTACATATTCTATAACTTCCTTTTTTCGGTGAAACTTTCAAATATACTCGTAATAGCCCACAAACAGCATTGAAATACTTCAGTTACATCCAAATTATCTGAAAAGTCATGTAAGCATTTCCAAGCAAAACTCCTTCCTTTCCATAACGATGTGTTGAACATAAATTAATCCAAATAGGTTTAAATGTACACACTTGTCTTATTGTAATATTTTATAACTTCTGATCAATACAGCACCAATACAAATACTTGTCAATAACAAAACTTATAAACAGCTTCTGTAATTGTTAATAGGACAAAATAGGCCTTTGTTTTCTTTATGCAATTGTTTATCCACGTCTTGAATAGAAAATACGTGTTTCTAAAATCCGCCTCTTCTTAAGTGTTATTTTTGGAACGATTAAGAGAAGGGAAAGTTCCAAAAGTAATTAAAAGTTGCATTTATATGTTTCACTGTATTCACTTCGAAGTAATAATACTCTACTGGAAACCTCCTAACAAATATAATTATACTAAATGATTTAGTAATATGTTTTAGAACACATAAGTATTGTATATAAAAAATTTTGTTATGAAAACTGACACTTAACCGTTAAAGCATTGATTATGAAGCACCAATAATTTTGTTGGATTACTTGTAAGGAATTATGACCACACAACCTATATTTGCTTATAAGTTTTCCTATACACAAATTTATGGAGAACATATTCCTTGTTGCATATATAACAGTACCTTATATTTGAAATGTAGAATTAACTTACAACTATTTATTATTTATTATAATTAGTTATCATTAAGAGAAGGAAAGCATAATGAGAATTGGAGTGAATATATAAAGAAAAATTAATATAAGAACACATTTGCTAGTCATTAAATGGCTAAGGTAGTGTTAAATTACCTCTTTTCATAGCACTAGCAATTTCCAAACTATTAATTTCGCTAGATTTAAATTTCACTAGCATAGAACAGTGACTTCAAATTTAAGAAAACTAAGTAGATATTTGAAAATATGGTATTCGTATATGGTTAACTATACAAAAAAGTTATTTTACTTAACTGCTCCTTTAAAAAGATCGACTTTTTGCTGCAATAACATTTTACAAGCGATTACACAAAAGCCATTCAGATTGAAAAGGAATTCCAAAGAAAAAATACAAGATACACATTTCTTTTTGTCATGAAAAGTGTTAAATGCGTGACCATAAAATAAAAATGGTTAGAAATATATTTGAAAAAATAAGGAATAACTTAAATTTTACTAACAAAGGGTATTTTAGTGCACTGGTATTTTCTTGTAGCTTTATGTGTTTCATACTGTAAAGCTGCAGAAATGATTTGGTAAAATAACTTACTCTTTAATCATTCTGTTCACAAGTAGAAATGGTTCTAATATGCCTCTTTTTTGTATTAAGGGAGTCTCAAGTATTTGTTTTATGTCCTTGTTATGCAATTCTTAGTGCAATACAATGCATTGTACAATACTATAGATAGTAGAAGAACTGAAACTCGGTTATTGATACAAGTTTTTTGAGACTGTGCTTAGGCTACTTAGTTTGAACCAACTAAATACCATCTTTCAATTAAGTAGTGCAAGTATTTAAATTTTTACACATTATTAGGTATATATACGAATTGGGAATAACAATTATGAGCCTAAAATTATAAAAAACGAGTGAATGAACATTGACTGTGTTCGATTGCTGATATATCATTGGTAGCTCGAAACTTTTACGCACCACACCATTTTGCGAATTCGTATGTTCCAAAAGTGTCGGTCACATGCGTAATTATAAATACTCAAGGTTTAAGTCTTAAAACTGCACACTGAGGTGCATAAAGAGTAGCCCTTCCCCTTGGATCGTAATTATATATATATATATATATTCCTCTGTAAGGTGACAGACACTTGACTCCATCCAGGATTCTTGACTCCAAGAATTAGTGTTCTGGATAATTTCTCTGAAAAAAACTTAATAATCATCATCATCATCATCATCATCATCATCATCATCATCATCATCACCGTAGCCCGCCTCGGTAGCGTAGATGGTAGCATTTCTGCCTCACGTTCAAGAGGTCCCGAGTTCGAATCTTGGTAAGGGTGAGTTACCTGTATAAGGTTTTTTCCGGGGTTTTCCCTTATCCTTCAAGACGAATGTCGGGTAACACTAAGCTCCATGAACCCTGGATTCATTTGAGCATAATTTAACCCAATTCCATTCATCGTCCAATATGACTTAACTTTGGAAGGCGTAAAAAAAGATCATCACCGTCAGCATCATCTAGTCAGGATAGATTGAATGGCCCAATCGTTATCCAGAAATATTAAAATAATTACTTGTAGAATATTTACTTTTCCAGGTTTTGCTCGCGGTCATCTTCCATAGGTCGATGGTAATTGTTAAATAATTGTTTACAACTAAATGTTTTCATGGGTAGTAATAATTGAGTATCATATTAAGACCAGTTTGTACCTGTTTAAGAATGATACACATAAACAGTTATAGCACACACTGTCTTTTATGTTCCTTATGATATCTTCATTGTTTTAGTGTCAAGCAAGTAATATCAGCACTTTAACTTCTGCAGCTTCAATGGATTTTCTTAATACTTTTTCTTCAAACACCAGTTTTCACAGTAAGAATGGTTGGAATTCTATTTTTGTGTAGTTCTGAATTGTATCCGTTCTGACTTTCTCAGTAAAGTTGAATTAGCAATAGCTGTGGGAATTAGGCACTTTGAATTCTTAGTGTCTTACACTTTCATATGCATTTTGGCAGCCAGTATAATTCAGAGTACTGACCTGTTTAAAAATAGCATTATTGACAGTAATTTCTCTCCAGAGAGGGTGAAATTTCCGAAGTACTTACATTATTTCTGATATCAAATGAACAAAATTGCTCTCAACGATCAGTGATGGCCACGCTGGCAGAGGGCGGGATACATTTATTAGTAGTACATCAATAGCTTGGTTCCCTTATGGGCCACATTTTATGCACGTCAGTATATCGACATACTAAAATATCGAACCCTTTAGAATTTGTTTGTAGCATATGCCCTGCGAGGTTCAATCCTATGCGAGCAATTGCCTCATTAAATAAACGTTACGGTGCAGTGCGTCACAAAATGAACCGGAATCTGGCCTGCCCCCGGCTGCATGCATTTTCCCACTAAATAAAGCTTAACCAGCAACATGTTTGCACAGCGGCAAGTTGTGTTTTCAGAGACAACATGCTCGGTGTCGCAAAGTTCTCTTTATCACGATTTATTATGTGCACGCTTCGCTGCTAGAAATAATTCTTGTAAAACTGTAGCACATTTTCCTTTAGGAGCTGGAATTTGTCGAGGTTTGCTTCTAATATATAAACCTTAAAAATAAATATTTATTCTTTAAGCTAGACCAGATGTAACAAATTTTGAAGGCACTTAAGTCCAACAGGTCCTGCAGATGTTACTGAGTAACATTAAATATCGCACTAATACTTCGACATATGAGTAACTAGCTATCATAAGCCAAAGATAATTTCCCTAAGGATAAGGGAAAACCAACTCATTTGCACTTCATTTATAAAAATAGAAGAAGATTATATATAAGAGAAGATTATAATATAGGAGACAAATTAAAATGTTAATGCTATTTTAATTCTGAAAAAGAATGTGTTTTATCATCATCATGATCATCATAATTCAACCTTAAAGATAGGCCAGATAGGCCTGTTTCGTCTCAGATGGGATCTTTCCAGCGTCTTCGTGGTCTTCCAACATCTCTAATACCAACTGGATTATACTGCAAGGCCTGTTTGGTGACTATTCTGGCATTCGGGAGAGATGATCTTGCCATTTCAGTTTGTACTCCTTGAGTTTGTAATTTATAGTGAATATTTTAGTTGTTCTCTTATTGTTTCACTTTTAATGTGGTCTTTATGACTACAGCCACCTACTTGTCTCAAAAATTTCATTTCAGCCGTTTCAATTATTCTATTATCATTTGTGTTCAAGGTCCAGGTCTCGGCTCCATAAGATATAACAGGCACTGCCATAGTTTTATGCAACTTTAATGTAGTATCTCTTCTTGTTTTGTTTTTCAATGTTCGTTTTATAGTGCCACATATGTTTTGAAATTTATAGATCATTTGTTTTAAATCTGTCATATTCATAGGAAATATCACATCCTAAATAATTAAAATATTTAACTTGTAAAGGGGCCTATTTAAAAACGTTTTGGTCTGTTATTAGTAGATGTCCTCAAAATAAAACTGTCAGATCCATAGCGAAGCTTAAATGCTTCAAACATCACAAGACTGAAAACTTACTTAAGCAAAGATAAAAATTTAAAACAATTTAGAAGTAACGGGGATGATACTACGATACAGTTCGATATTTTCGATGCATAGTAGTATCGAAATAACTCTATTGTTTTGAGATAAGCATTGTTATTGATCATCCTACTACTACATAACCAACTCCTGGCAGCTGTGTAAACAAATAAATGGCGAAGAAAATCAGCAATAAGTGCCGCTGAATATTTACTTTTAGCCTCTATTTTGAGTGCACACCTTGTTAATGAATCAGTGCTCTGTTCCATTTTCTCTTAAACCTAAGTTCAGAACAATAAAATGTATGGTAATATATCCTATAATTAAAGCCTTGACCGTTTTGAAAGATGTTTGACTAACGTATCACATTACATTGTTTCTCTATTCTTCAGGCTCCGTGAGAGAAGGGTTAGCTCGGATGAGAACAGGAACAATATTTCTAAGAGGGATAAGAGGTAGGGGAAAGGGAATTTGTGACTTGTGTTGGGGAAAGCATAGAACACTATGTAACAGAATGCGAGGAGGTTGCAATGTGGTGAAAAAAAGGTTAGGCGGGAAAAATTAGAGAAGAGGATAGTATCTATAAAAATGTTACGGGAAAGGAAGAAAAGAAGGTAAACAGTATTGCTGATTTATTGCAGAAAGAAAAAGAAAAATGGTCAAGAAATGTAAAGAATATAATAAAGGAAGATGAGGGGGAATAATGAGGTTAATGAAGTAACAAGGAGGCATGGACGTTAAGAGCTACCTGGCAAAGCAGAAGACCAGGGTGTCATGTAAGCCAAGGTAGCAACAAGGTGAAGACAAATAAATGTATTCAAAAGTTGTAAATTGTAAAATTT
Organism: Mantis religiosa; assembly: GCA_030765055.1. NCBI lineage: Eukaryota > Metazoa > Arthropoda > Insecta > Mantodea > Mantidae > Mantis > Mantis religiosa. Next base: position 133,598,577 of record CM060953.1, on the reverse strand, counting down.
TGGGACATGCACAATTAATAATTCATTAATTCATCCATTCATCCATTCATTTCAGCGACTTCATGTGCTCAGGATGCTATAGGTCGTTTGGTAAGCCTGGGAAAAAACCAAGAATAATATTTTACGAGAAAATCTCACCTTATTTCTCGGCATAGTCTCCATTGCTGGATATACACTTGGTCCGGTGATGTTCCAGATTTTTTCATCCCGTGTGCAAAATAGGTTCCGTCAAGGTCTACAAAATACTTGTTGACGGTGACAACCACTTCTTGATTTGATGAAAATGGTCTACCACCAAGCAAAATTTTCAAATTTCAGAACAGGAAGAAGTCGCTCGGGGCTAAGTCTGGTGAATAAGTTGCATGAGGAACAAATTCAAAGCCCAACTCGTGCATTTTCGACATTGCGATTGTTTGTGTTAGCAACGGTGCATTATCTTGGTGAAAGGCCATATTTTTGCGCTTCAATCTCGGTCCTTTTTCAGTAAAGGCATGTTGTTAAAACTCCAACAATGAGGCATAATAGCAACTAGTTAGGTTATGCCTTTACCCAGTAGTCTGTTTATTCCTTGATAATCCAAAAAAGGTAAAATAGAAACAGTGGCATCACCTTACCACTTAACAAAGTGGTTCTTGTCTTCCTTGGTACACTTTTACCAGCCTTTGTCCATCGTCTTGACCGCTGTTTTGACTCGGGTGTGTCAAAATGTTTACAAGTCTCATCCACGGTCACTAATCGGGGCAAAGCGGCTTAAGAATTGCAATTAAACATCGCCAGACATTCGGTAGAAATGTTCTTCCGGATGCGCTTTTGATCGTCTGTGAGCACTCCTAGCACCCATCTTCCACAGTTTTTTTTTTTCATTCAGAATATTGTACACTCGTTTATTTGAGATTGCTACAGCCTCAGCAATCTCATGAGTTTTGATTCGGCGGTCTTGCATAAACAGATGTGGATTTTTTCAATGGTGCCCTGTGTGGTGACCTCAATTGGGTGACCAGAGCGCGATTCATTTTCGGTGCATCTACAACCACGTTTAAATTCGTTAATCCAGAAGTAAGTGGTCTTCAATGTTGGTGCAGAGTCCACGTGAGCTTCATCCAATTCCGTTTTTACTTGTGAGGCAGTCCAGCACTTCAACTGAAAATATTTATTAACAACACAGAACTCTTGTCTTCTTTCATTTTCAATTGGAGGTATCACACTGATCAGTTCAGATGGCTATGAACAGTGAAACGTATATTTTAGCACATTCAAATTTTCTATACAATCTTTTGAATAAGCAAGCTTACCACCCAAAAAGCTGCAACAAAATGTTGCATCCCTTAATGGAAATTTACCAAACTTATCAATCGGCCCTCGTATATTTCATCTAACAATGATATTATAATAAAAATGCAGAATGTAGAATTATTTTAAACACAAACAATAAAAATAGTGCGTAAAAGATTCAGGATAACAGTTTCGAATTTTATAAATTACTCCTTATATAAAATTTAAAGAAACCTATTACATCTCAGGGTTAGAAAATATTACAGGGCCTACAGACAAAGGAAGGAATATATTTTTATAAATTTCAGAATAAAGTAGCATTACATTTATAATATTTGTTCAGAGAATGTAAAATATATAATTAAGAAAGAAAAGAAATTATAATAGAGAACATGATAATTATAAAAAATTTAATAGTTTCGGCAACTTTGGGATTTAACAACTGATTTAAAATATAACACTGCTGATCTTTACAGAATTCAAAATCGATGGTACCAGAATGTAATACAAAATTGTGTATGTATATCTTAGAGACTTTAGCACGAAATACAATAATGAAGGGGAGGAAGGAATTATAGGCTTTAGAATGTTTCATAAATTTAGATTAACTATTCGTAACAAGAAAGAAATATCGGTTTTTAATATGAAGCAGTGATATCGCTTCATCCATTAGCTGGTAAATTTACTGATCTGGAATGAGAGGTATAAAACATCGCCATTGTGGTTTTTGTAGCGTGTATTATTTTATTAACAATCATTATGCAACCAGGCGCGATTTATAAATGTCATTTGGTGTACCTTATTAACTATGATTTCGTTGCGACCTATAGTTATTACATGCTTCAAACTTTTCTTCTAATTATTACAGGAAAGTAAATAAAAAGCACATATGGAAAACGCTTCTTCACTATACTTCTGCAAGTGATATTCCAAACAAAACAATTATAGCACTAATGGCAAAAGAAAGCGAAATATCCAATGTTGTGTATTGATTTTATCAGATGTTCCTATATTATCCGTAGAAAATAAACTTAAGTTATTTTCGCCAGGTTTTCTTTATCAGGTTTCCCTTAAAAGCTTGTAGAGAAGAAAATACATAAATTTATAATTATAAATATAGTTATTGATATAATACAGCTAATAGATCCATTTTATTAGACATAAGAAGTAATATGTTGAAGTCTTAATACACTTCTGCAGTTGCCAATAGAGAAACTATTTCATAGTCACATTTTAACACTTTTAGGATATAAAACAGATATTTTTGCAAATATTAGACCTGGTAATATGGCTAGCTAATCCAAGCAGAAACGAGCTTTTTGGTTAGCAATATAAGAAACTCTCCTGATTATTCTCAGGTTAATTAACTTTCTGGCTCACAGTGTCTTAATTAATGGAATGCAGAACTCTCATATAATGCCTGGGTACGGGTAAGGGAAAGAGAATTCGCAATATTATTGGCTATAAACTTGAATATAGTGTATAAGACTTTTAACTACATCGTAGAAAGTTGCTTGTTTAGCGAATCTTTTCTATGGGAAAAGCTATGCGGTCTTTCTTGTAGAATTTCATTACTTTGTACCCCTTTATTCTGTAACGAAGCTACGGGTTATTTAGATTTCCTCCCCGTAAAAGAAATTAATGCAAGAAAGTTAATATCCTCCTTTGAGACTTTATGAGTTCATCGTCGAGAAACAAAGGTAACAAATAACGATATTTTAGGTCAAAGAACTCCATTTCTTCCTTCCTATAAAAACAAATAACGTAGAATATTGACATTAAACAAGGTGTTTGTTCCAAAGCATATGGTGATGTACTGCAACGTCACTTATACACATACTGGGTCTGGAATTCAATCAGTAGAATTTATGCAGAAGCGCATGACTACTGTGATAGAGAAGTTGCATAATTAGTAGGCGTTCTGTTTAAATTTTGTATATTCCACATCCTATCAGCACTTAGGAGTCTGTATAGTGTATGTCCTACCAAAACCTCGTTCGTATGATCTAGATTCCATTAGGTAAAACTGTAAGCGGAATACTTATGACCACTAGCATAAGGTAAATTCAATTGTTAAACAGGGAGTTGTGATTTCCTTAACGAAAACCTTATCGCTGTGGAAGGAATGAATCTTCGTAGGGTTATAAAAGAAAAATTAATATCCATGGCTTTATTTCACTATTTGTGTGTGATATTGCGAGGACTGTCATTTTATCTACTTCTATTATTGTTTTCAGTAACGTGTTATTACTTAAGGAGTACATGTGCTTGCCAAGCAGCATCTCCACCACACTTGTATGTATTAGGTTAAGCTGAGCCGATGACCTGACACTTGCCTCAAAAAATGTCGCTTTTAAAATAGCTTTTTGCAAGCATATTGGATCCTTTTGATCCGTGAAGCATGAATTTCAAAATTTTAAACACTTAAAGGTAATAAATACACTGCTCTACCTTCTATAAGATATATAGTCCTTCAGCCTGAAAGACGAGGTGTCAATAGTTTTCTGCTTTCCTACATGATACCAGCGATTTATAATGAGTTGTGAGATAGTCAATACAATAAAATCTGAATCACTTTGAAAATATGTATACCTACATAAATTTCCATTTTAAGTACCTTGCGTTGATAAAGAAAAGTAGGTCATTTAACCAAGTGCAGGAATGTAGCTATCAGCATACATAATATTAGAGATAATGAGAAATTATAGCGAAATGGTAAAATAAGGAAAATATAAGAGGACACACGGGATTAAAAATAAAAGTACTAGGCGGTACGACAGTCCTAATAGGGCCAAGGCCTACCAATCTGACAGCCGGCTTGACGCCCGCTTACGTACTGCAGAAGCGGGCGATCCGGGGAGGAGCTGTGGTCAGTATTAACGTTGCTTTTCGTGACCAGGACCACTTACCAAACGCAAGCTTCCCACTTTCCTCAAGATGCTGGGTGCGCACCGGTCCTACACTCGGGACTTAAAATCTGCACCCCATGGCTGCGATCGAACCCGGGCCACTTTCCGTGTCTAGGGACCAAGGCATGCTGCCGTAGCCCGCTACGCCACGGCGTAATGCGTAAAAGAAATGTAGCGTAACATAAAATTATAGAATGAACTTCAACACACCTCTTCTACCATACAAGGGCCTGCATCAGTTTTCGCTTTGGAGGTTTACATATAAGGACGAAACTACCTCCACAATAGTTACTCTGACTTCATCAAATAACAAATAAAAGAACCAGTAGTATACCCTTGTGCTGTGATTGAAGGTAAAATTTAATACTATTTTCAGTGACTACTCTGGTCTGCATTTTCAGAGTCCAAACAATTTATTGTTCATAACTTAAACTCTAAAAAATTACTGACTGGTCTGAAAGAGGATTTGTTTGATAATAGCCATAGATGAATAAAACAATGAATTATCACAAGTATGACTGACCCAAATAGCTACCATAATTATTACCCTACATTTTAAGACATATAATAATTAGAAATATAACTTGAAAACTTCAAGAGAAAAAGAGAAATAGATGGGGTTTGAAATATTGAGAGTTTAGGGATAAATCGAGTGGAGCTCCAGGCTTTAAAGTAATATTTATTGTTTACTTTGACTAAATAATATGAACAATGAAAACATGCTTTTAGTGTTTCAAAATAAAAATAATATAACCGATAAACGACTGATATTCAAAATATATCAGCAAAATTTTTTATTCCACAATTTTATTCATTTATGCTATCATGCATTATAACATTTTCTTTGCATAATTTTTCTGAATTCATATTCATATATATTTCAAGTTTGTTTTAATAAATTAAAGACACCATTTGATATTCTTGCACTATCTTTTTCATAAAGCAAGATTTTAGTATGTTTAGCACTTTCTCTTACTTGCATATGCGAGTATAAACTTGATCCAAAGTATCACCTGGCCCTGAATTTCACAATTTACTTATCGTTACAGACGTGTCAGTTATCATACTAATGTGAACTTTTCTGACAATATTCCAGTCTTGTACTGTAATAATAATATACATCACGACAAAATAACTGATATAGAGATTCGCATAAAACAAATAGCTTTCCTTCTTTCCTCTTATCGGTTTTGTTCTTATTTTAATAAACTGTTTATCTTCAAATTATAATAAAGTTGCATTTATCCGGTGAATTTAATCTTTGCCATTCTTTTCAGTCCGTCTACAGACGAACAATTTTCTTTACTGCAATGCCTAAAAGCTTTCTCAATTTGTTTTGGAAATGTCTCAGTAGTATTCCTATTTCATCTTCTAAGTTTGCAGACCCCTTTATTTTCTCCTATATTTATATTTAAAAGATTCCAATTTTTTCCTCGCTTACTCGCAACAGGAAAGTTTGCACACTATAGCTGTCATACATTTTTCCTACATTCCAAAGCTTGCTATATGTGGTACTACTTTTTTCATTTCCGGAATAGAAATAATCTGCATTATATTACATATTTGTGCATGGTCATAACTCATAATAAAAAACCGAATCTACAACACGGCACGCGTTCAAAACTAATGACTATGAGTTATTGAACTCTGAACTCTTTCATCGATTGTGGAGACTGAATGTAGCCGGCGTGTCATTTATCGTCCCCGAGGTCGACAACGTAACATGGCAACGCTTTTACGTATACATACATACACGTTCACGGTCCGTCAAAGTACCACGTCAACAGAGCATTGTATAATTGAAGATCGGTCTAGTGCTGAAGCCTGTAATGGCTATCAAAGGCGCATCACTGATTTCAGCGCGACATGCTCGTTCCAGTTTTGTTTCCAACAAACTTCTGTGTTGGTGTTAAAATTTCATATTACTACAGATTTCGTTCATTTGATATGCATTTATGCAATTTTAAACAAATAAGCGATTTTAGTAGTTCCAGTAAGGGAAGTTAAAAATTTAGTTTATATAAACAGTAGTTTATTTTATATTGTAAATAACACACTGTAACTACTTTTATATTTTGGCAAGGGTTCCACGTTGATGCTACTTTGAAGCTATTATAATGTGTGGCTCAGGGTAAAACAATGAAGTTTCTCACAGGGTATGCGTGGATGTGTGTGAGAAGGATATTTTAATGACACTGGAGTGCCCGTTTCACACGTATTTATTTACTGCTTCTTTTTTTTAGACCATCGAAACTGAAGTTGCCGACCAAGGGTTACTAATATCCCTGTTTAGAGTTACGGACGGCAGAATGTTTATTACTCGATAAACTTTATTCGTTCCTCACGTATATATGAACCGACAAATATATTCTCTCATTTCTGGTATGCCTGGCCCAATACAGTACAAGAGGACTGCCCTAATCGCCCTCACGCCTCAGACTGTTTCAATGGCTTGCCAGCCACGAAGTGTTCTAATCGGCTCCACGCCGAAGACTGTTTTCCACAACTGCGCGTGTGGGTGTATATGTAACTTTCACTTTCTCGAAACCCTCTTTTCACACAAATATTTCCTTTGTGGCTAGTTTGTCTCCATTATGAATGATCCAAAGAATACCCTATTCATACAGTCAACTGTCATCCTTTAGAAATCTGCTATGGGCACTCTTTCTTACGTTTCTTTTGTTAAAACAACTTATTCACCCAAACTGCTATTCGACTCAACTGCACTTGCACGTGTTGTAACAAAGAACCAACATTCCTTTGACATCCATCATGATTCTTTATACATTGCAATTCTTAAATTTGGTATCAATATGTACAAATGCAGTTATCGCTTTCTTGACCCATGAGTTTATTCGATGGTTTGCCGGGTAGCCAGGCGATTGCATAGGTTAATTACATACCTCAAGATTCCTGTCCCTCCATTTAATCTCCATTATCATTTCACACGATCTCTCGTCTAGTGGTTTCTTTCAGGGAAGCAACTGTGGGCAGGAGTTTCGGTGCTGCAGGACAGGATGATGTGCTCCTGGTAAACACTTCCTCCTTTGGTCGGACGGTCTCCTGCCCGTCCTATTCGACCGTTTCAGGGTGGGATGTCGGTTGATATCGGGGGCGTTTCCAAGTGATTAATTGTAAGGACCCTGATCTCTGCTCAGTCTTGACTCCTTAGATCCGTCACCCTCTGCCACCTCTCGCCTCATCGTTTCTTACGAGGTTACTCCACTTGGGGAATATGAATAGTAGATCAAGACTGGTAGAATCTCCTCCGTTGCATAGTCCAATTCTATTACAGTTGATACCGAAATTACGGGATGCAATGAGTAAAGAATCGTAATAGACTTCAAAGGAATATTGTATCTTTGTCACAACACGTGCAGGTGCATTGAGTTGAATGCAGGAATTCTCAGTGGGTAACACTTGACTCGGTTTGAAAAGGCATTGTTCGGACCCTTAATGGCATGGCCGAGACTAATAATCACAATGGACAAATAGTCACAAAAGAAATTTTGGTGTTAATACAGAGGGCTGTTTTACACACACAGCTGTAGTGAGGACACAGAACGTGGTTGGCGGGCTATTAAGAAACATCTCTGGTTCTGTCTCGGGCGAAGACAGACCACAACCGGAGAAAAAAGGTATCTATCGGTTCCTACGTTAATAACGAATCATGTATTATCGCGTAATAAGTATTCTACACACGGTCACTCTGAACGGTGATATATTGGTAACACTTGGTCGGCAACTTCAAGTTTGATGTGAGGATGAAAAGAAGCAGTTGTTAAACCAGTTTGAAACTTGCATTCCAATGTCATTAGAACCATCCTTACTTCCAAGCATATCCACGCATACCCTTTGACGGAAGTCTTTTCTCTACCCTGAGGATAAATTGGTAATCCTAACTTGCAACAAACTGTTACGTCAACGTGGAACTCCTGGCTCTACCCTGCTATGCCCACCTGCTGTTACACAGTACGGCAGCTGGAGCTCCGGCCATGACGTTTTGAGGTTGCAGGTGACAGAGGGGGAACATTATTAGTACCAACATACGGTAATGAGCAATTGAAAACATCTCCACAAAATTATCCTTAGAATGAAAACATAGGACTATATAAACATTGAAATCTAACTTGCCATTTCACTATCTTGCAAGATATTCAGTACAGCGCCACTCTATTCGAATATTTCTTTCACACCTTTTACGCGCGGTAACTGCTTCTATTGGTAGTACTGGGAGTCTGTATATCCGGTGTCGTGGTCAGGAAATTAAAACTGTCTGATATACTTTGTCTCACTCTAGTTAAATCCTGCTGAAAACCACAAGGCGGTGCTAACTCAACTCGCCACGTGTTAGACGCTACATGCACTCACATATGTTTTGCAACACTAGCAGTATATATAGCAGCGCTAACTTCTAGACAATAAATAAATAGATTTGGGTTACACTTCAACTTATTAAATCTATGATTTGGTTCATTTATGTAAAAAATAATGAACTTCTACAGCGTATAACATTTTTCTTAAAATACTCGTATTTCTCCACGCGCTGTTTGCACTTACGCGATTTTCCCGGTGTCAGAGTTCCGGATGCTTGCTGTTCCATTCTAACACTACTTGTGGAAACTCTAAGGGGATCACGTTTCTTTTTCAATGTTTTTTATAGACGATTCCGGGTTTCTTTCTTTAAGCACCGCGAAACAATGCGTGATCATTCGCCTCTCGTTACTATTTAAAGTTTGCCTCGATTGTGTGTAATTTCGGTTGAAGCACCGACCTGCTCTATGATAAAAAGCTTACTGATTTTTAATTGAATATACATAAGTATTTTTGGGCTTGTGAGGTACGCGAGATGTACAGGAAATACAGTGTTAAATATCAGAAGCAACTCCATACTATAAACAAAAACATCTTAATCAGCATTCAACTCATTACAGACCTCGTTAGGAGAGAGCTGCCTGATATAGGAATGCAAAAATATTATATAATAGCAGTGTCCTTTAGTAATTGTTAATTAAAACACAACTTAATTTAACAATGTGTATAATGTGTTCTGTCTAATCTATATATAGCATACAGAACTCATCTATGTGGTATGTGAAACAGAAAGATAAAATGTGGGGCTATTACGTCTATAAAATCAAAACATTTGCATGCTCTCCTCTCTCCGACATCAGCTCGCAGAGAACAGTGATCAGAAAACTACTTACAGTACTGTACTTAGAGGAGGAGTTTATCCTGCGCATGCAAATAAAAGAAAACTCCCATTAAATTCGCTAACCAATCAACAGCTTAACTGTTTTCTATCCCAATATCTCTGTCTCTCTCCCCACCCAAATGTTTACAGCAGGATTAAACTTCCTTGAGACGGATTATAGCGTCAATCAGCATTGGCGCTGCTAGGCGTAGAATCCAACACCGTGTTGCCACTTTCATTTTCTGTGGACCACAAGGCTAACCTTGCTTCTGGTGCTTGCGCTTGTGAAGTTTGTTTGCTATTTTCTGCATACGTGAATTCCGATTTTTAGTGTTTGTAAATGCTATTATTATCGCTGTTATGATAATGTGGCTACTGGTTCGTGAAATATGCAAATGCGTGAAATATTTAAAGTAAGTATTATTCCTCTGCTTGAAATTTCCGATAAAGAACTGGCAACCGCGCTTTCCCCTCTCGAGAAATGTCAGAGCCGAGAACGGCCGGCTGAACTGTAGTAACGCTACGTTGAAAGACATTCTTTTGGTACACAGCAAGTTTCGCTTGTCAGAAAGATGAACTTAGTGACCTGTACTATTTACTTCATTAACGTACCTGTAGACGGCTTCAGTTGCATAGCTAAATTTTTGTATCATATAATTGAGCATTTATTATAACGAAATCATTTTCAGATGTCCGGCAGGTAGCTTAGTTTTATATTTGTCTTTACACTTGGCTAATTATTATTATTGATTGATAACTTTAGGAGGCTGTTCATTTATGTTTATCTTATTCTGTGGCTGGTCATGATATTGTCTGACATTAATTGAGCACAGGGTAAATTATTAAGTCGTATTCCAAAGTCGAAACATAGGTACTTGTCATCTTATTCGTTTCTATTATTGTGCAAGGCAGGTCTATAAAACACTGGGTTTGTAAAGAGGATGATGATCATGACAATGACGACGTTAAAAGGAGTTACGCAACCCTTTATGCAGGGAAACACATTTGCTGCAAAGGTAGTTTCTTTTATTCTTTCCTCTATATTCATTCACCACCATAGAATCTCGGGAAGTTGCAGCTAATACTACCAATTGACGAAATGATTTCTGATGTTAAATTGCAAGAAAATAGTTTGTATGCTTGTAGGAGAGCATTTTATGGCCATAACTGAAATGACCGTTTTATTACATCATTCGTGTTTACGGTACATCTGTGGAAAATATTATTGCCGTTATTATTTGAGACGCAAATAATGCGAAACGTGATTTATTTCCCAAGTCTTTTAAGACTTTTATTTCGATTTATTTCGAATAGTTAATGTTGTTAACCATTTTCATCGATCAAAAGCTGTCTTCAGCGGAAGATATAACAACAAAGAGAAGCTTAAAGTAATATATTACCTTGAAGTTCTCTACAATGGAACATTTACATATATATCCTGTATAACATGTAAATATTACTTTCTCCACATTCTATTAAGGTATATTTTTCCTAAGATTAATTCCAGTTAAACGATAAATAGTTAATTAAAGCATGTGAGGACAGAATTCATATGCTTAATATGGTTACCAAGCCGTTGCAAGTGAAAAAACGGAGTGTAGAAAAAATTGTGAAATTACAAATATTAGATAAAATGCGCTTTCAAAAACTTATAACTATAGAATAAATAATACATTGATGTAAACATTATACCTAAATGACACCAGATGATCATCCATAACTATTATATTTGACCGCCTCGGTAGCGTAGATGGTAGCATGTCTGCGGAATATTGGTCAGGGGGAGTTATCTGGATAAGGTTTATTCCAGAATTTTCCCTTATTCTAAAAGACGAATGTTGGGTGACGCTAAGCTTCATGGACCCTGGGCTCATTTGAGTATCATTTTGCCCATTCCATTCATCGTCTGATATGACTTAACACAAAAAAGGTAATTATTATATACACTCGTGTTATGTTGTGGTACTCTGTGCTGTTTTACGCCAGGTGTTCTTAAAAGCATTAAAATAACATACACACATGCCCACGTGCATTTATACTTTCGTAAATACTTCCAATTTCCATTGAGAACGAAGAATAATCTCGACTAAAGAAAATTTGTTCTATTATATTACTTTTATTTAATGTAATAAATTATTATACACTTTTTAATAAAGCTGCAGTCACATCTCCTGCGAATGTGTTCGGGGCCCCTAAATTTTGAGTTAACGTGCTAACCAACAGATCTCGGGGACAATTAATTGCAAATACAGCTTATATTCCCAAGTGGTTTTGGGATTTCTAACAGTGCAGATCCCACTAATCTACCAGCTGAAAAAGAACTGTCAATCAAATGCTGATACTGACAGAGCTAGCCGCATCTTCTATATTTCTACAGGAGCTAATTTCTATGGTCTTCGACTAACGTTACTCTGTCATACCATCTTAGTTGTTTGGCTTCCTCATTGTCGATATTGGAAGCGTGGCACTCAAATGTGATCTGTAAAAAATTCGCTCTGTGAAAAAACCGGCCAACCTTTTGGAGCAAATACTCGAAGAAGAATGGAGGTTTAGAAATTCCAGTATTGAAAGAAACACTCGGTGTCCTTTGCTTTCAGCTTCCTGCTGTACGGAAATACTTAAATAAAGCTTAAACTTCAGTGTAATCAGTATAGTGTAAAAGTGCCTTGATTTAATGTACCCCCTCTGATTTCCCAGGATTTGTACTGGCAATGCTCTACACTAACAAAATAATATTGGCGTGCTTTTATCCGTAGTAGACATCACATATTGGCCACATTGATGCTGTGATACTCTCAGAAGATCAACATTATTATTAGTAGTGAGTCTTCCGCCACGTGTTTGGAGTTTTGTTTCACTCACATTTATTTTATAACATAACTTAATATTCCTCTGTACTCTCGACATAGGTAACCTTTATCAGTAATAATCACATCCATCACAACTTCTCTAACACTTTGGGCTAAACACAAGCAGACAATTAATTGGTAAAAACAATGATGTCATACACGCGCTACGTGATTTGCAATGTACGATACCGACCAGCTTTTTCATATTCTTGATTTACCTAAAACTAAACTAGTCAAAAAAATCCGGTAGCAAACTCTGACCTCTTATATCGTAACAATCTTCTGACAATTATTTACCAGACCACTTTATTTCATATTTGACTTATTTGTGTTCTAATTATTTCGACGAACATAAGTGATTCCGATAGAGGACGTCGAAGTCCAACTTCCCGTTTCAGTGGCGCTCAGATAAAATGTTGATCAAATTCTTGTAATATTGTTTTCCATATTACATGCGTTTTATCAATTGTGTCCCTGATTTATCTTCTTATTTTTAAGACATTGGCACCAATTATATTCCCTGTATCTACAAGATATGCTATTCGAGAACAAATTCATCTTGTAACGATGCCATTGCTTACAATTAAATCTACCATGGCTGTTCAATAAAGAATGATCATAACTTTTTTACGGTCATAAGTTATCGCACTAAAATTAAATCTTACTATATTCTGTTAGCTTAATGTGAAACTAATACGCCGTAGTAGTTCCATTGTTGGTACTCAGGAAAATTCAGAAATGTTCAGCATCGCCTACCTCTGTAATGGAGGTAACACGCGAGAAACAATATGCAGCTTTGACATTCTGCTGTTGTCTCAACAAATCTTCAGTTTGGCCCTATGCAATGTTACAGAAGGCCTATGGAGAGTCTTTTTTCTTCACTACAGCACAGATCGAAGGTGGTTTAAAATGTTTAAAGAAGGAACACAATCAATTTCAAAGAAGGTGGATCCGATGCTCCAGTCACTGCTCTTACGGAAGAAAACATCAACACCTCTGCTGCCATTGTAAGAGAGTGTCGACGAATTACCTTAAGATCACTTTCTGAAATAGTGAACTTTTCATTGGGTACCACCCACGCGTTGGTGACAGGAACATTACACACGAGACATGTTTGTGCGCGATGGGTTCCAAGACTTGTTGGTTCCCGAACAAAATGACATTCGCTAGTCTGCATGCAGTTAAAGTTGATGTTAGAGGAAGATCTGGAGTTTATTTCAAACGTAATCACTGCTGATGAAACTTGCCTACATCATTTTGAAACTAAGAGCAAACAAAAAAGCTCAGTGTGGAAATCTCCTTCATCACCAATCCCCACAAAAGCAAAAGTGGTTGCTTCTGCTGGGAAAGTTATGGTCATCTCAGTTTTTGATATTCATGGAATGGTTTATCAACATGTTTTACCTGCACACACATCAGTAACTGGACAATACTACAGGTATGTCCTGAAAACATTGCAAGTCAGGCACAAAAGACCAAATTGACCTGAAGCAGGCTGGATGCTGCACCAGGACAATGCGCGGCTGCATACTGCCAATGCTGTTGCTGAGTATCTTGCAACATATCTTGCTGAATATCAACGTGAAGTGCATCCCTCACCATCCCATGTGACTTTTCCTATTCCCTAACCTGAGGAAACGCCTTCGTGGGAGGCATTATCCATCATCAAAAGCAGTGGTGAAGGCTGCGGAGGCGATTTTTAAGGATATCTTAAAACTGGTTTCCAGCATGTCTTTGAAGACTAGAACAAACGCTGAGACAAGTGCATCACATTTGGGGGAGACTATTTTGAGATGGACCATGAAAATTGAGGATGAGTAAACGTATGTTGTCAAAAAAATTGTGACATTCTTTATTGGACAGCCCTCGTACTTTGCGTTAGTAACAGTAACGTATTCGGGTTTTTTATATGTTGACTGCTGTTCATTTTAGTGTTCATCTAAAATTTGAATCAAAATACCTTTGATCCTATCTTTTAAATTACGTTTTAAGATTGCACTCAAAAAATTGTATTTAATTCAGGAATTTAAGAACAATGCATGTTTATGAGAGGAAGTCAGTGAGTTGTACACAAAAATTTTGTCTCGAAAGGCTATACCCACTATTTTCAATTAGCACTTTCTGTGGAAGTGTCAATAGAATATCAAGGTTTGCTCCTTAGGAACCTCAACATCTCGATTTCTTGATAATGACGTGCATGTCGAAGTATTGGGAATTATAACTAAGCAGTTCTCAGTTGGTGCCACAACTTAAAATGCATATGTTCTAATATATGATAAAAGATGCATTTTAAAGAAGAAATATATTTTATATTTGCTGACGTTTATGTCACGACAAGACTTTGAAGAACCTGATCCACCTGACCACTCCAATCAATAGACACAAAAATGAACTCATTCTCTCTGGAGGGCTGGGTTAAAGAGAAAGAGCCTCAGTGGCGCCACGAATCATAAAAATAGAAAACCTGTATCTATAACGGTTGCGCCAGTTTCTCAAAGAAACCAAGCTTAAATGTTATTCAGTAATAGCTGTTCCTTCTCTCTTACAGGTATTATTTTCGGCAGTGTAAGTTGTTCACCAAAGAGATGATTTGATCAACTACAATGTTCGGGAGAAAGAGATATGTTCCTGATGTTAGTGATGATTAAAATGATGACGTACGAGATAAAGTACAAACAAAAGAATAACAGATACAACTGATTAACGCTGATCATTTTTTTCTCCTATATTTATTCTCTCTTTTGAGTATAGATCAAATTTCCAAATGATTCAGATGAATATCCTGCATTAATTTGTTGCATTCATTTATATATCATAAATTTTCATAACGTCTCTTCATTAACTTTCATACCTTTTCACTCTAATAAGAAACCAGCAATATGGAGCACTAAAAAGATTTTCGAGAGAACTAGCTGTGGAAGCGTAAATTGCTTACTGCCTAGTCAACATAGAGAAAATATGAAATTGGTACTACTGTTCCATACCGAGATTTATTTGAAGCTCTTAAAGGTCCGTTCGATAGTGAATGATTTATAAAACAAAACACTGATAAACAGATATATAATATGTACTAACAGTATGTATCTGTTAAATGCGTAATAAAACATGTGCAAAGGAATTAACTCGGAAAGTTCACCCACTTTAGAACTTAAAAAATTTGGACCTAATTGTCAATTAAGATTTACACAACACCAAATATTAAATAGTTTAGAATAAGTTTTAAAGGGCTTCACATTATTTTGTTTCTTAGAACTAAAGAAAAAAAGGTAAAAGGTAAATGTTGCTACTGAAAAAAATGTAGGAAACATTAACACTTGCATTTTTCACATGTATATAATTTATTAAGAATAACAACAGAGTATCTCGAATATATAACACCAATTTTCTGTAGATTTTCTCTCTTATGGTTTAACTACTATACAAAATACATTTAGAATGAAGAGGATTTCATGGGTTAACATCAGAAAATTGAAGGTCCATGCCATATATATGCCATGCAAATATGTTGAACACGTTATGTATATAAAACACGTTAAACAATTTTTGGGTGAAATAAAACCAAGGAAAGCTTTTCTTATAAAGGATAGTTTAGGCTTGGATAATTTTTTCTGAAGATCGGGGTATTATATCCACTGAAGAGACCAACTTAAATAAAAACCATGGTTTCTATCCAGGATTTAAAGAAATTTTCGTTTTTTAGTTAAGGTATGGGTTTCTAAAATGCTTTTTGGCTGAATGAAAAGGCGAAACTTGCATCCAAATATCCTTCTCTTTTTGATGAAAAATATTTCTGATGAAAATAAAATAATGAGAAATATGTACTTTATTATTTTATCATCATCATTAATTTATTTATTATTATTTATATTATTAATTATTTATTTATTATTATTACTGTTAGTATTATTGTTACTGTTATTGTTACTGTTATATTAATAATATTATCAATTGTTGTTCTTATGATTGTTACGATTGTTTTTGTTACACTTCTTCCAAAGAGTGAAACGGATAATTTTCAGATACTTGAGTGTGTGTTACGTATAAAGGTAAAATAAAACTGCTTACTTATGAAGGTGATACTGTAGCCATTAGCCTGTGTCTGCCAAACGCAGATAAGAGTGAAACGCTCTCAGAAAACTCATCGACGTAACCGGTGCGTGAGGAACCGCAAGGAAGTCCGTGTAAACAATGGCAGCGGGAATAATAAAGGCCGGCCCTTAATGCCGCTACTTAAATCCCACCCCATCCCTGCCATGATGTGACCTATGCGGAGAGATGCTCTGTACGTTTATGTCCCCACAGGGTCGTAATCTCCTGGAATCCGGGGGCGGACACGTTCCGTGGTTATATCGCGCAAACATGGGATGTGAACTCTGATCAAACACCGTTCCCTGGCGGTGTAGTGCATGCTAGTGCAAAAGGGTACATACAGACCACCAGAAAATGTTCTATATGCAAGACCAAACTTAAGTGCATCATGTAAATACATCACGATACAAATGCAGTGCTATGTTGAAAAGCCTAATAAACCTTCGAAATGTTTGCTGTTACAAGAAAACAAGTTCTGGACCCTAATCAAAGGTAATTTTACCCTAAATCTTGCACTTTCATGTAACCAGCCTTTGAATCCAACTACCTGGTTTCATTTCTAAATGTCACTGACCTGGAAAACAACCCAGAGGCATAAAAGGAGCCAATGAACAATGCTACAATCGATGTTAATAATATATATTATTTATTTATAAAAGCGTGGCTGAGATACGTCTCAAGAAAGAGCTTCGTCTACAATTAATTATCGAAGAAAGGGTAACCAATACAATATTTCGGCACTCTTGAGGAACACGTGAGAATTATTGAGAGTGTTACTTAGGTATGTAATAGAAAAAATAACAAAAATTTTTAAGTTTTGTCTTTCTATTATATCTGCACTTTCATTTATGACATTTTATTTTTGCGTCAAAATTACACATTACATGGAGTATCATTTTCTTAATATTCCTTAATTTTCCTTGGTGTATAATTTTACGTTTCGGCAGCTGGACTGTATTTTATGGGAGTGCCCTGCCTATGCAGTATCTAGAACTATGCTCGAGGAGCAGAGCAGGGTACCCTGACACGGTGGTGCTAGATTTGCCAATATTGACATAAACATTCCATTATGGTCATTTTTAAAGCATTTCAATGTAATTTAAGCTTTTATGTCCGTAAACAGTAAAACCTGTGCAGTGTAGCATTCTCTCGAAGGTCATTCGTTCCGTTGGGCTTATGAGCGACAGTTTGTTTTTCGTCTTACCCCCTCTGAGCGTGCTGCCAGCACTCTGTCCTACAAGCGGCAGACCAGGTGAAGGCATCCTTGGGCATACATACCATAAGGGCGACCGTCCGCACGTGCGGCAGGTCAGATGCAGCCACCATCGGGCGTGACCGCTGCAGCCTGAGTGGCTTAAACCCTACAGATCAGAGAAACCTATGCCCAGACCAACCGACTAACTTCTATTACCGCCTAGATAAAGTCACACTAAGCGGCTAGGTGCTGTGGCGAAAACACCACCACTCAGGTTAACCTGAGTGACCCGCATCTTCTGCTTGTCTGCTGGCCTGCTTACGTCTTACTCGTCGATGTTGTGGCTGAGGAGGCACAGTGATCTCAGGGTCCGCCTCGACTAGTATCTGCTAATTGCTATGCAGTTGGTGGTATGTTTGGAGAGGGATTTGAGGTTTTTCTCAGGGTTCTTCGTAAAATAAAGTCGTATAACTCTGGAATCGGCGTTCCTAGTTACGGGAGTGTATGAAGGTTTTCACTAACGAACCACTCGCCAATGTAAATATTCTGCTAACAGCTTTAAAATATTTAAGGAAATACCAAAATAACATGGATGCACTTCGCACTTCAGTGGATGCAAATTATACCGCACTGATTGGAGCTGCTACGTTCGCTCTGCTTGAGACTTCGCCAGACTGTCTTGCTTTCACCCTGACATATACTTTTTACAACTCTGGAAGTTTCAGAATTTTTCCAAAACACGCAAGTGTTTCTATCTTCCCATTGGTTACTTCATTTTCATCTCTGCTTTGATTGGCTCCTTCTTGGAATTTGAATATTCCAACGGCATTCGAAAACGATTTATGTGGTAGACGCTTTGCACCGAAGAAATGGTAAACTTTTTCGCTACACAAAGGGATAGCCAATAACCTAATGACCCCTGTTACGGAGATGATATCGAATTGAGGGAATGTTATATCCAGCAGGATGGAGCAACGTACCATACAGCTAATGAGACCATGGAAATTGTAAATTAGTTTCTTTGGTAATCGAATAATCTCAAAATATATGCCCCCCCCCCAGATCCCCTGACCTAACTTCACCCGATTGTTCCTTATGGTAGTGTCTAAAAAGAATAGAGTGTACAAGAATAGGCCACGGACAATTGATGTTGTCAAGGATTCCATTCGAATCAAAATAAGTTATATTGGCGAGAAATACTCTTCGTTAAAGTTCAGAGAATATGTTGAGACGATTGCAAACTTGTATAGATGTTGGTGTAGGACGCTTACAACATTTTCTCTGAGATGCAAATAGTGTCGTGTAATCTCCCAATTGTGTAATATATTCTCCCAAAGTTGCACATGTATCCTATTATTGGTTCAAACTTATGGCCTATTGAAGTGGTTCAGGTTTATATGAATCGCACTGTACCTCTTGTTCACGTGATTTGTCATAGGTGCATGGCCAATGAGAAAAACAGTGATAGATTTCTTCTGAGCTCCGTTACACATTAATAGGCTTTCAGCTCTTTTGTTGCATGGTTCCCTAATAAATAGCGTACCATGTTTGTTTCCTGTGGTTTTGAGCTAAGGTTTATGATGTTCTCTTTTGGACGAATTCTTAGTAGCTTTTCTAGTTGAACTTCGAGATGTTCACAGAGACGGATTTGATACAACAATTATTCCCGTTACTTCTACAAAAATGTTAGAACTAAGATAATTCATCTCGAATAGCACGCAGTAGATAGAGGAATAAACATTTGTAACAAAAGGTTGAACAAAAGTGGCCAAAGTTATGTGACTGTAAGACTTCCGTTTTTGTTGCCCTTGTTATTTTCCAAATTCTTTAACGCAGCTTTTATTCTATTCTTTGTGAAGCTAGCTGTTCCAACTGCGAACAAATGCTTTCTAGAATTTGAGAATTATGATGCGATTTTGTTTAACGCAGCTTTTATTCTATTCTCTGTGAAGCTAGCGGTTCCAACTGCGAACAAATGTTTTCTAGAATTTGAAAATAATGATGTGATTTTGTTCATAATAAGCCGGTAAAATTAAAAATACCGTTCCTTCTATTTGCTAATTTGGGCTTTTATGTATGCGTCTTTGACAAACTTTCAGCTACTTATTTCCGGAATGCATAAAAGGGAACTGCCATTATTGTGTAGAAAAAGGAGGGCTTAAAGTTAGCCTGAATATTACGTCCATTCAATTTGCTTTGAACGCATCCTCGAGATTCCACCTCCAACAGCTAGCCACGGTTTTTTTTATCATGCCTTCCCTTAAAAAGTCGAAAACAAAAATTAGCTTTCATTCGTAATTTAATTTTATTATTAGGCTTTTTCAGCAGAGAGGAGCTCTGGGCTTGAGAATTCCTGTCAGCCATCATAGCCACGTAAGCATTTCCCTGGTAGACTTCACCGAGTGAATTTTGCTGTCCCCACTTCCATTGCCTGCCATCCCGGTTTATTTTAAAATTCAGTTACTACAAGCAAGAGATGGGACAGGCAGAAGCCGTGTATAAAAAGAGAAGGGTGAGCAAGCGGAAGAGAGGAACGAAAAGAAAGATGGAGAAAGCCTAATTGTTATGCAGACTACGACGCCATCTTGAACAAATGGCACTCCTGTTCGATCAGCCAAAAATACTGCTCGTGGCTGGCACAATCCGTATACATTTAAATTCCTGTGCGAGGGCTGCTTCTGAATTTTGAATGCGTATTCAACTGGAATAAACGGATTAACTCTGGAGGGCTTAGATGTTTTATGGCTTAATTCACTGCTCTTTCTGTTTTCCATGCTTTTCTTACTTAAGAATCGATGTAGTTATGTTTAGAATACAACAGAGAGACCTGCTAAAGGGCACAGTACCATCATTCCATAAATAATTTTACTGCCTCTATATTATTTTCATCTATATTCATCATCTATATTGTTACATTCAGGAACATTCTTGCTCACTATCAATTAACAAGTCTTGTTTACATATCCTACTGACACTAATGCTACTAATATTGCAAAATATCATACTGTGATACAGCTATAGCTATGTTAAGGGCATTATTAGAGCATGAGGAAGAATTTCAAAATATGAGGGGAATTTTGATAATTCTGCCTCTGAAATTCTTCAGTGCATTTAAAACATAGGTATAATACTCAATAATAGAAATGATATGTAGTTTCACTAAACTAAAATTAATATTTAATACGACTAATGCCAAATTTCAGCAACAGATGTTAAGACTTAACACGAGTTCAGCAATAGTTAAAACAAAAATTGCATTTCGCCAACAAGTTTTAGCTTAACACTCGAGTTAAATCTCTTGTTAAACTAACAAACCATATATCTGATGTTAAGTCCTTAACAATTGTAAATAGTCAAGATGGCGAGCATGAACTCAGCTGTTGATGTCGATTTGCTATATTTAAGACAGTCTAAATGGCATTCCTAAAACAGTATGGACTATGAGGAGAAATTATGTTGAGGAGCTATCAGAAGAAAATTTTCAACAAAGGTATAGACTGTCAAAACAAGTTCCTATGAAGGTTACTGCGGAAGTACAAGAGAGATCAGAACATGCATCGAAAGCAATATGCCGAACATGCCTTTACTTCAAGTATTAACTTTGCGATTTTATAGTTCACTAAATTATGTGCATAATACTGTTCACCTCTCGTCTTGAAACGTTCAAGTCACTTGTCCTTCTTCGCTCCTCTTTTGAATCACGGTCAGAGTAAATTTCGATTACCTTTTATCCTATGTGTATCCTTATGATGAAATGTGAAGGTCATGTAACTCTAAGCTCTATGGACCCTGTGTTCATTTAAACATTATTTCCCCCACTTCATTCAATTTCAGATGTGACCTGTGTTGGTGGATGTTAAACAAGTATAGCTTTCGATCGCTTTATGAAGAAGAACCTTTAATGGCTGTTTCCAACAAGATTTTCCAGTAGTACATACGCTACCGTATTCACTGAGGTATTTTATGACAGAATTATAAGCTGGTTTGTGGCACACTTCTTCTCCCAGCCTAATTAGATGCTATTTTTGTTTTTAGGATCCATCTAAAGATGTCGATTCGTGCACTGCAGGAGCTTTAATATGTTGCTGAGCTTAGGAAGTCAGAGGGAATATTTTTACGAGATGTACATATATCGCCTACTTGAGAGCACGTCAGCACTTACAGTCATGTATTATAGAGTAAGGATTTTAATGCACCTCTGCTACTCTGCCTCTCTTGCGCATTGAAGAGCGCTTTCAAATGGATTATCATATATTAGAATGACTCTATCGTATAGAACAAAGTGGAAAGAGCATTTATAAATTGGAAAGTACCTAAGCGATGTGCTTCGCTGGTATTACAGAGCAGCCTGTGAGAAGGTAAACTACAGAATTAGTGACTCTGCCCTGGAAGATAAACACAGTAACAGTGATTATAATAGTTATGCCTAACAACTAAAGACTTTACCCTCATTACCGAATACGGTTGCCTTCTTATATGTCAGAAATGTTCTTTAAAACAAATAGTTGTCTAACTGGATATAAACAGTGTTTCACTTTGGTTATAGTGCAATTAATGCTGATGTTGTTACATGCGTATACTGTAAACAATGACTAACAGTAATTAACCTTAACAAAACATTAGAATGCTAAGACTTCTCATTGAAGTTTTGGTTTACATTAACGTTGTGATACGTACTTCTGTTTGTAGTAGGTAAGTGGCATGATAAATAGAAGCTTGGTAATGGTGAACTCAAGATTATTTTGCCGTTCCTAAAATCCGACATATTCTACCTTCCACATAAGCCTTGTTTTTATTCATATTGCTTTATTGTAAAAGTATTACCTCTTCTATCTTCATTTACCACATTATTTAGCAGTTTGTTGCTGAAGGCCTTGAGATCTTGGTAATTTTAATATGATATATGTGTACACATATTTGTTTATTGAGTTTCCTTTTAAATTGTTGTAGTATAACAATATCTCTGAATAATATGGCATTAACCGAGTCATTCATTTATAATTTTTTCAAAAAGTTTCTGCAAAGTATCAATTATATTTCGACATTAAGCAATCCTACTAACAGGTGTTGTCAGCATGATTGCTTAGTGCTCTTAAAACTGGGGTTATTTATAATAGTTTGGAACTGCTCACATCTAAAATTATTAGTTTATGATCACTATGGAGGCCCCAGTTCAAATCTCGGCAGGATAAGTTATCTGGGTAAGGTTTTCCCTTATTCTCAAATATGATAACCCTAAGCTCTATGGACTCTGGGATCATTTGGGCATAATTTAACCCATCTTATTGACAGTCCGATACGGCTTTATAATGTTGGAACACATGAGTAATAAAACTAAGTATGGCAAATAGAAGGAAGTTCTTCGTTGTGGTGATGACGTCGGTATGGGTCCAGTTTAACTAATTAATAGTAATAATAATGATAATGATGATAAAATACTTCTAATTTTAATTTTATACATACTATGTTTACTGAACGTTTTGCTCAGTATGTAATCTTAGCAGATATCTAAGCAAAAATTTCTGATCTTGCAGTACTCCCAATTTTAAATGTCCAGTTCTAGCATTTATAACCATTTCTAGTATTACATAATCGTTTTTCTTTCGTCGTTTGCGTTAATTATCACATTCGTTTGAATTATCTTCTCTTTCTTCTTGCAGAGCGTAGCATACTATTGTTTACATTGGTGTCCTAGTCATTTTTATGTAAATTTCATTATGTGCTCTTTAATGAATTATCTTTCTTTCGTTCTCTTAACTGCTTTTAGGATTATGTTAAATTTAAATCGTGGTAAGTTGACGTCTGTAAGTCGCACACCAATAGGTGCCATACCTTTAAGGGCACTGGGAAGCTATTTTTACCCAGACAAGGCTAATTTATATAAATATTAACATTTGAATATATAGAAAACTAAACATTATCAGAAATTGGAATTCGATATGATTACTGCATAGCAATGTGTACATTTATCTACTGTATAATATTTAAATTACGTTCACATAGGTCCATGCGAAAGGGACATAAGTCACACCGTGTGTCCTGAAAAAAATATTGCACCCTATATTTCAGGTGCACTTTACTTGTAGGAATTTAAAGCCACAAGCACAAAGTTTTATCCTAAATAACCGAAGATGCAGTTTTATAATATCGGCTACATGAAAATCACATGTAGTGTATACTATGCATATGAAAAATTAATTAGTTTTAAGTAAAAACAGAGATAATATTTTCAAGGACTGAATATTTGCTTTCATCCATTTTATAAATCACATGGATAGCAATGTTAGCCGAATGTGTTCAAGGCACATTGACAAATAACCAATACAAATTTTGTGTCAATATATTTTATAGTTTTTGAGAAAATGGCACCTAAACTATGAAATATCAAGGTTTTGGGAAATCACGATCACAGATTAAGCACCATTCTCAGGAAGTGGGCGTATCATTACGCCGCCTTGTTTAAATTGACGAATTAAGGGCTTTAATACCAGCTGACAACCTATGTTATATATAATTTTAAATCTGAAGAATGATATAATTTAAACATTAAAAGATAAAAGTGGATCTTTTGAAACCTATCGACCTCCCAGTGAACTTAAATGCAATTTAAAATCTAATGTTTGTTTTATTTTGTCTAAGATTAAAGAAATGCATAGCTGATCATATCAGTGATTATATTTATGCTGCTATCTATATGACTAAACCCATTTGCTGCAGCAGGTATCTCCAAAGTTTGCAGTGCTGTTTGGTCATACAGTCACCATTAAGAAATATTTGAAGAGCTATTTATACAATGAAGAATTCTGACATGCTTGAGAAAGAAGTATTGCCGAGATGGAGACATGGCGAAAAATTAGAGCGGTTTTAAAGTGTTAATTTCTCTTTCTCGTTCTTCATTTCTAGAGCTTTTCAAATTACCCTCATATTTCACAAAAACGAATCGAGAGTTTATAACAGCGTGTGTATTAGGGCTGAACATACAGCTCGGTCTGCCGGAGAAATTATACGCTTGAAGAAGTGCTAAATTTAGTAATTACCCTACGTTAGTTGAAAGGGAGGAAAAAAAAATCTAAAACATAAAACAAGCATTAAGTCCAACGACTGTAATCAGCAAGTCGACAAAACGCCGTTAATAATCCGGATTGCAAATAGACGCTGCCAGTTAAAATAATTGCCTTGCATTTGGAACAAAAGCATTAATTTCTCTTTGGTTATTTTCTACTGAAGCCTAGCGCAAAATGTTAATACCTAAAGATGCTGGTGTACAAGAAACAAGGCTCTATCTCTGATTGTGTAAGGGGTACAATTATAATCTGTTTTATAGAAGAACCGGTGATAATAAAGAATTAAGCACAAATGAGAAAGGATAATAACTATATGACATTATTACATTCTCCTCATTAATTTATGATAGCCTACAACAGATAATCGCATAGATTAGTGAGTTATAAAATTGAAATGTTATATTTAGAAAATACGTTCCATTAATTTTAGAAAATATTCTGAAGCTTTTCCGTTCATGGAATGGTAAATTCCTATAGCAATCTTAAATTCTGAACAAAAAGTTTCGTAATCCTAGGCCTAGGGTGCACCTCTATCATCTTCATATAGACATTATTACTTTGAATGTATAATAAGAAGCAGAAGAGGTGCAGAGGAAATGAGAATTGCTGGAAGTAACCATGAGAGAGTCAGAGTAAGTTAAATCTGCAAAGAAAACATATACTGAAAATCTATATCAGATGTTTTCTTCTTCGTATCATTCTTTTGAACTTTTTATCATAGAAGATTAGCTCCTGCAATTGATTGAATTAGGATCTTCTTGACCTCCTTCAGGAATTATTCCTTTTAATGCTCTTCAAGTACCACTTGAATCTATAACTAGGAATAAATATTTGGTTTGTTATTTCTCTTTTATACGTTATTTTGTCATAGTTTTAAGGCAATATTGTACTCCACATAAATGCTGGCTTCCAAAATTGTGTTTTTGGTTTATAAACTTATTTGCACACATAAACACATCTCTGTAAAATGTCAATATACTTATTTACCAATGAACACTATAGTAAAATACAAAAATCAGATATCAACTTAGTGAGTATATTAACATAACGTTCAATTAATTTTAGTAAATACCTAGAAGTTTTTCCGTTCATGGAATGGTAAATTCCTATAGAGATTTTAAATTCTGGGCAAAACTTTCATAATCCTAGGTCTAGGGTGCAGCTTTATCATCTTCATATAAACATTATTACATCGAATGTATAACAAGAAGCAGAATAAAATCAGAATTATTGCTGCAAGTAACCACGAAAGCGAATGAGAAAGGTTAAATCTGAAAATATGCTGCAAATCTATGCCATAATGAATCTATAACTACGAATAGATATTAGTCTCATTATTTCTCTTTTATATGTTATTTGATCATAGTTCATAAAGGTAGTATTGCATTCCACCTAAATGCTGGCTTCCGAAAATGCGCTTTTAGGTTCACCAAACTTATTTGTACACATATATCTCTATAAAATGTCAATATGCACATGTACATAAAACAGCATAGTAGAACATATAAATCGAATTTCTACTAAGTAAACATTTTCCCTACAATCTCCTTTTTTCAAAACTTATTAGTTTTACCGAAATATCATTTGTTTCATGTTTCTTTTATCATCATCATCATCATCATCATCATCATCATCATCATCATCATCATCATCATCATCATTATCATCATCACCACCACCACCACCATGACCATGACCATGACCATGACCACCATCACCGTCACCGTCATTACCATTATTGTTCTTGCTCTTGTTCTTGTTCTTGTGGTGGTGGTGGTGGTGATGGTGATGGTGATGGTGATTATGGTGATATAGGTGCTATTAGTATGGAGTGAACCTAAGTTTTGCGGAGTGTAACTGGCGAGGCACCTTTTTATCAGTGGTGCGGGAATAGGGAATCCGAAGTAAGTAATTTACAGTTAGTCGCGTAAGTTTTCACAAAAGTACAACTTCCAATATCTCTTTACCTGCTATATATAACCACCTGCCTTCGTTTTCCTAGATTTCTGGTACCTGCTTAGAAAATTTCCCGTTATACTCTACTATTATCTCTTCAAAATAAGGAAAATTCCTTGAATATATGCTAATATTAATTTCACCTAAACTTTTTAAATTTCTTTTGTAAAATTCTGTTGCTATGTGTTTTATAACACTTATGGTTTACCGGAGAAGACGTGAATTAGTTGGAGAATCTTACATCGAGACAGCAGTTGCCATATAAGTTCATTTCTTAAGTCGAAGATCCAGGTTTCAAATTCTGATGAAAGCATTGCATTTTTTAGTCCCGTTTTCGCTCATATCTTGGCCTTGTGTAGGCCAATTACAGATACATGGTAATACACTAATTTACTGAATTATCAATGTTGCTTCCTTTCTTTTTTATGTTTCTCTTTTTCTTTCATTTTCCTTTCTTTCTTATCTACTTTGAACAATCTTTTCTTTCTTTCCTTCTTTGTTCCTTTATTTCGGTCTTTGTTTCTTTCCTTCTTTCTTGTTTTGATGCAAAGCCATTCAACATCATAATTCAACTGGAAATGTTGTAATCCATAAACCTATAATATTTAACAATAAAAACTTAAATATATTTTTCTTGGCTGCATAATTACCTTTTACTTTCTTTTAAAGCCGTTCAAAGATTTGGTGACTTATGATTTTGCTAAAGCGTAAAGTTTGGGTTGATATAAAATAACATTCAAATGGTTTTCCCAATAATAAAGTAAAACCTTGCCATATGCTATTAAAAAATAAACGCATGATAAACTTTTGAGTTAGAAGTACACCGATTAGTGTACACCGATACATTTGTAAGTGTTTTGACGTAATAACGGCAATAATGATGATCATTACTATAACTAATAGTTACGCCTAAAGTTACGCCGTATATGTGAAATTATTTATCTAATGATGTTTGAAACATAAAAATGTTTTCGGTATGGATAATGATCAGATGTCCACATCATTTTAATATGAGATATTATTCATCATTGCAATTCAGTACACATTTACAATTAAAATCAACTGAAATTAACTTGTGATTAATTTGTAGCTTCACTGATTACAGCAGATAATTTTAAAAAGCGTATGGTATGTTAAATCAGAGTGGGGAATGGATAGACAGGTAATATGGGTTCAACTGTTATTACATAAAATATTCATAATTGGCGTTAATTGTTTTAGCTTCCTAGTCGACTGTTTTTGTGTTTCTCTCTTCTGCCTCGGGGAAACTATTTGCGCAGACGTCATGACCCGTTTTTTATAATTCAACGTGAATCTAAATTATCTACAGGACAAAAATGCAATATCTTGTTATTGGAGTATTAGTCTCTGCTGTAGGTACAGGGAGATAAACATTATTTTGATTGTTTCTACCATTCAACTAGAGCAGAGGTCATTGTGCTCGATTAAAAAGATTATGTCGAGATATGTCCGCTATATTTTCTTTGAGTTACAAGTTCTGGATAGTAATAATTGTGATTCATTTTTATTATAGCTAAGTCTAATTGCCTTTCTTGCTCTGTTCATTGCTAGACTCGCTTCACAGTATTTGGAAGTGTGTTCAGAATATAGCTCTAAAAATGCTGCGCAACTTATCTTTGGGATATTCTGTACTTAAATGAAAGGCGGAGACCAATAAATCGCTTCTCTAGGAGTGAGAGTTAGGTACAATTTATGGGTTGAGCACACTGTTTTTTAGAATATTCCTGCTGCCCTAAGAATTGATACAAAGCCTTTTACACTTTTGCTGAATCAATTTTTCAGTAATTGTAATAAAATGCCAATTAAAATATTTTAGTCACCAGAATGCAGCATTGCAGGCTTCTAAAACTTGGTATGTAACACATGAAACTGCCGTTATTCCCATAAAATATTTCATAAAATACTGATAAAATAAGATGCGGACAATATTGACGCGAGGCAGAGAGAGAGAGATAGATGGATGGATGGATGGATGGATGGATGGAGGGAGGGAGGGAGGGAGGGAGGGATGGATGGATGGATGGACGGCAATAGAAGAAGAAAGAGACAGAGAGTTCCATGGCTTTTTGGTTCATCACGAAAGATCGTGATAGTTCGGTAGCTTTCGAGAAACTTCGCCAACCTTCGAGGAACAGTGGCTGGTGTATAAATGCAGATGAGCTGGAGACTAGTAACCCCTTACAAAGACACCTCCGTCTCACACAACTGTAGTGTGGGCGTTGGAGGATATCCGTTAATCCAGACAAAAGCCAGCCGTATATTTTTTGCAAAGCGGCACACCCCCACATACTACCCCAAATTCAACTTCCGAGGCCGAATTTAGAGTGGACTAGGTCCGTCCAGTACCTTGGAGTAAAATTGGACAGAGGTCTAACTTTTCGCCAGCACATCAGGGACCTATCGGCGAAGGTGCATGGAGCACCTCGATGCCGGTTGGTCTGAAGTTATACCTCTTCCGAGCGCTGGTAATTCCGGTGATGCTATATGCCTGCGAGATCTGGGGCAAGACCGCAGATAGCTGGCTGACATGCCTTCAACGTGCACAGAATAGGGGACCACGGCCTGTATATTCTGTGGGTCGTTACTTTCCTACCAGGTTGCTTCACGAAGCCTCCGGTCTTCCATACGTGGAGGATGAAATTAGGCGTTGGGTATCAAAATTATATTCTAGTTTACCAACACATAGAAGCGCCCTTGTTAGATCATTGGGAGATTACGACCGCCACTAGACGCCGTTCCTGGTTGTTCCGGGTACCCGCGTGACTTGCGGGTGCCCGAGATGACCCAGGAGCTAATCATAACAGCAGCTATAGCTGAGCTTCACATAATCTTCTAAGCTGTTTGGCATCAACATTTTCCAGCCGAATAATAACTTTAAAATTAAAACACCAGTGTGCAAGATATTTCATCCATTCCCACAACCTGAAGGAACATAAAATTTTGAATGGAGTTGAAACTGTGCAGTGACGAGAGGTTAGAAAGTGGAGAACCGATGATCGTGTTTGTAGCAGTGGCGTAGTGATTTGACAGTGAATTCTTTTGTTTGTTTACGTGTGGTGAAGCAAAGAGAGGCCTAGAAGTTACCTGTTTGTATTGCACGTCATTTTTAGAACCTGTAAGGGGTGTACAAACGTATTTCTACTGAAGTAAAGAGCAGTTTGAATTTCTGAATACTAGACCTTAATTTTAGGAACCCACAAAGTCAAAATATACTTCATAAAATAGATAGGCTATTTTCTTATTTTATATCATGTATTTTAAGGTGCTGTGCATTTTAAGGCTTTTGTGGAATTAACAATTTGCGAAATAGTCACCGAATTTTACATGTCACTATAGTCTGAACTTTGCACATTTAGACACAATAAGTTTCCGACCTGAGGAGCACAAGGAGTTTGTATGCATTGTATCAAACATATTATTATTACCTTAGTAAATTACTATTTCCATTGTCATAACTATCCAAATAAATGTAGTTTAAACTTAGACAATAGTGTGTATTTGGAAATCTCTGTGGAAGTATATGTTGGAAATTCTATGCGAACCAATGGTCCTGAATTAATTCCTTTTTAACTTAGGAACTAAATATACCAATATTAAAATATTAAATAATTTTGATTAACTGATTGTAAATAATGAAATTAGCTTACTCTCAGGTAAAAATTGATTACAGTTAATTTGCTTGTTGCTTATTTTGAAAAATCAATAATTTAATACCGTTTCCGGTGAAGATCAAATAGTATAGTTTACTGCAACCCTGTTTGGTTATAATTAAGCAATTAATTCCAGGATTAACCAGAATAATCTTAGGTAATTTCACAATTGAATTTTTTTTCATGATACTTATTACTTTGTAACTTCCATTGTGCACTGTATTTTGCGCCAAACAAAATCACAACAACCCATAGATTACTCGAATTTAACAATCAGTAAGTTGCTTAAAAATCCTCTTTACAGTGCCTGAATTTGTATAATTTTGTGCAAATGTTAAGCCATAAGAATGACCTAAAGTTCCTGTACATTACAGATTGAAATATGCAATTTTTTTAAGTAGATTAGTTTTCGTAATATTAAGTATTTTAAAAATATTCTTCTTCCTTCACAGGTTAGGCTTAAGCCTATTCCGGTCTCACATTTCCTGAAGCCATTTCTTTAGGGGGCGTCCTATTGATCTTCGTCCTCTTGGTTTATCATTGAAGGCTTATTTTGGTATTCTTTTTCTTGGCATGTGATTAAGGTGTTCGACCCATTTGTTTCTATATATTTTGATTTTTTGTAATAACGGTTGCACTTCTAATTATTTTCTTATAATTTCATTCCTAATATGATTTTCTCTTGTACATCCTTTGATTGATCGTAAGAATCTCATTTCAGGCTTGTATTTTACTATTCTCCTTTTCCCTTATTATCCATGCCTCACTTCCATAGTTTAGTATTGGGATTGCCATCACTTTGTAGAATCTTATTTGAGTTTCTTTCCTTGCTTTATTCCTGAGGGTTCTCTTAATTGTTCCGCAAACTGCTTGGAATTTTGGAATTTTGGAATTTTATTCCTTATATCTTGATTTTCAAATTTATAGGTTCTATCACAGCTAAGGTATTGAAAGTGCGATACTTTTTCCATTATAGTTTACTCTACTACCTTTTAAACCATATCTTTACGCATTTCAAGTATGTTATTCCACGAATATGCTCCAGAATTTGGGTTATTTTGTTTCCCATTTAGATCGCAAGTGCTCATCCTGGTTATTGCTACGTCTCCTCATATTATACAATCTAACAAAGCTCAATTATTTACTAAAGTTTCCTTTGTTTAGCATTTATCATTTTAAATTATTATTGCCAAAAATTCATTGTAAGATTGATAAAAGAATTATATTTTATATTAACTTACGAACAATTCCTTTCGAGTAGAGAAAGTCAACAATTTGTATTAGAGGTTCCTTAAATATGAATGCATGATTGTTGAACGGGAATATCCTGAACATGCAGCGTAAAAACCATTTCGTTTCGGATATGGTGGAAGCGGTAACATTGATGATGGTGAAACCATGCAGTCAGATAAATTACGATTATTCGCTACACCTTTCACGGCAGATATTTATGTTTTATCTGCTGACATTAACGCAAACTAATACTGCTTGCTAAACTAAGAGCAATGTGAACGCTGTAACGCTTGGAACTGTTAATTACACCAAAATGGCGTACAAGCTCGCAAACAAAAGAACGTTGGAACGGTTTCCCTTGTAACGACAATCAAATCTGTGGACAAACATGTAAACTTTATCAAATGACCATTGCGCTACCAAGTAATGTTCTAGATGTCACCATGCATAGCACACAAAAGGTCACCACGGGAACACATGGCGAGAACAGGGATATCCTGTTGGCCACGCGTCCTCGGTTTTGTAATGGATACACAATGCACGTTGTTGCAGTCAGTAATTTTCAATCAGGATGAGCGCTCATTTATTCAACTCGTTGGTTATTTCCATGTGCGTAACTGCCATTCATCGCGCAGGGAATTTATTTATTCCCGGGACAATGCAATACCTAGAGGAGTAATGCTATGGATGTAAACGTTATTATAGAACATATTGCCATTCATTCAGCACAGCCAACATTTTCTCTAATGGAGCACAGTTCCGAAACAGATGCAGTAGTATCAGAGCATTATGTTGCTTCAATCCTGATAGAGGCCTTCTGCAAGAGAAATGGAAAGGCTTTAATCCTTGTTTCACGTAAGCTTGCCTCGTATCTCTTAACGGTCACGTGACCTTATCACCTCTCATTGGCTGCTGTTGTGATGCAGACTGTTGTGCGGTAAAAATTAGTTCGTTATTTAACATGGTGATATGTCTTTATATGTTAGAAAAGAATTGTTAAATTTATATTTTCGTAACTGTTTTAATGAAATATATTACGCAACAGAGTTGATTTATCTGAAATGCATGTTAATTCTTAAACTTAATAAAGAGGAGGTTCCTTTGCTCTCAAGAACATGGCACGATAGCACGTGATTTAGCGGTAGTGGTGATATATTTGTTTATATGACTTTTATCACAGACCTTGTTTTAACCTGGATTAATCATATATCGCCATTCGACGGTGTACTATGCCGAATGCGAGTGCTAAATTATTTTATTAATTGTTTATTGCGCGTGTACTTATTACATGTATAATGGCAGAGTGTAGCGCCAGTTTTTCGCTGAAGCATCGCAAGGAAAACCTTTATAAAGCGGCGAAAAAAGAATTGTAGTGCATGTGTTTAATGCACTCACAGAGAAGAATCCGTCTTTGTCAGTGAGATACGTCGAACAGCTGTGATCTGAACTTACAGGTGTGTTAGAAGCGTAGGAACATCGCGACATGAAATTGAGACATCAGGAAAACTTACCACTCCAGGGACGATATTGCTCTGTGGCGAAGACGTTATTTAAGTTCAAACACACTGTACTGAGATACAAATCGCAAAATATACTACCTTGACGAGACTTGGGTGAATGAAGAACACACGACAAGTATGGCGTGACACGACTTTTAGGACAGGAAGACAAGCATTTTTGCAAGGTATGTGTGCTGGTTTAAAATAACCCAGTGGTAAAGGCCGGAGGCCTTTCATTATAAACTTGTTCCAGTTTCATTGCTCATTAATTCAGTTTCAACTTGCTCAGTTTCATTATAAACTTCATTATTTTTGCATGCCTTCATCTGCTTATTTGTATGATTTTATCTATCTTTCTGGCAATTATTATGACGTTTACTGCAGGTTTCAATGTGACGGGAAGGCGCCGCCTATGGCCTATGGCGTGAAAGCATTAGCTAATTAGGATGAGGGGCAAGGCAGTTGCACGTGGAGTGATACATGTCACCGGGCAAGGTTATATGAAACAGAGATTAGTTCAGTGCATTGTTCAATCCTTTTACAAAATCAAATTCAAAGATAAGTTACGGAACCTTACTTTTTCTGAAGTACAGTACCTATGTGGGCCATTCTATAACTAAGCACTCATAGTTCATAACTAGGGGGTGGATTTTGCCCTACTTGCCTATTTTATTTCTTTGTTCAGAAACGTAGGCTTTTAAGTTATAAGCACGTTACCTACAATTATTAGCCTAATTCCTCGGTTTTGTAGTGCCTATAAACGCCTATTTCATACGCTTGTGCCTATTCTGCATAGTAGCGCTTAAAACTGCCTCTTTAGCCAATTTCTTCTGCTTGTAATTTGTGGCAACAGCTTTTGCATTTGTTGGTTTCAATGTGAAGATTTCGGGAAGGAGAAATTTCTTACTGCTGCACGTTGGATATAAAAAGGAGTTTAGCCAGGTAGGTATCTGCCTTACAGACGTGTCACAATGCTCTAATGACGTCATCTTTGTTTTAAAATTAATATAGACATGCTTCAGTAATGTAAAGTTTATTTTTTCCATCCGACACAGCAGAAAATGTTACATGACTAAATAAACTTACACCTGTAGCAAAGCTGCTATTACGTAATATTTACCTCAGATTTCTCAGATACCATATTTTATACATTTTCCTTACTTCAAAATGTTCCACAGGATGCAGTTTTCCGTTAATCTGTATGAAATTCTAAACATGCCTGTAAGTGCAACTGCATATTAAGTGTACCCATTTACATTTGTTGTGCTTTCGTTATTTGTATTGAAAATGATTATAATGCTTCTTACTGAAAACGCTTAGGAAAATAAAAATTGTTAAATAGGTATGATTATTTTTTTCCCTTCGTTGATATGGCGAAGACACATATTTTACATAGGTACAGGTCATTAATAGGTTAAAATGGGTACAGAAACGTATACCTTAAGCATTAATTTTTAAAATTGCAATATGTGGGACATTTTGAAAATTACCTGTAATTAAGACATAAAACGTTAATTCCTCTGAAACTATTGAAACTAGAAAGCTGAAAATTGATATTATTCCATTCTTGATCGATGAGAAAAATAAATGGTATAAATTTGTAACCAATCTAACAAAAGCTTCCGATATTTCAATTTTCACCCTTAAGCTCCCCTCCCATAATCTATGTTTTTGTTTTTTGACATAGTTAATTACTTCAAATCTTTCTGCACATTATGTTCCTTACTGAAGTGTATTTGTGTGCATTTTAATTATGCGACAATATCTGATATTTTAACTTGCTGTGGAGTCATTAATGAAATGTGGAATGTAGAACTATTTCACCTAGGGAACCGCAAACAGGCATGTGTTTAGCGAATTTGTTCCAGAATATGATGCGATGATTGTCCTTTAGTCAAAGTGAAATTAGAGTGCATTTTAAGAGCCATATTACTAAAATTTTATATTTCTATGTGTTTACTTAGCAAATTTTAGTGCCCTTTTGCCTGATTATTTCAGACATTTTAGTGCCTATAAATCCGCTCCCTATTCATAATAAAGATAGTTTACTAATAACTATGTAATTAAACAAGAAAATGGAAGTATTGCATTCATACCACCTTCTCTATTCACCCCTATAAGTACATATTTTTCTTACATAACCCTAATATAACTATACATTTCTCGTTAAAGGAGGGAAAATTTCAAATAAAATTCTATCACTTCTTTCAGGATACAGTGGGTAAATAGAATATTGCTTAGCGAAACTTTTCAGAAGTCAATCAAGGAAAAGTATGAGTAATTATGTAGAAATTTAAACCAATAATAAGAAATATATAGGTAATGTTTAGCTCTACAAAATAGTGTGTTTAACCAGAACTGCGATTTTTCAGCAGAAGCTTATTGCTCCATATCTCTCTCTCTCTCTCTCTCTCTCTCTCTCTCTCTCTCTCTCTCTCTCTCTCTCTCTCTCTCTCTCTCTCTCTCTCTCTCTCTCTCTTTCTCTCCCTCCCTCTCTCTCTTATTCCTGTACAAATATACAGAACCCATCAAGAACAAAAAGGACTCCACAGTCTATTCCCAGCAAACTGAAGAAGCATGTTAAATATACCAAACCGTTATATCCAATTTTCAGGAAATAATGACGAAAAATTCATTTCAAGGTTTAGCTTATGATTGTATGAGAATTTGAACAATAAACTTTATCTTAAAAGGAGGGGGAAAAACCATGGATAAATCACAACTCTCTAGGTCAGGTGACAAATCAACACTAATTACTCTGTCATCAAATACCCGTTTTACTGCATATAATGATTCGGTAGCCGTACTGCTGTTACAGAATCTTGCTGGAACCAATCATAAGATTTCCCTTCTTCCGTCAAGCGATTGAAAAATGGCCTGAGAATTAATCTCTGACATCGCTCTGCATTTATTGTTTCGTCAAAGAATATGGGTGGCTCTACTGTTGTTCAGAACTTATCGCATACCACACTCCAATATCATAATGAGACATTTCAACCAGTCGCACAGGCTTTACTAAAGCCCAGTATCAGCGTTCAAACGTCCAGTTAAATGAAACCAAGAGTCATCAGCAAAAACCAAAGCCGCCAGTCAATGGAACCTCTTTCTGCGGATTGGAAAATCCAGTTACAATAATTCATAGGTTTAGTGGGATCATTTGATTTTAAGGCTTACATGCGTGTGTAGTAATCGCACCTCAGTTTCAACCGACGTGTATCGTTCCATCTTCATACGGAAAACATTGTGCCGGAAATCACAGGAATACCTGCTACTGCGTTTCGGAGAGTTAGCGAGAATATTTACACGAGACATGCTCCCGGTTTGAGAGTAGAAGTTCAACATTTCCAGCATCTATTAAGATAAGGTAAGAATTCTAGTCCGCCTCTGCCGGCGTAAGTTACCCGGTGACTGCAGTCCGTCTCGCGCAGTTGAGAGATTCCTGAATGGATTCGATTATAATTTAAATACCCTAATATGCTTAACTTAAAAATCTTCATGCTGTAAATTTGGAAGATAGAGACTTAAATAACAAATATAGCAATAATTCCGAGGCCACGCATTGGCTGAGTGGTCAGATCGCTTGCCTCTCACCAAGGCAACCTCAAACTGAGATTTGTGTTCGAGAACACGGCACTGGGGCGGGATTTTCCGGGATTTTTCCGGGATCTTCAGTTTCCCCTGCCATCTCATTCCACCTATGATCCATCTTCAACTAAAAAAAAAATGTGGATACTATACCCTGGCACCTAATTTCTTAATACGTGGTAAATACTCATACCTTTATTCATTTATTGAAACATCAAAAACATATACAAAAACCTACACAATTTACAGATTATGAATAAAAATACTAATAATAAATAAAAAAAGATAAAATTTTTTTAAAATATACACACATCAAACATTAAAATACACACCACATTTCTAAAAATAAACATACACTAAAATAAATTAAATTTCAAAAATATAGTTAAAACTTTATTTTATTCTAATCCATCCCTTTAAAAATTTATAAATGTAATTTAAAATTTTTTACAGAATTTTAAACATACTTAAAAATATTTTAAACAGAATAATATTACTGGTTCCCAGTAACACATAACTGGTATTTCAGTTATTAACTTAAGTACATCTTAAAATTCCCTATAATAATATTTTGCCACCGGTAGCCGGTGACCGTCATTGGTACTGGTATCCAGCACTACTATTTAACAAAACGAAAATCTCCTAACTACACAAAACTATCAATTACAGATTGATTAATTACCAAACATAAATTTAAAAAATGAGCAATTATTAATGTACCTAATTTTCAAAAATTAATAAATATTCTTTCAATTTGTTTAAGAAACAAAAATATTCTTAACAGAATTATCTAACATTTCAAAATTACTATTGACAATAATGAATATAAACCTTTATAACGTAATCTATATATACAACTTTAGCTTCCTAAAATAGTATTTATAAAATTATTATCAAATAAAATTTAAATACAAGAAAAATTGTAATACACAAAAATAATTTCCACTTCCAATTAAAACTTATAAATTTTAATAGAAAACATTTTAAAAAGGCAAATTTAAAAATATGACTTATTATTAACCAAATATTAAACTTATTTAAAGTATAAATTTTTATTATTTAATTTAATAATACAAATATTATAACTTTATCACTGTTTATATAATATTAAAATAGGTAAATAATACTGAAAATATTTACACTCTTCAGATACATTTAAAATTTTCAAACATATATACCATGATAACTTCAAATTACAGAAAAGTTTAGTTAATTGAAGGAAATTAATCATTTCTTCAGACTAGCCGTGTATAGGCTAAGATATTTGATAGATAGAGTCAACATGAAAAATTCAATGCCATAGCCGAGATTTGAACCACCGATCTCCTTGTTTCTGTCCACTCGCTCTAACCCATTAAGCTTCAATGGCCAAATAGCCGTCCTTGCATACCGGGGTAATATATGAGCCAACTGGATAATTTAATGTCAGGACGGCAAGTTGGCCATGGTAGCTCAATGGGTTAGAATGAGATCTAGTCGTCCAGTTTTATTTTCATCCCAAATAAATAGATCAGTTGAATGAGCTCATAACTACCCTCCTGTAGAACATACATACAATGAATTAACTTTGATTTTTAAGTAATGAATTATCTTCTCATGTGGCAGAATAGTACAATTTGCCGTCCTGACATTACATTCTCCAGTTAACTCATGTACTACCTCGATAGGCAAGGACGGCAAGTTGGCCATGGTAGCTCAATGGGTTAGAGTGACTGGACGGAAATCGGGAGATCCCTGGTTCAAATCCCGGCAATGGCATTGGAGTTTTCATGTTGACTCTATCTACAGAATATTTATTTATTTTTCCAAAATAATAGTTATAAAGGTATTTCACAAATAATAATTAAATTAAAAAAATCATATCAACATCATGCAACTTCTCATTCAAAATAAATTGAAACTCTATCATTTAAACAAATAATTATTCAAAATAAAATGTTTATATTTCCTCTACATTTTACCACTTTAGTCACTATCACTCTCAAATTTATTAATAAAGGATATTTAATAACATTTTCCTTACATTTTAACACTTTATTCACTTTCACTAATAATTTTATCAATCTATTTATATAAAAACCACACATTATTAAATTTCCATCTTCAACTCATGTATCATCAGGATCACCGCCTGCGGTGCCGTGTGTATTAGGAGTGGGCGTTAAACATTACACATTTCATTTCATTAATAATGCCGATTTTTAGTTTTTTTTTTCGGTTGTGTTGTTCACATAGATACACAGCACCCCCGCCCCCCACACACACAGACACACACACACGCAAAGAGAGAGGGACCTTTTTCAAAAGATCCCTTCGCATGCAACAACGGTCCTCAAAAGTATCTCCCGTTATTAAATATACATTCAGCTCCTGCTTTAAAATACTTCAAAATGTTTACGAGGAGAGTCAAACATAATATTTTATATTGGATATAGTTTTCGCTAATGCATTTTCAATACTTGAAATTTACATAATTCAGTATGTAAAACATTATTTTTTTTCAAGGAATCCTTTACATCAAATGTAATCCTCGATTGTAAAACTCCACATTCGGAATGTCATATGGAAAACTTTACCTTCTAGATATTTCATATTTTAACACGTTATACGTACCATTAAGCAAATATCTAGGAAATTTAAGTAAATGTGGTCTTAAAACACTTACATACTACTGCTATATTTAACAATTCTATGATAAAATTTGGTTAAAATCTGTAAAAAAGTATAAATTTCATAATCTATCGAAGTAATCTGTATATTCATGGTTTGTTCACTGATATGTACACAAGATATACTTACAGATTCAGAGAAATGAACGCTCTTCCAGAAGTTGGTTCCATTTGTATTTAGGTAACCTGTAACGTTGCTACAAATAAAATATCAATACTAAACTTGAGGTCGAAAGCTATTTAAGCATGTGGTAAACAATGCCAATTTTTGAGACAAAAATACGTATTGTGATAATTACTCGGATATATTGTGTGCTATTCTTAAATCTTTCCTGGGCATCATTTCGCTTAAAGAGCGTAATATGACACCAGCTTCCATTAACTTATTTGATTCTGTGTAATAAATTATAATCCAACAAAACATTCACCCCCCTTTTGATTATAATATAACGATCCTACGCCTTGTTTACTTACCGAATTGAAGCTGTTCTCAGCCTGCGTAGAATAATCAGTTTACTTTTTGGAAAAAGGAATTATTATAGGGATAATACTACCTGTGTCCTGTGTTTCGGATATAATCAGAATATTTTTCTAAAACTAGGAAATATTAAAATGTGGATTAAAAGGAATATGCTCACGAAAGGAGCTGTAAAGGCTGCAAAAGATCAATACATTCAACCCGAGAAGCTTTAGAGTTTTAAGAAGCCGGTACTTGAACGGAACCAAAGGCAGTTGGACAACTTCAAATTCCAGCATTTTCTATTACTGTGTTTTTCACAATACTGGTTTATTTCCTATTTAAGGCGAAACACATCTCACAACAACATTTGAGGCAGATCTATTTGTTTCGCAAGATGATTATTATGTAAAAATCCACCTCCTACATCTTTTAAATAAGCCTCAGGGCGTTTTGATATATTTGCGATTCATTAACAGCATTTTATGTAATTCCAAATGTAAAGATTCTTTCCCAAATATAAAACTAACATATTACAAAATGTTAGAATATAAGTGTACCGAATTTTAGCCTTGATTCATTGTGCCTGCCTTGGCTTACACTAAATTCTCTTAAGCTAAGAGGTGTTACTTAATTACATTCAAAATTATCTTAATGCCTCCTATATTAGAAATAAGTTAAAATAATACTAAACCAGTAATAAAATTAATTCTAAACTTTTATTACCATTTACAAGTAACGTACTATGTATCCCCCTATATATGCTGAGGCCGCGCCGTGACTCAGTGGTTTGACCGCTCAGCTCTCGCCAAGGCGACACGGTTCGATTCCAGAGACAGCAAATTGAGATTTGTGGTGCAAAACACGGTTCTGGGGTCGGGTATCTCCGGGAAATTCGGTTTCACCCACCATCTCATTCCACCGGCGCTCCATGTTCATGTCATGTATCACCAGTGTCACCGCCTGCGGTGCCGTATATACTATAAGCGGCCATTCAACACTATACATTTCATTTCTTTTGGGTAATTTTACGCCCTCCAGCGTTAAGCCATATCGGACGGTGAATGAATTGGGTGAAATGATGCTCAAATGTGTGCAGGGTCCATGGAGCTTAGAGCTACCTGACATTTGTCTTCAAGGATAGGGGAAAACCCTGGAAAAAACTTTATCCTGTTAACTCACCCTAACCCAGAGTCGAACTTTGGAGCTCTTGAACGTGAGGCAGGCATGCTACCATATACGCTACCGAGGCGGGCACACATTTCATTGTATATGCTCATAATTACACTTTGCTATTATTTTATTCTTTGAACCTTTGTCGCGGATTTGTTCAAAAGAATTATAATGAGAAAATAATTTTCGTGTTCGTTCAGCATTCCAAGAAAACAATTTCCAAAATCAGTCATTTGGAAATGCATGCCAGAATTAAGATTTAAGACCTATGAAGATTAAGCATTATTTGTCGAATACAGTTCTTTGAAACAAACAAAGTTTGAGCAACATATTGAAAACCTTTTCTCAAAAATTATATCTCACATGGAATACTCGTTAAAATCG
The DNA here is from genome assembly GCA_030765055.1 of Mantis religiosa. Lineage (NCBI taxonomy): Eukaryota > Metazoa > Arthropoda > Insecta > Mantodea > Mantidae > Mantis > Mantis religiosa. Next base: position 133,557,378 of record CM060953.1, on the reverse strand, counting down.
AACTATACTGAATCGCTTATTACAACACATAAAACTATACTTCATAGAAAAAGATATTTAGATCTCTTCATCCAGCTTCAAAAATGTATGTAATATATGCAGTTTGACAGAAACAGTAAAAAAAAACTAAAATAAAATAAGAATGAGAAGCCACACGAGGAAAACTTTAAAAGCGGCGGACACATCTATAATCTAATTTTAAAATGTCACTGTTTGCATCAACAGGCGCAGGTCCATTTAAACGAAGCGGTTCATTATTTAAAATATAATAATGGCAATACGGCAACTGGTTCTTTGTTTAACAGTTCCATATCTTTTTTCTATAAATGTAAGTTACCGAATTTGGCTTTTAATTTTTTTAAAAGATATTAATGGTATCGGATAGTCTAAATCTATATTATTTATTAGCATCACCACCATCGCACTGATCCTTTTTTTTTTTTTTTTTTTTTTTTTTTGTAATGTTTGTCCTCCAAAGTTAAGTCACATCGGACGGTGAATGAATTAGGTGAAATGATGCTCAAATATGTCCATGGTCCATGGAGCCCGAAATTTTTTTTTTATCCAGGTGACTCACCCTAACCGAGATTGGAACTCGGGACCTCTTGAAAGTGAGGCAGACACGCTACCATCTACGCTACACAGGCGGGCTCATTTCCTGTTGTTCTATCAACAAAGATGATATCCTGATACTTTTAATTGTAATTAAAATTTGATTAATTCACCATCAAACTGCATTTCAGTTCTATTGCATGCCCGCCTCGGTAGCGAAGATTTTAGCGTGTCTGCCTCACGTTCAAGAGGCCCCGAGTTCGAATCTCGGTTGAGGTGAATTTCGTGGATAAGGTTTTCTCCTTATCCTGATAGAAAAATGTTAGGTAAATCTAAGCTTCATGGACCCCGGACTCCTTTGAGCATCATTTCACCCATTTTATTCATCGTCGGATATGACTTAAAGTTGGAGGCCGTAAATTGAAAATATATATATATATATATATATATATATATATATATATATATTGCTGCCAAATACAAAGTCAACCTAAATAAATAGTAAATCCATATATTTTGCTCAATATGCCTAGCCGTGTTTCCAATAATTTTATTTTTGAAAAGAGGAGGTTAGAAGTCCGGGCAACAATGTCGGTACCACAAATTAATGTGTATTAGATATTTCACAGTTAAAACGTTTAAAGATATCTAGTATTTATCCATTAATGTATCTATTGTGCGTTATCAGGCGTGACAGAAGAAAATGTATCTCAAAAGCTAGAATCTTAGGGGGAGAGAGAATTAAAAAGTTAATTGCTGTAAAACTTAGAGACACGACTTACTATAACTTAATGCTTGCAGAAGAATGAAATAGTTGGGATGTGGTGGTTCTAAGGAAGTTTTCTTGAGTGCTTTCTAAAACTCACGATTAGCTCTACCTGAGGGAATTATTTTATGGAATAGTTATAAAATTAAGAAGCTTAAGTAGTTGGAGAAGATTTGTAATTAGTATACAGCAATTACAGTACAACAAGGAACACCACTTAATAATAAATTAAATTTTGAATTTGCAGTGACTTGTTTCTTTCTTTGTCTTTGGCGAGCAGTTACGAGCAGTCACCAGATTTGTGCGAGGCCGATAGACTGGATCGAATGCGTTCAAGTTCATTCCTCCTTCATGGAGCAAGTGTATCGGTAGGCCAGTAGGAATCATAACCAACTCTATAAAGTTGTTACAAAGTTAAGTGTTTATTTTTAATCCGCACTGTATATATTCTCTTATATATTCAGTCCCCAAAATAGCAATTTTGGTCGGGATATGCATTATAAAGCGCTTTAATTGAGGTCCCATTAATCTCCTTTTTCCTTCAGTTCAAACAAAAAGCAAAATAAAATGTTAATAACAAGCACTGTTGATCGAAACTATGGCCTTTAATAATATTAAAATGAATTTATTTTTGAGAACCTATGCATCCATCATACTAAATTGCTATTTATTTAAGTACTTTTATTGTTACTTTTATTGCGGGTAATTTATTGTCATGGTTGATTTGGAATATATTCATGTTTGGAAAATGATTCATACAATTTTTACACTATAAATGAATTAATCCTATAAGCGCGATTAATGTTAAAATTAAAGTTGCAATGCTTATATTAAATAAAATTGTAATCCATATTCATAATACACAATAACTGGTTTCTCAATGGGATGGAAAAGCTAAATTTATTCTTGGAATCATTTTTCCTCACTCCAAAGTGTTTCAAACAAAATTTTTCGTGACAGCTCTCGTACTCGGAAACCCAACGAATAAATTTAAAAAATGGCTGTCGATCGGATATTAACAGCAAAATATAAATATCACGTAATGCCAATATAAAATGATTTTACATTATAGATCATTAAAAGTATAAGCCATTTTTCGTCAAACCATTTTAAGTTTCACATAATATTACTTTCTGGTAATGTTTTCTCAAGTATCATTGAAGTTAATATTATAAAAATATTCTACGGGTACATATGTAGGAAGTTTCTAGATGCTGGAATTTCTAGCGGCATCACTGAATCATGAAAAATTGTATTAATTAGCTTTAATATATATACTCTAACTCTTAATGAAAATAAATATAAAAGAATATTTTTCAGAACTTCTATCACATCTAATATTTTGGTGATGTTATAGCACGCTTTTCAAAAAGGCAGCGATGAAATCGGTGTATAAAATAAAAAAGCTCTGCATATTTAAAACATTTGGTGCAACCTAATATACTCATATATACATTATTAAAGTGTTAACACCACTATAATTCACTGTTTAATTCCATAAATCATTACATATTTGATTGAAGTTGGGCAAAAATAAGAAAGATTAATTGTAACAATGATGATGATAAATATAGTAATAATGGTTAAATAATTCTGAAAAGAATGTAAATTCTTTCCTTATGCTTCGTAATTGAATATAGTATGCAGCAATGAAATGATAAAAATCACGCATGATATAAGGCAATACTGTTGCCACTAATTGCTACTATTAATGACATACCCCAAATGGTTTACAATGTAGTCGTGAAAACTGGACTGGACTTCTAATTGGACCACAGAAGAAGATGATTGAGCATACCTGTAATAGAGAAACATATTTTAACTGTAGTTATTTATAACGGGCTAATTCGTCTTTTAATTTGGCATGTGAATGAGGAAGAGTAAGATGTGTAGGTAATTACAGCTGCTCAGACTGGTTAACACATATTTTAGTACACCTGCTTAGTAATACAAAAATAAACCATGATTAAAGAAAATAACATTTAATTTTAACATTTTTTTGGCAACACACTTTCTTTTATGGTATGCTAGTTTGACCACATATCAGCAATTACTTTTTACAAAAGTTAATTATGCTGAAGTGCAACAACGTTTGAATAACCGCGTCGTAACTGTGGAATCCATTGCCTGCTGGAAGAAATGCCCTCCAATGCTAAAGCTCATCTCTCATTAAAATAAATAAAATAAACATAAATATGAAATGCTTTACATTTATAATGTATTATTTATTATGGACATAAAAACTATTGTTATAGGTAGAAAGACTTATTGATTTATTTACTTCATTTTACTGAAGTATTTAAGATCTGTGTGCCACATGCTATGTTGTGTAATTTTACGTCCTCCAACGTTGTCATATCGGGCGGTGAATGAAATGGGTGAAATGATGCTCAAATGTGTCCAGGATCCACTGTGCTTAGAGCTACCTGAGATTCGTATTTCAGGATAAGGGAAAACCCCGAGCAAAATCTTATCCAGGTAGCTCACCCTGACCGAGATTCTTACTTGGACCTCTTGAACGTGAGGCAGACACGCTACCATCTGCGCCACCGAGACGGGCTATATACTGGTTTTAAATACCACACACTTCACATGCACAAACAACTGAAGTTGCTTATTAGAAAAAATAATCGCATTTAAGCTTCTTCTTTTTTTTTCCTTTCTTTTTGGAAATTTAAGTCCTCCAACGTTAAGTCATATCGGACGGTGAATGGAATGGGTAAAATGGTGCTAAAATGAGCCCAAGGTCCATAGAGCTTAGATCTACCCGACATTCGTCTTTCAGGATAAGGGAAAACTCCGATAAAATCTTATCCAGGTAATTCACCCTGACCGAATTCGAACTCGGGACCTCTTGAACGAGAGGCAGTAATGCAAATACTGGGTTGCAATTAGCTCATTATCACCATTGCCGCCGCCGTCGTCTGTGAGCAGTTATGAACAGACTGTGAACAGTCCCTTCCTGAAGAAGCCTGTCTGTTCAGGTCTGATACGGACGTTAAGTTCTTCTTTTCCGTTGTATGTGACAGTTTAAGATGTTTATTGATATTATGACTTTGTCGGTTCGTAGCATTAAAAGTTCAAGTTGCAGAAATTTAAAACGTTCTTTATTTCCGTAGAAATACACTTGGTACACTTCTGATTACAGACACAAATACAATCTCCCAAGGTCGTTGACCTCAACAAAGAGTTCACTTTCATCACACACCAGCTCCAGTTACAACTCTCGTCACGACTATGTTTACAACTGTCCCTTGGCGAGTCGCCGTTTCCTTATATATCACGACTCATATTACTAGATATTTCTGGAATATTCTGTAACAAACAAGAAATCAAATGTTCTGTAAGACAATCAAGATGTAACTAGAATTTCCTAACTTTATCTGTTTTTGCATGTATTTTATCTCCGCGCTATGTTTATATGATTAGCAAGCTCTTTATCTCCTCCCGGCACTATCTGTCCCTTATCGCTCCGCACCGCGCTATCGTAAATAATGGGTTCGCGACAGTATTCCATCCACTTTTTGCCTTTCTCTTCTTTCTCCTCTTTCTTTATTTTCTTTTAAATATAAATATTTTGGGTCTTCTTGAAAATTTGTTTTCCTCTATTTATCTATTCCTAAGAGCTTCCACTGCTCTTAGGATTCGAATTTCGACTGCAAGTACGGAATTTTGCAGCTTTTGATCAATTTCCATAACTAAATCCCTAACAGATACATTTACAATACCATCACTTTGTGGAACTGCGCTTGCTCGTTTTTATTGACTTTACCTGAGTAAACATCTTATAAAATGTACACTTGTTTGCATTTATTACATTTTATTTCTAAATCCACATTTCTGTGAATGCGATTTATATAAGTTTTAAATTTTCTGACTAGTGCTGGTGGTGAACTTATATTGTTGCTTAACATTTTAGAACTTTTGTATTCATTGCCAATGAAAGCTATTATGCATTACTTTTGTTTCTTTTATAGACGAATATAGATTACTTCTGTATTATCTGCCCATCTGTTATCAGTCTTTTTTCCTGTTTTTGTAATTCTCAGTTTTTCATCTACATTTAGTAGTAATTGTGTTCAGTATAACATTCTGTGTCAGATGTGAAACGATTTAAATGATTATTTAAATCAATTTAGTAGTTTAAATAAGTAGAAAGAATTATCTGGAATAGTGAATAATGGTATGAAAAAGTTATTATACAAAATTTATGAAGAAATGTATAAAAGTTGAATGATGTTGATTTGTCGTTGTGGCAACGACAAAAAGACTATATAAGCAGGTAGACTGGAGGTGATTCTTTCTTCTTCATTTGACTTCCAAGGTGAAAGAACGTGTGAGTAAGTCCGCAAATAAACGCTCATGTGCAATTTTTGTGTGTAAGAATATATGTATCAGTATATTTTACTTGGTGCAACAGCAAAATGATTATTGGTGAACAGTTAAAGGGATTGTACAAGAGAATATTGGTATCGATTGATTTATGTTAAAAAGTTTAATTCTTAATAAATCTCAAAGTTTGCAGATTTGTTGGGGAAATTATAAATAATATTTTATTTAAAACAATATTATCCTTCCATATCCGCGACCACCCCTGAAAAGAAGAGTCCATGCAGATACCAGAGCAGCCGAGGAACGACTAGACCGAACTCCGAGAACTTCGAAGAAGTCCATCATCACCCAACTTCTTTCTACACCCCACATTGGAACACTTTTGTTTCTGCTGGTTACATTTAATCTCGAGCTACCACTCTCTCCATTTGTCTATCTATGATATTCTTTGTTTTAAAATAATTTCAGTTCATTCTGACATTGGTTATCATCTACTCAATGTGAAAATAAAATAAATAAACTAACTTTCTGCACTCCCAATGTAACAGGCCACAAATTTTTCCATAACTTTATCAGAGTTGTTCTTCCTACCTAGTACCAAGCAGGTGGTGTGAATGCAATGAATTCGCCTGCTGGTAAAAGTATTCGAGTATTGTATCTACTGAGAATAGTAATTTATCGTCTGTAAAACAAATCTTCATTTACTGCCCTAACCAACATAATTTTGATTTCAAAACTGCTCCAGGATATCTGGACATCAAGGTTAGAGAGGTCAGGGTTAACGAGATGCTACTGTAGTACAGGAATGAAAACAACCCGACAAAATGTAGATTTTCATAGATGCAATGCCTTAGTATCTCATTAAGCTATCACATACATAATTCCTTCAGGAGTAATATCTATGTGTACTGGATATGTGATTCTATTCATGGCTTCTGAGAGCTTATGACTTAGTAATTTTTCAAAGGCTTTGTATCCGTGGACAAACAAAACGTCTAAAAGGCATTTTCCAGCTCTCTGTAGCATTTAATCATAGATAAACCGAAATGCAACAAGTTGTTCGTATTCCAATATCGTTTTAAGTTTCAATTGTTAGTACTTTCGATATACTTAATGTACCAGTATTTTTTCACTAATATTTCGCGGAAGATTCAAACTAGTATAGAGAAACTTGGAATATTTTGCTGGGACTTTTACTGCGTACATGAAACTTGTTGTCAGCAATGAATGCCCAGAGTGGGAAGCCCATATCGCAGCCATAAAGATTGTCTGGCAGTAGTTGCTCAAAGCGGCTCACATACACTGGACTATAGCATTTCATGCATATTGCAGGGCAGTCATTTCGGGTCTTATCGCGATCGAGCCCGGGTCTCCATTCAGAGCTGTGTCAACACGAGCTGTGTTTCAATACTAAAATATGACGCTGGGAAAATCATATCTCCCCATCTTAGCGACTCGTATTCCATTGAGGAGCCACCGCTTCTGGCTTCCTTCCCACAGTATCGCGCTTACATGAAACAAAACGCACTCTGTACAGGAACCTGAGATAAAACATAGAAAAGTGACAATTCATTAATAAAAGAGAGCCAGTGTTAAACAAAGAGTAGGAAGCTGGAGATAAAAGCTTTATTACAGTACACAAAATAAAGATATTGCGATAACGTTGCATCAGCGCTCTCTCATTTTCTGGTATTGTTGTGTTACCCCTGTTGTTGCTCTCAAGTGGCTTTAGGTATTCTTTCTGAGCTGCAGCAGCTGGTCTATGATACCTCATTTAAGAAGGAGATATTCAAGATTTAATCATGGAAAACACAATAACGACATCAGAGATGGAATAGCGTAATAAATTTAGATTGGTTTCAAAAGCGATTTTGTATGTGCATTTTAATGATCAAACGGTTCGGTGTTCCTGTTAAAATATGTAAGATACAAAACATAGCCCTTCGCTCTAACTCACCTATGTTAGGGAAACTATAGTATTCGATCCAAATTCCGAAATAACACTTTGTCACCCCTTAGCTACAAAGGTAGAAAATTTAAATGGGAAATTACAGATGAACCACAACTGCTTTGAGATCTCAAAAAGATACTTTTAAGAAAATACCTCCAAACGTTTTAGTTTTCTTTCATAAAAATGACTAGTGACATAAATTGTATTTCAGTATGTCTGAACTACTGGCATTATGAATTTTTGTTAAATATGTAATGAGTCCCTTTAACCCTCACTTGAACAAAAATATATTCCAGGATAAGTTTACAGATTTCTAAAGCGCGCAATCATTGTCAAAATGCGTCACAACCGAAATATTCCTTATTTATTTTTTAAATTTATAATTTAAAAACTTTTTACACTAACAATTTTGTAGTTATTGATGTTTGAATGAAGCCGACATTGCACTATAACTGATTCGGTAAGTGTTAGTAGACTTACATTATTAAAATTTATTTGGTGCATCATCTAGGAAAATATTTGAACATGTGTCATTCTGATATCCTCGCAAATTGAAATCTGATACTGAGCATGTTATCATTATCATACACAATGTGAACAATATTTAGACATGTTCATTATGATTATTGTCACCGTTCACATTGTTGCGACTGGTACGGCCGGCCCGCATAAAGGGACAGATAATGCTACGCGGAGATAAAAAAAAAAAGCTTGCCGAAACAGATAAACATAGATGACTGGAAGGTTCGCTTTCTTGATTGTTACAGAAAGCTCCACTAATTTCTGGAACAGTGAGTCGAGATATAAAAGAAGCTGTGGATAGTTTATTGTGACAGTCTTAATAGGACTCGATAATTGTGCGTTGCAGTTGTGATTTGAAAGTGAACTCTTGTTTATTTACGTGTGCAGAAGTGACGAGACATTGTGTTGGTTTATGTTACGTCAGCTTGCTGCAAAGGGGTGTACAAACAGTGTCTTCGTATGGAAATAAAGAGCGCAAACTAAACTTTTAATTTTACGAACCCACAGTCACACTATATACAGTGGATAGAATATTCCCTTTTTAAATAAAGGTTTTACCACTGAGGATAGATAATTAGCAACATTGTTATATCCGGGATTAAAGCTGGTAATCAAGCAGTATATACATTAGGATTATATGAGAAACTTTTATTAATATGTATTAATACTAATGTTAGTCTGTTATTTTCATATATTTTAAGAATGCCGTCCTTACATTTTTTTCTCCATAATGTACCAGGGCGAGTCAAATGAAGACCTTAAACTTGGAATAACAAATCGAAATTTCGCGCCGTTATCCTCTAAGTTGGTAAGCATGCTACAATGACCTGTAGGTGACAGCATAGTGCAGATGCACACATACGTCGTAGTATCAGAATAAAAATGGCCGCTCTATTTGCGACTTCCACCAGGGAACAACAGCGTTGTTCGATTTTTGCGTGAAGGTGTGAAAGCTATTGAAATTCTTCAACGAATGAAGGTTTAGTATGGTGATGCATGTTTGTCACAGCAGCAAATCTACGAATGGAGTAGGAAGTTCGCAAATGGTGTGACTTCAGTGGAAGATGCTCCACGTCCAGGTCAGGCACGACGAGTTGTGACTCCACAAACACTGCAGCAGTTGAAGCCATAGTGAAGGAAAACCACCGAGTGAAACTGAATGACATTGCAACATGTTTACAGATTAGTCATGGGTCAGAGGTACGCCACGCGGTGCATGAGTGGTTGTGCGGACTACCAAAAGAACTTTTTTCCAAAGGCATGTTTGTACTTTGTAAGTGCTGGAGGACTTGCATTGAGCGCGGGGGAGATTCTGTTGAAAAGTGAAATGAAAGAAATTTGAATATGCAATTGCTATGTAAACAGAGAACTTGAATTAATTTGTATAATCTCCTAATTGCAGGAAAACAGAAGAATTTATACTATAGAGCTCAAGAAAATAGAACTTAAAAGATTATAAAAAGGGCGGTTTAAGCAATTATTATTAATTTTTTCCCCGGATTTTGTGAGTTATAATTTATAGTATCCAACAATCATTGCAAGCTATCATGCCGTTTTGAAAAGCTTAAACGTCCTTAAAACTCCTTGAGATTTTCTTTGTTTCACTGTTATTTGTATAGCACCCTATAACGTCTTTAGTTATACGTATGAGGGACATTTTACTTTATGAACTTGTCGACTTTGGGCTTTTCTCGATCATCAGAAAATGTGTTCACATTTACTCCTACATTCATACTTTCAGGACTCTACAGGAGCAGTGAATGACTCTAATTAAAGTAACATTCCACTGCCCCACTGATAATTGAACTCAGTACCTCTAGGTTGAAAGATTAACCCGAAGATTATTTATGTTTAAAAAAATAAACTACATTTATCTTCATATATTGTAATATGTTATCGAATAATGAAAAACATGTTTGATTTGGCTGGATTTTGACACTGCATTTTGGCTTTTACTCTTATTGTAGAACGTATTAGAAGCAAAGATCTAAAATATTTTAAATTTTCATGGTTTATCTTGTCATTTTGCTTTAGATAGTTTTATATAATTTAGAGTGTCTATTGAATCCCCTGAAGCAGTCCAATTTGCAGTCCATACCATTCGATGTCCAATTTTTTCATAACGTACTGCTAAATATTGGTTTATATATCTATAATTTGGTTTTATAAAGTTATGTTCTTGTTCCTTAACACTCCGTTCAGCTTTTTAAATTTATATATATATATAAATTGTTTATTTATATTTTAAACCTGTTTATAAATAAATATTAAAAGCACACAGATCTGAATTCTTTATATCTATTTGTTGGATTAGCTACTTTAAATGCTGTTTGACAACGACCTGAAACGAATAATTTTAAGCAATACTTATAGAGTACAGGAGCACATGTGCAGAACTGATAAGAGTGTCACAGTAAACTTAAACACATCTAAGTATTCAGAAAAAAACCGTGTTTTATTTAAATATATTAATCTTTTATCTCTTGCCTGTGAGAAAGATTTCTTCGGTAACCATTTTACCTCTATTGCAACAATTATTATTCTCAAAGAAATCATATAGGCATTGGAGCATTATACTTTATTTTTGGGTCTTTAACAGTAATGTTGCTTCCCTTATTTTGAATGATTCTACAGGCATAGTGGTCCTCAAACAGCAAATATTCAGTAAGTTCCTAATATACTTAATGCCGCTGTAACATATAATTGTAACATCTGTTACACCAGTAACATCTACTTTAAAGGAAAACTTTGAAAGAAAGGATGGAGGAAGAGGTAATAAGAAGTTTCTTTATGGTTCATGCACAGAGTATGATGGAAAAAAACCTATTAATAAACGTCCCCTCAAGTAGTAAGCCCAAGGCATTTATTGCGCTCAAGCGCAGTACACAACTGTGAGCCAGTTGTTTTTGGTTATAAGATTTTTAGATGAGCTCAGTTCATATTTCATCTTTCCATAAAATTAGAATCAAATTTTAAAAAGTCCTGCCGTGGTCAGGTATCAAACCATGATAGTCGTCAGTCGCAATGATTTTGGTGCTTGAACTACAGTTATGAGGTATCCCATTATTTGGAGCACCATACTCTCGCATTTTCCCAAATCGGTCATCCAAAACAATAAAAATATAGGACTCGTGGAAAAAATCCAAAAGTAGATTCTGTTGATACTGAAAGCCTGATACATATCCCACTTCAAGTCTCTAGTTTTAAGGTATTAAATAAGTTGTTTCTCTGTTGTCTCAAGCGAAAGAAGTGCCAAATAACCAATATATTTCAAACTCGGTTTCATTCTTTAAAGTATACCTAAATTTCTGTTGACAGGCTACACAAACTTTGGCTGTATTAGATCAAAGTTGTTATTGCTAAATGGCAGTTTGAGAAACTCCTGACTCTTTGCTAAACAACCCAATTCACTGTCTGCTCACAGTTATAAATTTCTCTACACTTTCCTTTCTCCTATATCTTTAACAATCTCAAGGAAACTGCGAATTTTTGACTTTATTGCAGAAAGCCGAAAAATTGACAGCTACTGTAGTAATGCCCACAACAGTGCTATGTCACCAACTTTGTTTGGAAGGAATATCAAGATTTGTAATCTCACGTTCCGTTTTCTAAAGAGAAAGTTGTTGATATATGCGTGTAGTATGTAGTTTACATTGATGGTTTAGTCTTTAACCTCAGCGGGTGAACAAAGTGAACAAAATGTGCTCACCCTAATTGTTAGTAGCGTATTCTTGGTTGGAGCAGTGTTTTTACAAATGAAACATTTTCACTAATTCACTATCCTGGTAATTACCATTTCAATAGCATTGAAGAATACCGTTTTTTCAAGTTGTGTACATGATGTTACTTGAAAGCTATAACAAAAATTAATTATAAATACTTCGCGTAATCAAAAAATAAATAAAAATATCGTAATTCAAATTTAGGGACCGTATTGGGCCTACGTAATGACTTGAACTTTTTGCACTCGAAACAGTTTACCTTGTTTTATTTAGTTACATAAATTTGTTATAACCGAATTATTTTCCAGTAAGATTATTAATCTTGTGATGTAATTTGGAAAATTGATTGTAATGCAAAGCTTCCTATGTTATAACTATTACATAATTTAGAAGCATGAGTAAAGGTTTTGCCATGAGAAGGTCATTAGTAAGTTTTGTGTTAAGGAAAAGCAATTAGTTTTTAAGATAGTGTGGCTTTGTGGGTTCGTGAAATTATAAGTCCGATTGCACCACTCAAAAATGTTCTTTATTTACACCGAATTACAATCGGAAAACTTGCCGATTACACAGAATTACGTAATGCACACAATCGCAATTCACCAGTTCGTCTGTCACAGGACCACTGCACGCAGTTACGTACAATCCTCCGATGCACGTACACAGTCCGTTCCCTCACTGAGCGATCCTCACACTGCTCGCCAAGAACTCCTTTCCTCCAGCACGACGCGTTGCTTATATAGGTCCAACTGGCCAATCTAGAAGGTTCCGGGTTAGAAGAAATATCCCGTATGATCGAGAACTCGGGGGGGAGGGCGGAAAGAGGCGGCACAGTGATGTTTTTCCAGCCACCCATCGTTACCGCTATAAGACAAATGGGTGGGCGTGAACGAAAGCCTCCCGTCTGGCCCCATCGCCGGCCGGCTCCACAGGAAGTCCCGACGTTCGGTTGACAATAGCTATCTAAGGCAGTTAGCGTTTCAATTAAATTTCACAATAGATCTAGTAGGTTAAAGGTTTGGCTAATCAGAATTAGAAAATTGCTGATACTCGTAGCTCAATTCTGAAAACTAAAATCCAAAATGGAGTTTGAATTCTTAATATTTAGAAAGTTACAGAGCGAAAGTTGTGTTTCGGGTAGGAATTAGCAGCATGAGATTTAGTAATACATGTAGGAAGATTGGTGGGAACCCATAGTTCAGGAGAGATTTTTGTTAATAAAATAGTAAACCTGTGCCTTTTATATATCTATAGTGACTTGTAGTGTTATAAACTGTTAACTGTAATACTTTATCGGCATTATTATGCAGCGCCTAAAGACTGCTCCCAGGCTATACATACTTGGTAGTCATCGTAAAGGAAATCTTCCACACTTAGAATTTCAGCAACATATCAACTTATACTTTCCATAATTATTACGGAAACAGTTATTCATTTTATTAAATGCCAATACTTCACAAATTTAAAAGATATATTTTAACAGCGTTCCGTGTTAAGATTCAGAAACAATTTAGTTATATATATATAATCAAAAATTGATCAACTCACAGTAGATCTATTTGCTTCCATTAAATGTATCTGACGATTCAACAGATGTTATTTTTATCCCCACACCTAGCAATGCATCCTATCCTTAGAAAAACGTCGCTGAATTCACAACTGGAGCTGCTGACAGTGCATTCCACGAAGACTGGAGACGGTATGAAAAACTTAATACCACAGGAGTCTTCATCAATATTCTTAGATCCCTTTAAAATATTTCGAATTGCAATGTTTCCCTAATTTTACTTACACTACGATTACCTATAATAAACGGTGTAATACTTCAGGAAGGGGAATGCCCTCTTACATGATAACAAGGTATAACTTCGTCACATTTTTATTATGCGCTTCCTTCCTTCCTTCCTTCCTTCCTTCCTTCCTTCCTTCCTTCCTTCCTTCCTTCCTTCTTTCCTTCCTTCCTTCCTTCCTCCCTTCCCTTCCTTCCTACCTTCCTCCCTTCCTCCCTTCTTCCCTTCCTCTCTCCCTTCCTTCCTCCCTTCCTCCCTTCTTCCCTTCCTCTCTCCCTCCCTTCCTTCCTTCCGTCCTTCCTCCCTCCTTCCCTCTTTTCCTTGCTCCCTTCCTCCCTCCCTTCCTCCCTCCCTTCCTTCCTCCCTCCCTACCTCCCTTGTCTGTTTCTTTCTCTCTTCCTTCTCTCTCTCTCTCTCTCTCTCTCTCTCTCTCTCTCTCTCTATATATATATATATATATATATATATATATATATATATATATAATGACAAATCTCTTTCTGTGCCTTTATTATATTATGTTTTATATCATTATTTACCTTTCATTTGATTTATGTTTATTATATTGTCTGTTTTAGAAGTTATCTTTAGTTCTTATGGTTATTGTATCTGATGAATGAAGTTTACATGTATTAACCCAGGAATATGGATACACAGAAACAATGTTGTTCGTATTCAAGAGGTCCCAGGGTTTCGATTCCCGTTGAGCAACCCGCTCTGATCTTTGTTTACTCTGACGGTGTTGTCCGATTAGGATGTACATGCGAGAGTGTATTGTATTCCAGGAATTTCCCTGTTCCCATTTTCTTTAATTTGATTTCCCTAACATATTCCAGGAAGCGGATTGCAGATGAGTAAATGACGGATTGCGCATAATGGATCTTCTGCCCTGGTGGGGGTTTTACAAAAAATCTCTATGGAGAGAGGTAGGTTATTTGGGATTCAAGTCAAAGTTGCATTAGGTAGCCAATATTTTCGAAGTCTCTTAGCTGCGTATTTAGTTTCTTACATGCTAGACTTCCTCTCTAGGTACTAGACGTATCAGTAGGAGAGTAAATGTGTGATGGACAATAATAAAATAGTAAAGCGAGTGAACTTCACAGACAAAGTCGTAAATAAGACCTTGGGTGTTAGATCTGGCTTACAAATAAAAAAATCATCATAAGTGACAGCATTGAATTTGCATAATAATTAATGCACTAACATGCAACCAGTGTAAAATGCAATGATTTGTAAGTCATCAAATAATGTAAAGAATTTCAAGTAGCATTCTATTAATATGGTAAATCGGTGAAATTTGTGTATTTTTAAGGTTTGAACACTAAATTAGAATTATAAATTAAGAATTAAGACATCATATTATGGTTTCGCCACAAACACTTTTCAATGACACTCCTTTAACAGTGAGTAAAATGCTTGAAAACTCTGTTTTCCATATATTTGTCAAAAGCCCTTTGAACTTTTTAAGACCTTTAAGTATTAAAATGTCCATTATATATACTTATAAAATGGGTTTTAAAACGTATGTTTTATACAGACAGCACACATAAATCATTGAAAGTATTTTTTTTTAACTTTGTAGCTGTTTTTATTTTTGAAATCGATGAGTTATTTTAACGAAAACATTTTCTGCTATGTCAGCGTTAAAACCCATGTATTCAACAAGCCACTTGAAGCGAGAAGGTCATGGGATCACGGGACATTAACCACTCCCAAACGGAGCTATGTCTCTTTGAAATATGGATATGGGTCTGTTTGATAACGAGCCTGCTTTTTCTCTTCTCCCCATACCATACTCTTTTTTAACATGTAACGTGATCCACTTTGTAGATTGTGTGCCCCGTTTAAGCTGAAATAACACCAAATGTTATACCAATACATAGAAAAAGTCCTTTCAAGGAGTTCCGACATCTGGCAGAAAATAAATATTTTCGTACTTTCAATTACTCATCTGAATTTTTGAAGTTTTAGAAACTCCTTGATTTATGTAGTAGCAGATTTCTCTAAAGGAATTACGTAAAATTCAATTTTTATCGTTATATGGTGCACTATGCTTTAACTTTTGAGATTTAATAAATTAACTTTCACACACGATAGTTTAGGTTAAGACATATATTGTAAATATTTTATTTGAAAGTAATATATAACATATGCAATGGCTGAAGCTTGCTAAAACGTTAATACACGTACGACTATTGCAAACCTTCGTCATTAAGGTAATTTCAGTTAGGAAGAATGGTTCAGTGGCGTGCCTTGTACAGCTTTCTACTTTCGACACCGACCCAGGGGAGGCTTAGGGGGATGTCGTTGTGTATACAACATATTTATTTTTACGGTAATATAATACCATTGTATATTAGGGGTCTACCCTAATCTGTGTTTAAAAGACGTGTGAGCACTTTATTGCCCGAAAAATCCATTATATACTATCCATAAATTTTACCAAATAAGATTTTAGTGTTAGCCCGGTAGTATACTTTATGACAACTCTATCTGTTCCATGAATGACTGAAAGCCAGCAAATAAATTAAAATGTAAATCACCATCCAACTGGAACTGATAGGAACCCTCCAAAACCCGCAACTTACGTTATACCACAATTTTATGGCAAGAGCCTTGGATTATTTCATCTCATTCATTCCTCTTGGAGGCAACATACGGCACCATTGCCTTAATCTTCTTCCTACATTGGAGGAAAACTTATACGTGTATACTTACAATTGAAACTCAGTTAATATATTGTCACCCAATTATCGGAAGGCAAGACCAAATGACCGCTGGGTGGGGGACAGGAGGCTTTTAGACCACGCCTACCCATTTATCTTGTGGTGCTCACTGAAGGGGGTGGTTAGAAAAGATCACTGCACCGTCTCTTTCCCCTCCCCCTGACGTCTGGAACAATCGGGATTTTTGTTCAAGCCGCAAATCTTCGAGATGCAGCGATCTGCCTATATAAGCGGCACATTAGACAACTCAGTTCTCAGTTCTGAGTTTTTAGTCAGCTCTAGAGAGAGTTGTACGCGTAGCGAGTGTTACGTAATTGTGAGTGTTACGTAACTGTGTGCGATACGTGTACCAATTGTAATTCGGTGGAAATTAAGAACATTTTAAATTGTGCAACTGGACTTTTAATTTCACGAACCCACAGTCACAAAATTATTTCCAGTCAGTTGAATGCGATTTAACATATATTCGCTCTGTATTTGATATGGCAACTAATCCCAGTGACGAAATTCACAGGATTGTGGATGCCTAGATTCTCATATACCTCAAAATTTACAACGCCTATAAGTTTACTTAACCCCTAACTGGTGAAGTGACAGTTTATAAAGCATCTAGTGAGGTTGGGTTATAGATACTCAATAATTTCCATGACTCTTGTACTTCACTAGTGAGGGGAAATGGAAAATATCAGCTGATATTTCAATATTAACATTCATTAATGCCACTGAACAACTTTTGACACAAAAAATAAATTACAGTTAACAGAGCTTGCAAATTTGATAACATGTGCAAACTAATTACAAATTAGCTACATGGTACATATTCCAAATGTTGGCTCATTTTATATAAACAAATAAACCAAATTCTAACATCACCTTATAGAGGAACAATGAACATTTAGGAAAAACACATTATGATTTGACAAAATATTGCACACATACAAATTGGCAAGCCAGTACTCTACGCAATCACGGCATACAGGAACTGTGTAGACTACACAAATTGGTATCTTGCAGTTGTTGCAGATCCTTTTTTTTTTTTTTTTTTTTTTTTTTTTTTTTTTTTTTTTTTTTTTTTTTTTTTTTTCCGAGCCTGTTGGACATTTCTTGTACCTTACTTGCTTCCCTGAGCCTTCTCTGTCTTCATATGGAACTGGCATATGGAGTATTCAACTGAGTTTAGACGCAACTCACGAGGCAACCTGGTGTTTTAAGTCGGCGCTTGAGATGAGGCTCGCAAGCTCTTTGCCAAGCCGTCTGATGTACTCCAAGCTGGTTAGCCCAGGATTCCAAGGGAATCCGTAGTACATAACAAGTATTCACCAGGCTAATATTCATGAGAGTGAAGAATATGGCTAATGGCCATCGCCTTGTGCGTCGATTTGTTAAGCATACTGTGCACTTCTAATCTAATGCGTCGACCCCAGCTTTGGTACTGTTGAAAAAAACAATTATCTCTGATTTGTGGCTTTCTGGATCGGTTGACTGGGTGTAGTGCATTGAAGATACGAGTAGAATAGCTTTGCCGTTCTTTGGTACGTACTGGTATGATAATGGATATGCAGAATTTCTAACAATGACGAATCACGTAAAAATGCTCACCACTTTTTTCTTTTTTTCAATTTACGTCCTCCAAAGTTAAGTCATATCGGACGATGAATGGTAATGTGTGAAATGATGCTCAAATATGTCCGGGGTCCATGTAGCTTAGAGTTACCCGACATTCCTCTACCAGGATAAGGGAAAGCCCCGGAAAGAACGTTATCCAGGTAACTTATCCTGAACGAGATTCGAACTCAGGACCTCTTGAAGGTGAGGCAGACATGCTACCGAGGCGGTATAAAATGGAAACGAGAATATCGCGGAAAGGTTACGCAGCTGTTGAGGTTGGGTTATGAATACCCACAGTTTATAGCAATCACGAATAAGATCAAACAATTCACCGCTTTTTTTTTTTTTTACCACTGCACTTCCAGCTAGCTCGGAACGAACTGACTTGAAGCTATAGGAACAAATACCTTATCACAACTCTCTGGTAGCAGTGGCGTATCGAAGTTTTAGCTAGGTACCTGACACCCAACCTCACCTGTTACGGTTTAATAACAGCTTAACCTCACTAATTCTGTTAGGAATTTGTTCTAAACTTAGAGGGAGAAAATTAGCTCCGAAGTTGGAAACAACAACTAAGATTAACTCAGACACCTTTAAGAATTATGCATTTCTTGCACTTAACCCCTTTACAGGGACTACCTACAATAAATAAAAAAAGCTTCTTTTCTCATTGGTTGATGCAGCAATTAACTGAGATTAGGAATTCAAGATATATACATCAAACTCGATTGGTCCTTCAAAGGTAATATGCTCGGCTTGGCGCTTTCTCACCAAGAGAACATATGGATTTACTAAACCGCATAAAAAGTACATTACTTTTTACCTTTTCTACCTTTTTTAGCTCTTAACCTTTACCTTTTTTTAAATATACATTTTCTACGGTTTAAACATCAAGATAAATCCCCATATCTGCTTCTTCACTTTACCTATTAAACTTCTATGCCAGCTCTAACTTTACATTGTTTAGCTTCACCTCGCTCTAGAGCGCCAAATATTTCTCTCTGGTCGGTTGCTATTTGTATAAATTCTTTGGTATTCTCTTTTAAATCACTGGCTTTAGCGTTGCATTCTCACCTCACTGCGAAAATATCCCAGAAAATGTATGGGAGATTAAGGATCTTCCTTTTTACGTTAGTATAAGTTCACTACAGTTTATCTGAATCTGCTTGATGTGACCATCAAGGAACTTAAAATATTGCTATTCAAATTTTACAGGATATCATGACAATATTAAATAATTATTCGTAACCTAAGTTTTAAATTTTAAAAATATTTAATTACATTTAGCAAAATATAATGGTAACATAATAAAGGAAATCAAATATAAAATAGTATTTTTTCATCACTGTTATTACTATTGAGAGTCATTGTAGAGGAGCGCAGAGAGAGAGAGAGAGAGAGAGAGAGAGAGAGAGAGAGAGAGTGAGAAACGGGGAGTGAAAGAGACAGATAGCGTCCAAGCCACGCCCAGAGAAAGAGAGAGCAACAGAGGGAGAAAGAGAGCCAGTGCATGGTGTTCTCGCTACATCACGAAAGATCTTGCTAGCTCGGTAGCTTTCGAGAAACTTCGGCAGCCTTCGAGAAACAGTGGGCTGGGTACAAGTAACACTACGGAAGGTAGAGTGAGTCAGTCCTTGAACGTACTTTTGCCCAAGAGATAACCCCCAGGACGACATCTTTTTTGAAGGTCTCCGCCGGGAGGTGCATCGTTTAATACGCCGCCCTCCTGACGACGTGGAACGACTCCCAACCATCCGACCTAGTGAAATCCAAGGCGTACCCCGGTTTCTAAAACCTAAAAAGGCAGCGGGGCCGCATGGGCTGGATGGGCTGACACCCCTCATGCTCCGCCATCTTCCCCTTAATGCGGTACTCCTCCTAACTAGGATTTTCAATACGTGTCTTTCCCTTGGGTACTTTCCACGAGAGTGGAGGGAGGCCCGGGAGTTATGAATATTGAAACCTGGGAAGATTCCAGTACATCCTTCCAGCTACCGATATATTAGCCTCCTTTCCTTCCTCTCAAAAGTTCTCGAGACGTTGGTTCTCACTGCTTGTCCCCAATACTGGGAAACATTCAAGCCATTCCCGACCATCAATTTCGATTTTGTCCTGGGTACTCGACAGTCCAGCAGTTGCTGCGTGTGATGGAGACCGCAGCCCTGGGCTTCCAGGAAGGCGGCTTCACGGCTGCAGTTTGGTTGGACGTCGACTATCCCTATGACGTAGCATGCCGGGCTCCTATACAAACTGATCCACCTTGGGCTCCCAACACAGATGATCAACATCCTACGACACCGCACCCTCCAAGTCACAGTTGCGAGGTAAACATCAACACTAAGACCATTGAGATGCGGAGTTCCCGATGGCTCTGTAGTATCTCCCACCTTATTCAATGTCTTTATGGCAGATTTACCCACAGAGCCATGAGTCGAAATGGCACAATACGCTGACGACGCGATTTTGTTCTGCAAAGACAAGCACATCCCCAGAGCCTTCAACCCCTTACAAAGACACCCCTCCTAAAACAACAGTGGTGTTGGCGTTGCCGAATGTCCATTAACCCAGAAAAAAGCCACGCCATACATTTTACAAAGCGCCACACCCCCGCAGACTGCCCCAACTTGAGCTTCCAAGGCCGAAGGATAGAGTGGACTAACTCCAATACCTTGGAGTAAATTTGGATATAGGTCTAACTTTTCGCCAGCACATCAGACACCTCTCGGCGAGGGTGCAGGGAGCAATTGTTTCCCTGTATCGAATGCTGGGGTCAAGCTCGATGCCGGTTGGTTTGAAGTTATACCTCGTCCGAGCGCTGGTATTCCGGAGTTGCTATATGCCTGCGAGATCTCGGACACGGCCGCAGATAGCTAGCTGGCATGGCTTTAACGTGCACAGAATAGAGGACTATGGTCTATATATTTTGTGGGTCGTTATTTTCCTACCAGGTTGCTTCACGAAGCCTCGGGTCTTCCATATCTGGAGGATGAAATTGGGCGTCGGGCATCAAAACACTACGCTACTTTACCCAGACATTGAAGAGCAATTGTTAGATCAGTGGGAGATTATGACCCCCTGGACGCCCTTCCAGGCTGTTCCGGCTACCTGCATGGCTTGTGGGCACCCAAGATAACCCAGGAGCTAATCCTAACAGCAGCTAAACCTGAACTCCACATAATTCTTCTAAGCCGTTTGGCATCAAAATGTTCAACTCACACAATCACAAATTTTAAAATCAGAACACCAGGGTGCAAGGTTTTGCATCCATTCCCACAACCTTACTATATAAAACTGTAACCTCAAAAAGAAATTCCTACATCAAAACCCACAACACATCCTACAAAATCCCAAATGGAAAACCTTACCTGCAGTAAAACCCTTAAGGGGTGGGCACACAGCAAATATCTTCTGGCTTGATACAGCCAGCCAGCACCTCGGTCGGTCGGTCGGTCGGTCGGTCGGTCGGTCGGTCGGTCGGTCGGTCGGTCGGTCGTTCGGTCGGTCGGTCGGTCGGTCGGTCGGAGTGAGTCAGTCAGCAGGGAGCTGCTAGAGAGTTGCAGCCGTGCAGTCTATGGAAATTTGAACTGCACCACAGCTGCGAGTTGAGCTGCTAATTAGGTGCGTGCAGCTATTTCAAGCTTGCCGTGGGTGAATTATTTCGTTTGTTAATTTGAGGAGAAGCAACCGCACACTACTATGTGTATGATACGTCATTTTTAGAGCTTGCAATGTGTGTTTCTACTGAAATAAAACGTATTTTGAATTTCTGCAAACTAGACTTTTAATTCACGAACCCACAAGGTCACATTATTGTTGTTGATAATCGTCACAATTAAATCTCGAATACTTAATGCAGATTTATTCATATGAATAAATTTATCACGAGGAACGTAAAGTACATGAAATAATCACTTGAAATTTTTAATACATGTAGGTATTGCAATGACTAAGTGTTTTCGTTATGACTCTTAGTAATTTTATTACAGTTTTATAAGAACATAATGTCACCTCAATACGTGACTTTTAGCTGTTCCTAAAGTAAGGCGCTTTAGCACAACGCAGTTTTATTACAGATGTTATCGTGTTCATTATTTTTGCATATTAATGACCTCTTTTTGTCGAATCAGGAACAAGATAAAAACAAAAAAGTAAGGGTAGCACTGATAGGTTTGCTTCAGAGATTATGGTTTTGGAATTTTGGAAACATGGTAGTCCATAATTTTCCTGTATCTCTCACAGAACACAATACCTGTGAGAGAATAAAACAGCCTCGCTGTTATTTTACGAGAAACAAGAGCTAGTCCCTTTGGCACATGAGGGAAGCATTCAAACAGAGTTTTTCATGGATTTTTTTTTCGCTACTTACGAAACACATTTCACTAGCTGGGAAAAGCTGTCGGGATTATTGGATTACTCCGGACGTTGCTTCAGCGCGCTGTAGCATGCATTTATTTCCATTATGGAGCTAATAGAAACTCTTACTTGATGCTTTCCATTAACAGGCATTTACCAAGTGAACCATCACAGAGCCCTAATGCTGTTGTCTTGCCTACCTCTCGATAGATCCCAGTCATGCAAGCCTGGTATAGCTAGCCGCTTCGTAAGCGTCAAAGTCTACGCCATTAATTCGAAGAGTGCATTGGTGAATTTTAATGAACGTTTTTCTCTCTCTTTCTCACTTAGGAAAAAGAAAACATTTGACAGCACCTGCGGGAGGGCAGGTGAAACAAAATTCTTATTTACTCGTACAACATTAAGGTGCCGACTATCAAGCAAGTGGTAATTCTGTGACATGCAACTCCAGTAGGACACACCTATTATAAAAAGAGAAGGCCAAACCTGATTAGTTCCTTTTATACTTCAATCATATTTCCTATATCAAACGTTTACGGCACAAGAATGTAATCAATGTAAAGAGAAAAATCAAATAAATCTTCTAACAAGAGCAGAGTATTAACTCATTAAGAGAAAAGAGCAGGTTGAGGCTTGTGAAATGATTGCAAACAATACATCTTCCTTTCTATAAAAAGTGTGTAATATATTGACATGCGATCTTCTCTATGTTCTATTATAGTTTTAGTACCCATCATGAGAAGTACTCTTAATAAATATTCTCTCCCTCTCCACAATTCACGTATCTTTTGAAACAGTTGCAATACGCCTTTTTGAATTTACGTCCCCTAACGTCAAGTCATATCGGAAGGTAGTTACCCCATTCGTCTTTGAGGATAAGGGAACAGCCTGGTGAAAACCTTATCCAGGTAACTCACCCTGACCGAGATTGGAACTCGTGTCATCTTGAACGTGAGGCAGACATGCTACCATCTACGCTACCGAGGAGGGCGTATTATAACTATGATAGAACAGTAACAGTTTATGTATATAAACGCTTGAATATATAATGCATATTTCTGAAATTTTCTTTCTTAGTTGAATGCATCACATCGGATTTTTATTTTTCAAATTAACGTTCTCCAACATCGTCATATCTTACGATAAATGAATTCGGTGAAATGATGCTCATATGAGCTCAGAGTACATAGAGCTTAGTTACCCGTCATTCATCTTTCAGAATGAGTGATCACCGCGGTGAAAACTTTATCCAGATAACTCATTCTGACCGAGTGTCGAACTCGGAGCGTCTTGAACGAAAGAAACACACGCTGCTACCTATACTACAGGAGAAGATAGAATGTTTAATGGTAAATAATGCTTTTAGTATCGTGTTTTGTCGGAAGATATTGAAGACCACTGAGGAGTTCATTGTTTTTATGTCCTGTTTTTGTTTTACGATGTCTTGCTCAAGAAATGAAATGGAATGCTAAAACCGTCATAACCAAAACTGTTGTACAAAAGTTGTCGTAAGAGCAGTCTGTTTTGCAATTACTGGAGAAAGTCATGTAAGTGAACACAGAAGATTTGTTTTCGTTGCATTCTCTTTTAATGAAGTAATGAAATATCGTAGATGGATATCTGAGAAAATTTTAGTAGAAACTATGAATCAGGTTATTCAAAACATATCCAATGGGGCAAGTGTAAAATCTTTGGAGTCCTGAGTAATATTAGAAAAGTATCTCCATTTTCATGAATAAATGCAAGCTAATCTAGAAGTTGAAGCAGGTCCGTCCATGCGACCTTATAGTTAGTGGAAATTAAACTGAATGCATATTCTACCTATAGATCAAAGACACCTGCAGCCCTGTCAGGTAACCCACCGTGCCTCCAAGGAAGCCGCAACCCCCGACAAGTGACCTATTTGTGGTTTTGTGGCTTCAGGACAATGGCTCAGTCCTGCCATATGCCAAGCACATAAACCGCAGATCTTCACCAAATATTCCAAATAGAGAGAGGATGAAAGCCTAGGGGAACACAGAAATCTGCTGCATCTATGGACTTAGCTAGGATGTTTAATGAGATAACAGCACACAAATTTCCCAGCCTGTATCTGTGTGATCTAGAAGTAAAGTCTGTTTAGCTAACTCGTGTACACGTCGGCCGACTCGTTTGACGAACCCTTAAAATCGTTTTACATCTCCGGCCCTCCTTCTCCCAGACCGTCCTGCAAGGTTGCCACCTTTCTCAATACGTCATGGGTATCGTACAAAGTTTCGTCTAAATAAATTATCGTATGCCCATTACTGCGAAACTTCTTTAGTTTTGAGATAATTCTACTGGATTCCATAATAACCTTTATCTTATTCAAAGTGCGGCATTTGAATCTCAGCTCCTTTAGGAAAACCGCGCAAAGTGCAGTACCCATACAGAGAATCACAAATTTCTTGCAAATGTGCAACCAAATCGTCTAAGGTGGGCGCTCTCCCTTTTGCATGGAATCTATAAATTTGTCGGCGAATTAAATCGCATGTGAAATTATCTACATTAGAGAAACGTTTCCTTTTGTTTTTACACTTGATCAGCGTCTTCGGTATTCCTTTCGTCACAATATTTCTTACTGTATTTCTGTGAATACCCAGAATTTATCATCAGGTTCATTGCAAAACCCCTTACAAAGATTATTTTTCAGCACATATTTATATGTGCTCTAAACAAGCGCTTGAATTTTCTTAGAAACAGCTCCCGTTATAACTTTGTTTTCAAGGCTTCTCCAGTAACATAACTCGGCCTAGCAGCACAGCAACACAACCACTTTGATTATTTTCAATTGACTGAAAATTATCTACTACTTCATTTGCATTTACCACTGCATTTCCCTTCCACGGTCTCCACATCGTGACAAACAACGAATTTCTGCACGTAATGAAACAGATCAACTGGAAGTTGGAACTTTGGCAACTGAGACTCCACCAGGTGTAAGCATGCGATTGTCATTTCAAGAAAATCAGATTTGCTATTGGTCCTCAACGACAGTGTTCAATTTATGAAGCGTTGAGGTTTATGACGGTCATTAATGGGCGGGAGGGTCAGATTCCTTTGAGTCCGAACTGCACAACCGTTGACTGGATAGACTTTATCCAAGAAGAGAATGAAAAATGGTGCTTAGCTTTTTATATCTATACCGCTTACGTCCAACAAATATATCACTTAAAATACCATTTAAAGTTCTCTAAATCCAATGTATTTACACTGCATTGCAGAAAAAAATCAATGATTAAGTGTTCCTAAACGGAATTTTTGCCCAGAGTTCAAAGGTGCAATTGGTTTTCTCCTATCACGTCAGGTTTTTTAGAAAATATATAATTCGTATTTCATAAAATCTCATATTAGGTCATGGGAAGTTTCTATTTCTAAAGTATGAAACCATTTTATTGTGACTGTTTAAGTATATATGTAGTATTTATAACAGAATGACCCTAGATAAGCTGAACACAGGTTTTTTTACAGCACCAAAGATCAGAAAATGAATGTGTTACCTCAATTTTGAAAATAAAATAAACCAAACAGAAAAGCGTGCTTGGCAGAGCTACAAAGATGTAATAAACAACTTCTTAAGAAACAGAAGTAATCAAGATTACAAAACTAAGGTGAAAACCATGTTGGAGAGCTTAAGAAAACTTGGTTGTAGCATGAATTTGAACAGCACATACTATATGCTCACAACGACTATTTTCCAGATTGCTGTCGTCGAATTTACAGTGAAGAACATGGTGAACGTTTCCACCAGGACTTGAAACACATAAAAAGAAGGTACCATGGTGGATGGAGTGTTAACATGATAGCAGACTATTGTTGGTCTCTGAAAAGGGAACGTAATTTTAATACGCATGTATTAAAAAGAAGAAAATTTATTCATAGTTAGGGCACTTTTTCTATCTAAAGTTGTTAATACTTATAAAATGACATAATTGCGTACTTCTTTATACGCGCCATTATTGAGCATAATAGCGATATTGTAGAAGTGTAAATAGGTGAATATAAAGTTTTTTCTTTCACTTTTTTTAAAACTCTGGTCGTGGTACAAGAAAATGGATCCCATATTTTGAAACAGTTCCCCAAAATTAGATCTAAAACATCCAAAAATATATTTTAAATTGGAAAGCAGAGTTATGAGCTTGTAATTTTTCAATGAGGGACACTAGATGACGAAACGTCCGGCCAAACGCAGAGTGAGACATTTAAATCCCTCCACAATGGCGGAGTACGGTTACATATTGATAGAATGAATTTGTAGTAATCAATTAACAAATAAAATAACTAAATAAATATTTATTATTTAATCATTTATCTCCTTATTATATTGTCGATAAATATACAGTCATTTCATGTATAGGAAAATGATTTAATAAATGTTTTCTTTGTTATGCAGTTTAATACGGAGAATTTGAGTTCATATATTGTTTTGATTTATCTTTATATATGAAAAATAATCTGATTCTACGAGACATAACGTCTCGCGAAATTTGTTTAGTATACTATAAACAGTGTCCCGAAATGGATATCGGGAATCTGGGAACTGCTGTTTGAAGTGCTATTCACTTTTGCTATACCTATATATAACATGTTTTCTAAAATTATTCTCCATAATACCTATAATACAATAAGAATAATGCTTTCAGTTTTGTCTTTTAAGGATCCCGCCATGTCCTTGACACTACTAGATACCACCGACTACTTCGGCAAAGTGCAGAAATTACTTACGTGCAATGCTGTGGAGCGGCTAAAGACCTTATAAGTTGTATAATAGTTATTGCCATCGTTATACTGTTTCCGCTGTCACACTTGTTCTATAAACTTAAACCTTCAATATACCGACGTGTGCAAATTATTAGACCCATTCATGTGTTTTCACTTTGCTTCAGTTTAACATTCAAAATAATAGATATTTACCGCCGTAACCTTTTTCCATTCGTCGTAATTTGTTTCATTGCTATAATATGAAGTATATTCAATGAAATTTCTCTTTCAATAATAGCTGGAGGATTTTATTTTACCTACAGTAATATGGTGGTAGCTCTCAATTAAGAGCAGTCATTTTCTTCATGTCTATTTATCCAACTGTTTGGTGATATTGCTTTCATTTGGTGAATGTTGTAACTGAATATTGTTAATATTTGCCTTTATTGTGTTTTATGGCTAATATATCCTCAGTATTTATTATTAATTGATCTCAAGCCAGGTAACATCGTTTATCTTTTCCTTAGCATTCAAATTGATTCAAAAGTGAGGTATGGGTAAAACTGCTGACTTATCCCCAAGGAAAGTAGCTGTAACTGAGACCCTTTTGAAGGAAACTCTTCACTCACAACGTGAAATAGCTAAGAAATTGTGTATTTCAAAAGAATCTGTTAGTCACATTTAACATTCGGTGAGACGTTGACGTTGACGTTGATGGAAAATGCGGGAGGAAAAGAAAGCTATCCCCAAGGATGCAAAGGAAAATTGTGCAGATGGCAAAACAAAATAGAAGAGCAATCAGCATTGACCTTAGTAATCAACTAAAGCAGTGCGGTACAAAAGCATCAGCCTCAGTTTTTCGCAGAAGATTATGTGAAGCATGTTTACCAGCACGCAGACCCCGTAAAAAGCCTAAACTGACACCTGCAATGGCAAAAAATGTTTAGAATGGTCCAAAGAGATGCAGAAACATCCAGTGGAATTTTAGAGAAAGGTAAATAGTTTGAAAATTGTATAAAGCATAAAATTCAAATGTGTGCATGTAAATGTTATGGAAATGAAATAAACAGCCTAAACTTTGTTTCTCTCATTGCTGGTTTTCTTATACTATCTTTGAGCAATTTTAAAACTGTTTAATATTAATAGAGATTTTTACTGTTTCAGATAATTTTCTCATATGAATCCATGTTTTACGTATGTGAGGAGAGCAGCCAATATGTGAGAAGGACAGATAAAGAAGCATTTTCCTCTCAGCGTGTCGATCAAAGAGTAAAGTACCCAACATCAAAAATGGTCTAGAGCTGTATGTCTGTCCATGGACCTGGAAGATTATACACAGATGTGGGATCTATGGAGCAGAAACAGTATAAAAGTGTATTAGAAACAAGACTATTTCCGCAAAGTAAAGAATGGTTTCCAAAAGGTGATTTTGTGTTCATGCATGACAGTGCTCCCTGCCATAGAGCAAAATCTGTAACCCAGTTCCTCAAAGAAAACAATGTAAAAGTACTACCATACCCGGGAAATAGCCCTGATTTAAATGCAATAGATAATATTTGGGGTATTGTTAAACAGAAGCTGAAGAAATTGAAAATAACAACAGTTCAGCTTATTGAGGGGCTGATAAGCATTTGGCTCCACCCTTGTAGAGAGCATGCCTAGACTCATCAAAATGGTAATGAAGGCTAAAGGAATGCACAAAAAATACTAAGAGTTAAAAATATTTTGTAATATTATTTCTGTTAAATAAACAGAAAATAAACGGTATATGTTAAAAATTTCACCATTGAGTCTAATAATTTGCACACGTCTGTACATCGTTATACATAAAATAATATTCGCTTAAGTGGTGCGCAAATCAAATAAACATGATGTACAGACTAGCGTTTCTATAGAAAATGACATAAATAACGCGCCTAGGTATTTAATTTGCGGTTACTTTATTTGGGGTCCCAGATGTTCGCTTGAATTGCTTCAAAGGCACTCGACGTTGCTAACATTCCACCCAATAAAACTGTTTTATTTGCGAGCGTTACTTCCGCAGATATGTGGCAATATTAGGAACCGCCGTTCACTGTTCCTCCAGCTTCTGTAATTGGATTTCCTTATGGGCGCTATCAACGTCATAGCAGACCACTAAGACCAGTTGCACTTTAGAGGTCGCCCATCTGGACCTAGCAATATCGTGTTTTCAGTAGATTTGTTCTTTTACTCTCCACTACCCTTCACATCCTTTCAATATCGCTCAAGGAAAGGAATGTCAAAACTCCTGCAGGAGTTGAGCGTAGGTATATTCAGCTATAGATATTAAATTCATCACTTCCCTTTGTTTTCATATCTTTTACCTACCTTGCCGTTTTTACAGCGCGTTTATAATACATCGCATAAGGAAGTATTCTTGGTAGTGACTGTGGAAGGCACAAAATTTAAGTAGGCGTTAATTTGTCGTTAACTTTGGAGACAGAAAATAGCTGGTTACTTGGTTTCGGATATTAATCGTATTCCAAAAATAAGTGAACTCTTAATCCAATCCCATATTGAGTGTTTTACGTATGCAAACATTTAAAAATTAGATTACGATAGGTGTACATAACTTCTACGCGAATAATAATTTGCTAACATAATCAAATCTATTACTTAAAAATAAAAAGCTACTTTTAATAAAAATACCCGTACAGTTGTTCCCAGCATTAATTAAGTGCAAAATAAATTGGTAATACGTAATGCTCTTCATACAGTTGTATGCTTCCGGTCAATTAATATTTTAAAATCATTACATGTAACCGTTACCAACGCATTCTACCTGACACAGTTTGTGAAAGTAACGACATATCAACCCACTATAATGTGACACATTCTGGGAAAACTAGGTCCAACTTTTCAATTTATTGAACAAGGGATATCTAGGAATAACTCAATAATTATTACAGTTATTAAGAACTGGCCCAAATAGAACCTAGCTTAAAACTCTAGAAAACAAAGAAAATTGTTTATTAGAAAGTGGAATAAGGAAAGAGCTGTGAAATTTCTTATAAGTAACAGTCATCATCTGAGAATACTTATTGCATTTCTTACAGGATATCACTTTGTGGAAGAGAACTTAACATAATGGGAGTGCTTCAGGATAACTTTGATTGCAGTTTTGCAAGAAAAACGCTAAAATAGTGCAGTAGATTTTATGCCGAGAATATAAAGATATAAGATTTTAAGATTTTTTTTTTAAGATCCATAAAATTGGAAATCAGATCTGTTATGGGGCTGAATGCTTGGTAAAGGATATAGACATGGTGCACTGGCTTCAAAATTATGCAGTTTACACAGTAAACCCGTATCGGGAAAGCCAAACACTCCCATTGATAACAATTTGGCGTATACATGGTAATTTTACGTCCTCCAACGTTAAGTCATATCGGACAATGAGTAGAATGGGTGAAATAATGTTCAAATGAGCCCGGGGCCCATAGAGCTCAGAGTTACGCGACATTCGTCTTTCAGGATAAGGGAAACCCCGGAAAAAACTTTATCCTTGTAACTCACCCTGACCGAGATTCGAACTCGGGACCTCTTGAATCTGAGGCAGACACACTACCATCTACACTAGGCGAATATATCATAATATTCTGTATACACATATTGACCAAATTAACTGTATTACTCGTTTACACCTTTTATCATATTACAGACTGACTTAATGTTTTGGAAGAACAGCGTATATTTTGTGTTTCGCAAATTATTGGAAAAAATTTACATCTAATTTACATCTCAAAATACTTTATACATGTATGTAGTTTTAAAATGAATTGGCATTCATTTCCAATAGCATACTAATAAAGGGTCATTCAACAAGAGCATTCTATCTTACACATGTGATAGCTTTCGTTGTTATTGAGTGACAGCAGTCACTTTTTTGATGTGTTTACAGTTGTTATTGACAAATACCCATCGATCGTTATAGTATTCAGCAGCGCGTAGAAATTGTGAAAATTTATTATCAAAATGGATAATTTGCTCTGTTAATGAAGAAAGATAACGGACTCTTATAAGAGACTATTTCTGAAATCAATTGGATGGTATGGAGCTTAGAAACATCTGATTCTAGGAAGATGATGCCACATGTCATACGTACTGCTCTCCAAGCAATCGAACTTTTGAAGGAGAAGTTCAGAGTTTTCATCGTCTTCCATTGGAGTGATTCTGACTGACCCCCGAGATCATGTGATTACTTCTTGTAAGGTTATGTTAAATCTTGAGTTTATGCCAACAAGCCAGAAACAGTAAATGATCCTGTGAATAACACGTGTTATTCAAGAAGTTGGACCTAATTTACGTTACACTGAAAATTGGGTGAAGTTTAAACGCGCAAAGAATGTTCTGTTCCACACGCAATGACATTATGTTTCAAAATAGAAAAAGGAAGATATCTATTCTATCTGTTATAGAAAATGTTTTACCTGAGTTCAAATATAGTACACTCTTGTTCATAGACCTTTTAATTTAATGGTGTAGAAAATGTTGAACAATTAATTGTTGAGCGGAGAGGATCATGCCCATCAGCATTAAATGCTTTACTTACGAAAAATGACAAGCAACCTCCTTTTGATGTGAGTTTAAATGAACTAAATTTTGTGAACTTAAAACATAATGTCTGAAAATCTGTGTCTTACACAGAAGATAGAGACTTAATTTCATCAGTTATTCCGTCTCTGTTAATTTCAACAAGAACTTTAAGTAATGTTTCTCGAAAATATTTTAGCATATGTGGTATAAATTCGATTCTTAGCTGGTGTTTAAATTTCTACACAATAATTTACAATTTATTGCATTTTTATGCCTTTAAAATAACTTTATCTGGGCAAGGACCAGCATCGATTGTTGCTTTATTCATAGAGTTTTAGTCATTCTAACAAGTTATTTCCAGCATGTGTCGAAAAGACTTTACACAAAAATTGCTTGTTTCGAATACAATTTTAAATTATGGTTGTTATTCAAAAGCTATACGTGGTAAACCCCTATTTTCATATTATATATTTTTATTTAATTCAAACGTCTCAACTCCTGAGGTTTGGTACCGCGTTTCGAGATGAATTCTACAAAGCTATAATTCTTTTTGTGCTTTAAATTAATTGTAACTCAGATGATTCAATCTTACCACTATAGATAATGATCGTGTAAAAACTATATTTTTGAAAGTAAACACATATGAAAATTACTCAGGAGCTAAACTGTTCGTGGTCAGTGCTTTCTATTTCTGTGTAGAGTACATGAACGCTGATTTATTTTCCTAGCTGAATGAACACATAATTACTAACTTGTATTTTCGGGGATTACTCAAATGTTGGGGGACGTGCTCGATGATCTTCCACCGCCATATGAAATGAAAGATTATATTTGAGGTAAATGAAATGTATAAAAATACAAGAGTTTCGTTTACAAGTAACACATCCGGTGAACTAGGGAAGCTCCAGAATCATGTGGGCTATTAAAAAAAACGCATTATTTTCGGTGAAGCTCCTTGACAACAAATTTTATATCACGTTAATATTCATTCATATTAAGATAAAAAAGCTATTTTGGTTAATAAGATGCTTAGCTCGAACTTAATAGTATATATTAATTTCAGCTTTTAATGAACTTGGTTGTAACATTAACTACTGGACTACATTTGTAAACAAATACTTAATAAACTGTGCTAATGAGACAATTAACAATGCGTGATGTGTTTGTACCAGAATTAAAAGAGACAATCAACTTTAGTATTATGAATCTAAATTGCTAATTAACACTGTCAAGTTGACAACATAGTTATCATCCAGAATCATTTCCACCTTTAATATATCAATGAATGGATTTAACACCAATAAAATTCACTACAAATACGTTACGATTTGTGATTTTGATTATGTAAACATGCTAGAATAAATGACCGATAAAAGAGCTCTAAGGGTTTTAGAAATTCTCAATTATCAAAATGTATACATAGGCTAACATTTCCTAAGTGTGTTAACATTGTTGCATCCAAAGCTATATGTCAACATCGATATTTCTAATATGCAAGAAGAAAAACTTTGTATACAATCTTTTTAAACTGATCATTAAATAGGAAAATAAATCATGCTACTGAAGCTAATAGGTGAAAAGTCTGATGTTTGAAACGTTATCCTTAATTTAAAAATTTAAAAAATTTAAGAACTATGTACTCGATGTAAATGAAAGAAAACAGCTAAATAATCACGCAATGAGAAAAAAAATTACAAATTATGACGTCATGTCAAAAAAAACTGTCCAAAATTGGAAACCGGAATAACATTTCACAATCTCTTACCCTTATGGATTTATGCACATCTCAGCAGCGGCTATGGCGCAATAGTTGAAATATGATGTGAACATAGTCCACGTCTAATTAATAACATTAAGTAATGTTGGGCACAGAATATTTCTTAAGCACAAAGAAAAGCACAAGATGGAAAACAGTGTGCTAGAATGACGAAAATGTAATGAGTAGCTCAGGTGTGAAACTTAGTTTGAATCTTTATGCTAGTTAGTGAACAGCAAGAAGAAAAGACAGTCTCCCTATCATTTAGGAATGGAAGATATCAGTGCCTGAGTATTATGAAGTATATTAAACAACAGATAATGTAAATAATGCTAAAAGGAGTTTTGTTTTCTCACTTAACAACAATGAATCCATCTGATAACCGGAAAAGTGGCATTCTCTTAGTGTGAACATTCCCTGGGATAAGATAGCAATCTTAGTATTAAACACTGTATTTGAGACTACGTCTGCTTGGAATGGTACAGTTATGAAGCAGACCAGCAGCTATAACATTAATGTTCACTATTGTTTCCGAAAATTGAGATCTATTTTTGCTTTGCTGAACGTATAAAAATTATTCCCTGTACAAAGAAAACAGTCCTGCGCCGTGGTGTAGCGGGCTAAGGCAGCGTGCCTTGGTCTCTAGCCACGGAAAGCGTCCCGGGTTCGATCCCACCCATGTGGTGGGAATTTTCGGTCCCGGGTGTAGGGTCGGTGCCCACTCAGCATCGTGAGGAAAGTGAGGAGCTTACGCTAGGTAAGCGACCCTGATCATGAAAACCAACATTCCGGCTGGGGGATGCCGAGATGCTGACCACATCTCCTCCCGGTATCCCCGTGCGTATGTGGGCGTGAGGCCGGCAGTCGGGATGGTAGGCCAAGGCTCTGCATAGGGCTGTCACGCCACGGGTTAACCTTAACAAAGAAAACAAAATACATTCATAGAGCATAACCGTCACTGAGTGGGATGGCTCAGGTGGTTTCGTCTGTGGCCCGCATTCGGGAGGCGCGGGTTCGATTCCCGTGGCCAACCTTCCTGACCCATGGATATTTTCGGTGTTTTCCCGGATCGCTAGGCGAAAGCTGGGTAGCTTAATTATATCCCCCGAATTTCCTGTCCCTCTATTTCATCTCCATTATCATTTCATATCATATCTCATCTGGTGGTCCCTTTCAGGGTAACACTGTCGGCTGGTGACTCGGCGGTGCATGGTGGGATGATATGCTCTGAGAATAACTACTTCCTCCTCCAGTAGGTCGGTTGCCGGTCTCCGCGCCGCTACTGGAACCATTTCGTGACCACCAGCCAGGGACATTTGGGGCTCGGACCACCTCCCTGGGATCTTTGGGGCTCGGCTACTGGGCTCGTTGCCGTCCCACAGTAAGGAAGCGTGTCCGTTGTCCTGGCCTGTCGGTGGAAGTCTCTAGCTAAGTAAACTATAGAGATCCTGCCCTCTGTACTGTCGTGGCTCCTTGGGTGGGCCGCCGTCTATGTCCTTCGCCTCATCCTTCCTCCCGGGGGTGCCCCACTTAGGGGCATAGGGAAAATGGGCTCAGCATGATGGCCTACGTACCTAATCCCCTTCTTAATGAAATCCTAGAGCGTAACCGTCAAGGTGTTATTTAGTATTATTTAGGTGTTATTTGGGAGTTATTTAGTTTCACGTTAACGCGTTTCGCTTGCATTCAGGATCCTTCTGGTTTGATTCCCATCGGCAACCCTGCCCTTGGGTTTTTGTGGTTCTCCTGTATTTACAGAGTGAAATCTGGATAATTCTACTAAGATTTCTCTTTCTATGATACATACTTTCACTAAAATATCGCACAACTATTACCTCAGATTAAAAGTCTCACACGCTAGCAGGTGATATAACAGTTATTCAATAAAGGTCTACAACTTAGAATCAACTTTCCAAAATGGAAATACATAATATTTCACTTTGAATCCCAAGATGTTTCAATAAAAAGTACATCAAAAATACTTAGTTTCAGACTAATAATTTTAGTTGATAAGATTGGTTAATAGCTCAAAGTATGCCCGGCACACTTATCTAATGCATGCTTATATTTTTTGAGAACGTAGGACAAATAGTTGTTTAGGGTGGGTGGGGATAAAACAGAGCAGACAAGCTTTGCGATAACAAAAGTTGTGGTTAATCTAACGAAACAACAAAGGGAGGAATCATTTAGCGTTCTACGTACCCAAATATTGTTCACAGCTTCAAGTAAGTCATTAAATTACCTTACGAGTGCCTAATCTACCGTGTCTATTTTGTGTAACTTCTATCTGTTTTATAAACGTTTTAACGTACACCACAAAATGTTAAGTACATTTGCTCTGGGCACATGTAGCTCATTACTTAGCCAATGGGCCAAAACTCAAGTACTAGTTTCGATGGCGTCTCGAATCCAAGGTCTCTTCGGGTACGGCAGGTCAACCGAAACGTGTCTCTTCGGGTATAGTTCTGTCCTCTAAAATTAATTGACTAAGGCCCGGTTGCATAAAAATCGCTAACTGAAGTTCATTTATAATCGAAGATCAAAATTGCACTAAGTTTGCGAACCCACGTGGGTTGTAAAATGCTGATCTTAAATCAGATGAACAACATTTAGTACTGATCCGAGATCACAAAAACAAATGCGGCAACATCGCCAAACATGTTGCAACTTTCGTGTTGTATCGAAAGGATTCGAGAATTATCGGAACTACTCGACTCTGTTTAAATGAAATCTAGACATAAGAAAAACTTAATAAATCTTTAGCTTTATGGGTATTTATTCTGGAAATAATGTATTTCTAATAAACAGTATAAAACTTTACTCCATATTGAAAGAGTATTTATCAAAAGTTAATTATTTGGCTTACTTTATGTCCATTATATGTCTAATGTACATCTTTTCATTTTCGTCTGATAACAATACTGTGAATTGGAAAACAAACAAAAAATAGAACTTCAAGCAAAAGAGAACTAACTTTAAATTTCGCTTAACCCTTCAAATTTCACTCTTTTCTATAGGAATCCTGATGAAATGAGATCTTAAAGCTGCAATCTCCCTTGCAACTTTGTGTATTGTTCTTAACGCAGTCCCTTCATTTATATCAAATATATTCCTAATCACCATGGAAGATTTCAGTTAGAAGAACCGTAATGTAAATATAAATATTGAAAATATCAGTATCATAAATACTGAATTAAGTGCGCATATTCTCAGGATTTGTGTTCTTAATTATGCATGTAGCCTATGCTCCTACATGCTTTGATAGTAGAAATCTCATTTTGAATTTTCTGTCATTTTTGCATGAGATAGGATTTCCTCTATGTTGGAAAACACGAGTAGACATTTCAAACCGAAAATTGTAATCATCAGAGATATCAGAATAATCGGAATTCTGAAAATAATAAAAATGTATAGATTATGAACACAGACATTGCATCTTCAACATACATTTGTGAAATAAAGAGGCTAATTATTTAGGCAAGTAACCACAAAAAAGGCTTTATTTACTATTTATTTAAAGCTGCTCTACTTATTTATTCTCAGAGAGT
Organism: Mantis religiosa; assembly: GCA_030765055.1. Classification (NCBI taxonomy): domain Eukaryota; kingdom Metazoa; phylum Arthropoda; class Insecta; order Mantodea; family Mantidae; genus Mantis; species Mantis religiosa. Next base: position 133,520,479 of record CM060953.1, on the reverse strand, counting down.
ATTGTGTAAATTCTGCAGATTTGCTAATCTAATTTCAATCAAGTTAACTGGAGAAAATTCACCAGTTAGATTTGATCTTAGATCAAGAGGCCATGAACTTAGGTCAATGTTTATACAACCAAAATTCTAAGTTCAGCTTTACTGAAGATCATTTTCATATGCTTGAACTTAGATTATGTTTTATGCAACCGGGCCCAAGAGTTGTGTATTTACTCGTGGTAGTGCCGGTTTGTGGAATTTACGACTAAACTCCTCTCGAACTTTGCGTACGTTAAACAGCGTAATCGAACACCGGAAAAAAGCCTTTCGTTCTTTAATAGTCAACATACTAGCATATCAGCAATGTAAAATACCTTAAGCTTATAACTGAAATGGAAAAGTGCCTTCAGCGTCCAGGGAGAACCTAATGATACGAGGTGACCTCGAATAAAAGGAATACAAACTATGAAAAGTCTGTGGTACATCAAAAGCTCGCCATTTCTATCAGATCTCAACGTTGTAGAAGTAACGGCAGTCTTTAACAGAACTCTGTAATTCTACATAAAGCACGTTCAAAAAACGAATATTGAAACGAAATTGACTTCAGACTTACACATCATTAATCAAATAACCGCATAATCAGGAATGTATTTCGGCAGAAACCTGACATCATATTTTGTTATTCGTTTCTATGTGTTGAAAATTATAATGTAATTAAGCGGAGACTTACTTTATTTTTTAAATTTGCTATTGGATGATTCAGGTGCAACATATGTTCACGGTCATTAAAGCGCGCTGTTGTGAAATCGAAGGTGAATCAGGTTTACTTAACGACCTATAAATTGTTTGGAAGTGAGTTTCCCTGTCTGCAGCGTTACCAGCATATCTGTTTTATGTTTCCGAAAAACAACCCAAAATATTTTCGTAGAGAATGTTAATAGAAAAATTGTGAATTACAAAATATGTTCCAAATAATGAGCTCATTTAGGTTATCGTAATAACTTCTCTTCGATTTGTTATTTTCAGATTTTATCATAATTGTTGCATATATCAGAGGTAGCTACAAATAGCATGGAACCGCTGGCTAGAATTTATATTTTCACCGCAGGAGACTAGCTCAAACACACGCAGTTGCAGATGCGAGAAGCCATGCAGGATGCTCCCAGTGATGTAGCAGCTCAACATATCGAAAACATATTCGCAGCGGGTAGTTCAAAGCCCAAAGACATACTTGTTGAGTGCATAAACCACAATAATTCAAAGCAAATAATTTCAAAACTAAATAATGTAGGTGTTAACAGAAATGCATTAAAATACACCAACATCTCTCTTCTCTGCTTTATTAGTCTACAAATCAGAGGCGCAAAATTTAGAGGTGAAACAGTCATGACACTCCCTACACATATTGCATACACATAATTTATCCAACGGGTTATTAAGCTGAATTATAAGCCTTCAACCCTGTTAAGTCTAACATTCATAAAGTAATGTATTTCCATTGCATCATATGTAAAATACTTTTTTATTTTGTTCGTAAATAAAATATAAATTTGGTAAAATTATAGACTTTTTGGTTTAACTTTGGTTTATTATTATGATTAATAGCATTAAGAAATTTCGGTAAATGACAATAAATTTGTAGGTTAAAGCGAATACTCTGTTTTTAATTTTATTCTTCAAACAACATTCAGAAGCTCCTATAGTGCCACAATTCTATTTGATCGAGATACTAATCTCTAACTTTTCTATGTCTACGTCAGAAGTGCTATGCATAGTTTGGTTGTGCATATTTCATACACTCTCCCTATACAAATCAGAGGCATTTATCACAACATTTATGTCATATGTATTGAATCTAATTTACAAAAATCAAAACAGAGTTTATTAAGGTAAATGTGCCTGTGAAGTTCAGCAAATATTACATAAATTAAACAAAAATTAACACAGCAAATCTTTTAATAATAGAATAATAATCATGCCAAAATTTAAAAAATATATTGTTTCCCTACTTGGGGAATTAAATCCAACAACAGACGGAGAGACGTGCTTATTAACAGGCAAGTACAACTTAAAACTTTGTTTTTCTTGCAAACACTTTCTCACCTCTTTCCACACTTAAAATGTTCCATACTATACAATTGTTCACTAATTTGTTTCAAACTTGTAACCCATCAGAAAAGAGCAAAGAAAATTTCCATCTAGCACTCAAATTTTGAGAAATAAGTTATCGGCTTTCGAAGAATAAAATATTTTCCACCGTTCAAAAGCAGCTTTCAAAACAATTAGTGAATTATACAAAAAATAAAACTGAAATATTAGTTCTTTTTTTAGCTCAGTAATATAAATTCTGAATTTTATATATAAGCACATTAAAACGGCATCTTGTGGAGCAATTAAAATTAGAACATTCCGTTTACAAAATAAACATGAATATTTAATGCAACATAAACTTTGAAACATATAAAAACATGAGCTACAATGTAAAAACTGGCATGAATTTTTTAGAATTCATCTTATATATTATCGATTTTTCAAGTTGGGCACCTCCATTACCCTACTAGAGATTATTCCTCCCCCAACTTGTATTTTTGACTGTGGCTACCTGTTACGAGCCAGTCATAAAGATATACAGGTAGCAAGGGCTCGGTGAGATCAACGTTTAGAGAAAATGTTAAGGAAGAAAGCAAAAGGTGCAATATGACAATGGATTCACCCTTTGTAGTGTCTGGTGCAGGGAAATGTACCGATGATGTTGGTATCTTTTGGTGTATAACTTTATTTAATGTTGGCATAACCACTTCACCATTCGTGTTCTACTCCAGTCCTGGCTGTGCCAATCTTTTATTGGTTTATATCAAACTTGAATAACACAGGCAATGACCGATGAACAAGGCGCTTAGCGGAGTTGCGTAGTGCAAGGAGGAACTTAACCTTAGCGGAACGATTGTCAACAAGACCTCCTTGCTGTATTCGTCGCTCATTGGTTTGATGTTATAACTCGGGAACCGGAGAGGACAAGGGGTGGGGTATAAGGAATGGGGGTTCGTGGATTAATTACTAGACTATTATCGTCATTGTGTTTTCCCCTTATGCTTGTCTATGTGACGAAAAAATGCTTTAGTATGCTGGGTATATTTTGTATAGACGGTGCTTGTTGCAGCTTTAAATTATTTTGTAATAAAATGAGATGATTCGAAATAAATATGCGCAATGTGGAATTCAAGTTAATACACATAATAAAACAGATAAATCTGTCTCATCCTTCGTTCCTTCCCAAAAAAACTGCACAAACCTGAGAAGGTTCAGTATTTGAAAGGGAAGGGCAATCTGCTCCTGTGCTCAATAACCGCTGATGAAACGTATTCTGAATTATATGGTTCAGTGTAACTTAAACTGTCTGGTTTTCTGATTCACCTCCGCGCATGCCTTCCTATCGCTGACAGGGGCTTGAACTGGGGGCATGGTGCCATTCACTTACCAACCTCAACAGCTGTTCCTCATATCGGAAACTTTCCGTGCACCAGACTGTACATTAACGCACTCACTTTATCTTGTTAAAGCGTACAATGTTTATCAGTTGGTCACTTCAATCAGTAAATATGTATATGGTGACCAAAGTAGGTCACTTGGAGTGTTTAAATTTTTATAACCGGAACCGGTATAGAAATACACACATATTGAGCTCATCAGGTAATGGAATTGCTTATGTTAACCGCATCGGAGCTATAATAGCTTAAACATCCTCTCTTGTAACATTAATAACGTGTATTTTAATATTTTAGCAGACTTTGTTGGGCCTTCAAGCCTCATTTCCTCAAAGACAGCGCCCTGTTTCGTTGTATTTCCGGAACAACATACACTAGCACCAGATGTAAATCACTGGAGAAGATTGACTACTCTGGGGAAGGAGATGTAGTGGTTCTTTTTCCTTGCATACAGAGACAGACGCTTCTCGGCAAATTTACACCAGCTATTCTCCAGTACAGACCATTAAAATTGCACCAATTTGTATCCTCTAATTTTCTGTCGTCGTTATACCAAAGAGCGAGGCTTGACAAATGGTGGCTTGTACAAAAATGGTGGGGTTTTGGAGCAAGAAGCACTAGAGAGAACGTGAGAGAGCAGAGAAAAAAATGTTACACTATAGATCTGATGTGTCGCGCTTCTCTTGTTGCTCTGGTATACTTAGGATACACTTGAAGCATCTGCTTGAAATACCACTGAAAGTAACATATAGGAAATGAAATTAGCTTAAGTAAAAAGTTTAGGAATTCTCTTAATTGCTGTTGTACATACCTTGAAAATGTTTACCATAATACCATTACTTACATAATCGCAATAAATTCTCTTTTGTGATTTTTTTGATTTTGACAAAATAATTTACAAGTATATGCACGTGGTGTGCTTGTTTGTTTTATCCAAGAATGCGTCATATATTATGAAATAGTACATATGTGTCCTCCAAAAGATCATTATCACACTGAAAATACCGATCGAGCTGGGCTATTTTTATAGAAGGTAGGTCAAAAATAAAACCTCCTTTTACTCAGCTTTCTCTCTAATAGGCCCAAGTTTGACAAGAAATCATTTTTTTTAATTTTACTGATTTACTAATAATATCTAATTCGTTGCATATATCGGTATATTGAAATTGAACTAAGGGGGAATACTTAAAAATGTGCGATATTTATATCCAGTTTTTAACATTTGGAAGTACCCATTACTAGGAAATAGGTCCTGCAACTCTGCAGCCAGAACCTGTCCCTGCTACCCAGCCGGGAGCAGGCCTGTAGACAGCGCCAGCCAACCAGCCAACGTCGCCTCAACCACTGCACAGCCGCATCAGCATAGTGGTAACGGGAATGCCTCGAGACCTGCAAGCACGATACGTGCTTGCTGCAGCGTAGCAGCAGTGGCCCAGCCCGAGGCCCACATCAGTCGTCCGGGTGGAGCTAGCCAGCCACGCGGAACTAGAAGCTGCCTTAACTAACGGCCTGCCCTTGTTAGGGTGGGTACTGCGCACTGAGGTCAGCCGACAGGACCGACAAGCTCCATACCGCCGTTGCTACGCCTACGGGCATGCAGCTGAGTCCTGTACAGCCGAGTCGAAGTGCCACTACTGTGGTGCTGACAGCCTCGCCTCGGTCTGCACATAACACGACCTCCGCCGCCGCTTCACCGAGCACAGCCACTTCACCGGACAGGCGCTCTGCCCCCTGCATCCCTGCAGGAAGGCATCGCCTGACTCACCATCGCCGCCAACCACTCAACAGCAGCTGGATGCTCAACATCACCAACCTCTTCATCTTCCAGCAACACTAGACAGGAGCTAATCAGGGAGGAAGTCCGGTGCCTAGAGGAAGCCGTTCAGCAGCTCCATTCGGAGTTCCTGGCCATAGCGGCCAAGTTGGCCGCCCTGGAGGACCTCCTGAGAGAAATTCAGGCCTAATCACTTCAAACTTCACAGTACACTACGAAACAACATACCATTCACCTGAAGCTGGACGAAATTCCTGAGAGCCTCATGGGGCTCATAAGGAACCACGTCAGCTTCAAGAACAGCAAACCGTCAGGAATATCAGCCGAGAACCTCCAACATTATACAGCCGAACAGATCTCCAAGACGGGACTCTTCAGAATCCGAAAGAGGAACTTACTTCCCTGACACCGATCCTTACCTGAAATTCAACCTAACCAAATTCAACCTACGTTCGGGGGCAGGTTGGGCTCCTAGTCAAGCTTGCCGACGAACACAATATCTAACTCCTTCTGGCTCGCACTGCGAGACAGTCCCAACTATCACCTGGAATGCGCGGGTGCTTTAGGCGGCTGCTGCACTTTTCTCCTTCCAATAAGGTGCAGTACCCTTGAGGTAAAGTCCACACACCCAACTGTGCCTTCCAACACAGTTGCAGTCCATAAATGGATGTTTCCTCCACTCGAAGAAAAAAAAAAGCGGAATCTCTGTTTTCTGAACCGGTCGATTTCCATCTTCAAAGCAGGCTTCCAAGCAGAACTGAACTGCAATCCGGCATCCCGGTTCAGTGTTCTCCTCTCAGAAGAGATGGCCAGAGCATCCTTGATCTTTCGATTCCAGAGGCTGCTACACACTTCCAAAACGTCGATGGTTCTAAATCACCATACCTGGCTCGAAGCCGAGAACGTCTAGAACATATACGTCGCCAGGAAAGCTTTAGATCATATTTCAAGAAAAAAGAAGCTTACCGCCGTCGATTTTCTCTTCGCAACCTGCATTCTGTGTACTTTCGAGGAGAGTTTTGTAGCTCTAGTGTTTACTATGTCACCCCAGGCAATTGACAGTTCAATGGAGGTCCGACGTAAGTCAATTGTTACCTATTAAACTTTATGATCAAGAAAGGGGTAGACCTGTTTCGACGTATTTTTACTATAAGAATCGTAGCTATATTTGCGACATCAAAGTCATAGTAGCCTCTTAGGTTATCTGATACTTTCGGAAAGCAGGGCTTTAATACGAGGAGGGACCCCATATGATATGGTGCATTCGCATGAATGTCTCTACATGCCATAATATATTTGTATATCGATTATAGTAACAATTTTTAAAAAAGCTTGTTGTAGGTGTCAAACATTTGCAGCAATAGTTCCATGACGCTTTTTGTAGAAGATACAAGCACGAGGACTAATCTGAGTTCATAGATATTTAAAATCACTCACTAAATGCTTGTAAGAAATTACAAGTTTCTATGAATACCTCAGCACGCTAGAAATGAAAAAGTATTAGAACCTGCAAACTAATACCAACGGATACCTGAGAAATGGACTTTTGTTTGCTAGTATTTCTTTTATCGTCGAAATAACTTTTGGTTTGCCTAGTAATTAAGTGACTAAGTTATTACCTTTGACGATTATGAAATTTATTTTAATCGATGGTTAAAACTACTATATAAATTAGACATTATTTGCTTGTTAATATTTTATAGATCACAAAAGGTTATGTTAGATAAACTGCATTTTATAGCATATGCTTTATAGTACAAAGCTATTTATACAACTTTTTTTTCTAAACAAAAGGTAGTGTACAATGTATCCTCAGAACAATGGATACACACATTTTGTTTGGAATGTGTGCTTTTTAAATGTATTATATTTAAATGAAAATCCTGTGAGCGATTTTTGAGAAAATTGAACCTCTGTAAGCATGTTCTTTATAAGGAGTAGTTTGTGTTGGGGGAAACTCTTAAGTATCTTCAGTGCAGCTTTGGATGTTGCTAAATATAAATACCAAGTCTGATTAATAAAACATTTCAGTACTGAATATCGCAAATATAAAAGTTGTGCTTCAAACGTATAAGTTTGAAAAGTTGTGCCCTCATGAACTATTTTAAGAAGTAAAACGAAGTGACATTTTGCGTATGAAATTCTGTTGATACGGAATATAACTGTGCTACATTGAGAATATTGCAGTATTAAAGAAGAGGTACACGTTTGTGTAGTGTTAAATATATTTTGTTTAAATTCTTACGGCTCTCAGTGTATTAATAATAGTAGAAAATTTTAACCATAATTACAGCAGAATCGTGGGTTTTTCTAGTAAACGAATAAGTTCATTGCCATATGTAGTACCTTTATTTTATGTTTATTCAAAAATGAATGACACATTTCAGTTAAAATATACCATAAACCAGAAATTAAGGTCTTTTATATACAAAGCATTTTTTATTCCGCTATTACCTTCTGAAGTTACCTTCATTTTGAATGAATTTTTTTATAATTTTGGCTGCTGGTTTGCTACAAGAAAAGCTAGAAATCTACACACCATGGAATCGTAAAATAATATACACTTATCTGCTTTCAACCAATGAAACGCGCACAATTACGGTAAAAATGCATTTTCACTTTGTCAGGGTTGTAGCACTGTATGATTCAGATAGAGTATGCTGGTCGATTTATATTTTTAGTATAGTTTATCTTAAATTATAATAGACCTTATGGTTCAAAACATAATAAAAAGGCATAGCTTAATTCATTCTATTAAGAAATTTTGCAAATCGCCGCTACAGAAAATATTCCAAGGCATATAAAACATAGTTATCTGTTTAATGCAACAATGCAAAATACAACACTGATATAATGAAATATTTGATTACCTTTCGTTAATCAGGGTACACGTATAGAAGGGTTAAACAGAAGCAAAGGTATAGTGAGAGACAGAGTGAGTTAGTGTGTGTGCGTGAGAGAGAGAGAGGGAGAAGTAGAGAAATTTACAATCTCCTGGATAGTTGAAATCAAGCGGTGGTTCGAAGATGGAATCTAGCATATTTGCTAGTTTTCCTACTCTGAATGCAACAAAACAGCTTCAACCAAAATAACCTACCTCCAAAAATGGCATACTTTTGACCTAAATTATTTGTAGGCAGTTTCCTGGATTCTATATTCCTCTCTCCCATTCTTATGAATCACTCTGTGACACGAACTTCATAGTTGTCCTTGGAAGTATTCTGAAAATAAACTTCCCTAAGGAAAAGATTCTTTATTACGCTGCTTCAATGCTGATTTCCATAATTCCAGCAATACAATAAAAATATAATGAAGCTGAGTATGATGCATATTACGCATATTGGAAGTAAGCATTTCTTCTTGGATACAAATTATTCATGCCTTTATGTATACCTAAAAGACCCAAAACTTGCAAATACACCTGAAAAGAACTGCTTAACATTAATGTGGAATCAGAAAGTGAGTAATGAATGAATAAGTGTTAAGATTAAGCTATGCGGTCTCTATATATTATAGCTCTTTACTAAATATTATTGCACTAAATATGTGCATCTCTTAAAATAAGCAATTCGTCTCAAACAACGTTTACCTTTTATTTTTTAATATTGTTTTCTTTATAAGTTTCACCTGAACTCTGAAGAGGTCTTAGTCATGAAGAGAGGGACTTGTATTTAAGGCTATCTTTGCTGTGAATGGAACCTCGAGGTTGAAAGGACGTAGGGAGAAATTTTGAGGTGTGACTGCGTTAACAAAAACCTACATAACATGTAAACCACCCAGTGGAAATGTCGAAACAATAGCTCCGCCGAAAACAGTTCTACCGTATAATGTGTTGCCTGGGCCAGGATGGAATGGCATCTTTAAATAGTTAAACATTCTGCTTACTATCTCTGTAATACATCCGGAACAATGGAATTTCTCTATTATTACAGCATCATACTGTTACATATAGGGTTATAAGGGGATAAAGGTAAGGAGTTTTACTTATAGCAGCTGGGAGCTTAGCTATGGGACCTAGGAAACATGGGAAGGTAGAGCTACATGAAAGGGTGGCGGGTAGAAGCATCTAGGTTCAAACACAAAATGAATAAGCAACTCTACAGGCACTTCCTGGAACTTGAAGAGATCAGGGGCGCTTTAGAAATACTTAATTACATAGTGACATAGTGTAACGGTACCTTTAGTTATGTGTTGGTTATACGGCTGAATCTTATCCAGCTGGCAAGAGATGTCTGGACCGATGCACCCCGCTGTTGAACTACGACATCCACTTTATTTACACTCTTGTTAAAGTTCACGGAGCAATTTCCCTTCATCCAGCATAGAGCCCAGCCTAAAGTCCACCTCAAAATACCCATGTGCACTAACTCAACCAAGCTTAAACAGTGGTCCTACTCAAAAGCCAAATCAGCAATTCCCACGCTAGGTATTATTTTTCTCTCAAATATTGCACCATCTTGTGTAATAATTGCTTACATCATTGGGAACATGTTGAGACCTATTACTGGTCACCTGTGCATTTTTCCCTTGATCAGCAGGATGTGTGTTTTGCCAATCCAAAGTCCATGTTTTGTCAGTCAGCAAAATTTAAGCTAAACCATCAAAAAACAGCTCTGCCCAAACTCAAGGCACAGGAAATTAATTTTAAATAAGAAAGATTATAGTAATTTCCGGAACTTGCTCAGACCATTTATGAAACAATACAATGACTCAGGTTACACTTTCTGCCTTTGCCGTACTTTCAGTGGAATGACATCTCATTGCGGCCACTGTAACATTTGCTGCTCGGAAGGATATAAGAGTATATTTTCTCTTCAAATAGATAACTTTATATTTCAAACCAAATACCTTGGGTAGCTTAAACTATTTAGTAATATACTTTTCTCCTTTATTACAACTTTTAGGAACTCAATGTGACCTGCAACCCCTAATTCATGCTTTTAACTTTTTATCTGTTCAGAAGAAACAGTGATAAAGCTGTTTAGAAAGTCATGTTTTCTTAGACTTTGGATTCACTTAACTGCACCTCATGTACACAGATGTTCCCATTTTATAGCCTGATGATTACAGATGAAACGGCCATGGAGGGGAAACACTTACAGGTGCTTCGATCTTGCTGCAATTAATCGACAGACAGCTGTGTGCCGAATTCACTTACTCGTACGGAACTATTGCGAGACTTCCTGATGCGCAAACAATGCCATCTGGCGAAGATGAATGCTACTAGCAGCTTGAATGATAATTACGGTATGGCCCTATCCATTATTCATTTGAAATCCTAGTGAGAAAGGCAGAGAGCTGAAATGGGTAAGAGAAAGCAAAACTTTGTGCAGCAGGTCAATCCATAATTTACTCATTAATAGAAGCAGAACTTGCGAGCAAACCTTGCATGTAGCCAGTGCATTCCCAGCTCCAATAATACTTAATTAAGTGTTAATATTTAACAACGTACATGCACTAACCAGAATTATAATCAAACAACGTTGGATTCAGAAATGAACATAAATATTGGCAGCACATAAGTGGCTTTATGATTAACATTTTAAGTTTGAGAGCCATTTTTCCGCCAAAAGGCATCAAATGGTTTTCTCAATTTCTTCGTAAGTTTTGGTTAGGAAGAATGTCGTTCTAAAGTTTTAGAATACATTCAGTGGCGTTACTCGTTAGTTTTTATTGAGAGGTTTGAAAATACCCTTCCTAGTTTATCGGAGCTGTTGTGATAACCCATTGGAGGTAATCTATAAACTAAGGAAGTGTTAATATTTTCCCCATGCACTGTATTTAAAATTCTTAAACAAAACCTAGCAACCAGTATCGAAATCCTGAATGAAAGTTAAGGTTTTTAATAGGAAATCACGGCATAACAACTAGGAAATGAGTACATTAATGGATACGAATTTGTTTAGGTTGTTTGAAAAGCTTCTTCTGTGAATGATATGCGTACTGCGTTAAGCAGATTTAAGTTGAAGGGAAATATTCAAATATACAGTTTGTTATCTATATTTCTTTTATAACCAGAATGTCAACTAGGAGCTGTCGCTTTTATGTCCAGTTGGGATCTGAACCCGTGATCTTGTGATCCATAAGTCAGCGCCTGATAACATTGTTGAAATGGTGATTTTAACCACTCTGTAAATCATTTGCACTGTGGCAAATCGTTTTTGAGGTAATGTATCTATGACAATGGGGTTACGCTTAAAGCTTAAAGAGATATTTGAATCAGAACAGAAAGTTTAAAGCTTTCATTAGCGTCTGGAAATGATAGTCTTCTTCTTCTTGTTCCCCTCCAACACGGCTTAGGACATTTAGTCTGTTCCGTCACCAAAGTCTTGCTTCTTCCTTCGTTTCTTCGGCCTTCCTAGGTTTCTTCGTCCGTGTGATTAGTAATTATATCCTAATTTAGGAATTCTATTTTTTTCCATTCCATTTGGATGCTGCTTCCAATTGGTTCTATATTCTATTATTATTATTTAATTATTCTATTTTAATTGTTATATTTCATTATTTTTCTGTTTTTCTAGTCTTGTATGTCCAGCTATGATTCTAAGGAACTACATTTCTGCTGATTGTATACTTCTTTTATATCATTGTCCATGTTTCCGAACCCTACGTTAAAACTGGGACAGTCATTGCTTTATACAATTTTGTTATTGAATCTTTCCTTGCATTATTTCAATGGTAGTTCAACAGGCAAGGAAAAAAAAAAAAGACCGATGGTTCAGCTCCGCCCATTTCAACTGATTTTCAAATCTAACTAGACTTTCCAACTTACTATATGCAATTGGCCAATGTGAGAGAACAATTGTGAACAAGTGTTACCATTTTCATTTTCTACCGTTTGCCTAAGACGGGTAGATTAAGGGCTATACTCCAAGCAAACCTTCCATTTAAACGTTTTTCCAGAAATTTAAATTTCAGGTCCCAGAAAAAAGGAAAGGTTTATATCAGGCTTATGTAAGAAACAAGCACTGAATTAAACTTTTGCTTGAACATTTTCAGTATCATCCCGATAGAAGAATGCAATTTCTGAATTAACGGTGAAGCTCATTAATAACAATCCAGTTTTAGTAGCACAAAGATCTCAGATGAATCTATGTTCTTCCTAAATGAATTTATCAACAGATGCAACGGTAAATACTGGTCAGATAAGTCTGCGATGGATGGAGAGAACACACGCGGTATTCACAGAGATGTAATATCTAAGCTCTATTGTTGGTAACCATATTGTTCTTAGCCACTACTAGAAACTGGAAGTTGCTTCGAAATCAGAAAGTACCGCCCATTGTAAGCTTTTGCCCCACCCATTTAACTATTGGCTGCCTAAATATATCTTGTTCCACCAAAATGGAGCTCTAGCTTACTTAGACAGGTTGTTGGTTAATATTTAATCCGGGTTTTCCCACAATGATGGATTGTAGAAATTGATAGAATGGCCAGCAAAATCTCCAGATTGGTCACCTTTGGACGTAAATTGGTGTGGGCATTTCAGATCAGCAATGTACTGACATACACCCAATAACTTTGAAGTACTAAAGTATCAAACAATACTAAGGATTAGGGATATTCCAATTTCCTACATAACTCGCTCCTTAAATGATTTCTACCTTCGAATGTCATATTGGCAAGACTATCGGTATTTTCGGTATTTAGACGTAAACTTTTGTTTTTATTCCTTTTTTTTTTTGTAATTTTATGTCCTGCAACCTTAAGTCACATCGGACGGTGAATGATATAGGTGAAATATGCTCAAATGCGTCCAGGGTTCATGTAGCTTAGAGCTACCCGACAATTATCTTTAAGGATAAGGGAAAACCCCGGAAAAACCTTATCCAGATAACTCACGCTGACCAAGATTCGAACTCGAGACCTCTTAAACGTGAGGCAGCCACGCTACCATCTACGCTCCCAAGGCGGGCGTTTTTATTTCCTATTCTATTGTTGAAACTTATTGAAAAGGTGTTGCAGGAAATTCTAAATATGAAAAGGTTATAAGGTGTAGGACTTAAAATAAGAAGTTTGCACTCACTTTCGGTTAAACCAAAGTAGCAAAAACTCCTTAATTTCACTTTAAGTTACCGGCATACGAATATACCTTTTCAGTATAAGGTCGATCATCCACATGCTTTAAATGTTCTTTAGGTTGTCCGGGACGTTCAGCTGTCCTGAATATATCAATGAACGTAAACACAAACAAATGACATTAAAATGAACCAAATTCATGGGAACAAACAAAGTAACACGAGTCAGATGAAGAATTTAATGTCATGTTGGCACGTTAGCCACAGTAGTTCAAACGGTTAGAGCGGCTGGACGGAGACCAGAAGATCCGAGGTTCAAATCCCGGCTATGTAATTGAATTTTTCACTCTGGCTCTACTCTTTCATGGTGCGTCCTACACACGGCTAGTGTAAAAGAACAATTAATTTCCAAACAAAGTAATATTAACATATAAAGAAAACAAACGAAGAACTTTCAAGTCACATAAACAGAAATAAGCATTTAAATTATTTGACGTGGCTTCACGGGCGCAAGAGCTGTAATGGCGATGGGAAGAACATGTCAGACTGTGATGGACGCAAAGAATGACAATGTGGGACCACAGAATAGGACTTCGAACGGCAAGGACACCAAAGATGAGATGGACAAAAACCTTCAAAAGGATAACAGGAACACAATGGCAACACAACTAAGAATAGAGCTACATGAAGGACACTGGGAGACGTAGATACTCAGATGCTATAAACTAAAACTGTGTGTTTGTGTTTGTGTGTGTCTCATAGCTAAATACGTACAGCAGTGGTTTTATGTGTTAAATGTCTGAAGTAAAATGTAACAGTGTTGATGGCACGAAAGCACGCCGTTACTGTAGCGCATCAACTGCACAAGGCTCTTAGGAGTTGTGACTCCAAAGAGCTTTGGAATTGCTACTACCTGCGCAGAAGGAGGCCTTTGCCCCCAAGACATTTATAGGTTTTTCATTTCATTTCAATTATGTACTAGTTTATACGGCAGTAATGAATTCCACAGAGTTGTCTATTTTAGGAGGTACCTATTAAAAAGTACCACCAGAAAATGTAACAAATAAATTGCTTCATTTATAATAAGGATACTGTAAAAGTTTGATTTCCTTGTATATGGCCAGCTCCGTGCATCAGTAACATGATTACACGCTCTTTAGGTAATATGGGGATTTTAAATAAATTGGGCTTTGTGTTCTAAAATAAATTGTGATAGGAACCAGAAATTCTCTAACTCTATGTACATATAAATCTATGCAATAGAAAATGCTCTTCATTCAGACACGTCTGAACGTGGCATAGCTTCTAATTTAGGTAACGAAGTAAAATATATTCTTAGGTCTTGATTCTTAGAAATGACTAGGGTGTGTGCATGTAATTATTTCTGGACAAATACGCATAAAATTATTTGAGGTCTAGTATTGCATTGTAATTAGAAATATCCATAATTCATATCCGAAATGTTTATTTTCTAACGCCCCCTTTTATGCATGCGGCAACGCAATGGGCGACACTGATGATACCTGAGATGAAGATGGAGCACTTTGGAATGAGATGGTGGGGAAAGCCGATGATCCCTGAGAAAACCCGCCCCAACGCCGTTGTCCAGCACAAATCTCTATTTTCGTTCGTCTGGTATCGAAACCGGGCCGCCTTGGTGAGAGTCGAGCCGTCTAAAGGCTCAGCCACGGCGCGGCCGTATAATCCATAACCGATTTATGCTGTTCAAAGACACGACAGACGAAGGCACACCCACAAACTCACTCACACACACACACACACACACACACACACACACACACACACACACACACACACACACTAGCTGTTCAAAAAGTTTTGTACAGGCGCTTTTTGGAGTATGGGGACCTACAATCATGTTTCCAGTGAAAACATATTGAATTTTTGCGTGGAATATATCTTGTCTATTTGCTATACACGTGGTAGAGAAAATAAAAATGAATAACGACTTCCAGCAACAAAGAATGTTTTGAAAATATGTAATTATTAATTTACCTAGGTTGTGTGGTGTATAAACATACCTGAATTTCCTGTGCAGCAAGACCATTTCTTATGGTTTTTAAGTAATGCAAAGTCTTCCAGAATAAAGAGGAGTTTAGAGACCATTTCCAAAAAAATATATTTTTTATTTCACGTTAAAATATATTAAGCATACATATATTTAACGCCAGTTTTGATAATACCAACAGTTTTGAAAATCTTGTTTCATTTGGTACTGCAACTGACCAAATTTTAGGTGCAACTGTAGTTTTGGCATTAGAATTAGGATTAGAATTACTGTAGGAGGGCATTGCGACCAGTATTGTTCTATTGTACCTATGCTCCCAAGTAGGGCATATCCGGGAAGAAGAATGAGGATAGAGGGGGATACAGGGCGGCCGCCACAAGGAGCAACGAGAGTGGAGAGGGCAGGGTAACCATAAATTACTTACATGGCAACTTCCAACGATAGACCACGCTTGGAAGCGGTCGCAGCAACTGGTTCGGAGACCCATAACCGATCTATCAGATGAGGAACTGGTTCACTCAGAGCATAACGTCCAACAGCCGCCGACATTCAAGACTTCTAGGCATCACCACAGGAGATGTGACGTTAAATGATAATGTAGATAAAATGGAGGGACGGAAAATCGGGGGTTGTAATTAATCCACCCAGATTTTGCCTGGCGACCCGGAAAAGCACCTGAAAAAATGAGTCGGATAGGTCGACCACGGGAATGGAACCCGGGCCTCCCGAATGGGGACCACAGACGAAACCGCCTGAGCCATCCCGCTTGGTTGGGATTGGGACTGGAATTTCATGACGGAGGGGATTCGGTAGTTAACTGCAGAGGTTCCACTCCAATTAGTCCCTAGGTCTAAAGACCCTGGGCTCTTTCAACCGAGGAGTCACCGAGCGGTCCTAAAAGGGCACCCGGCGCCTCCATGGGACTTTCCACAGGGCAAGACCTAAAGACTAACAAGACCCCCATCTGGTCCCGTGGACTTAAGACGGAATGGAAGTGGATATGCCACTTACACGTGCCAACTCCAAAATGGGAAGGCTAACGATATGATCTCGGTGGGGCCGCCTGGTGATCTAGCACACCTTCTGCTAGCTATTCTGGCTAGTACGCGGGAATATTAATGGCTTCCGTCAACCCCGTCTGGAGGAGTATCCAATCTCCCACGGGTACCGGGAACCACTGCCTCCTCGAGACCAACCCAATCCGAACAACTCCCAATCAGGGAGCGGCTCGAATGTTTGGCCCGAGGTTCCCCTAGAAACATCAGAGGTACGACGAGTGCTGAAGGTCCGCAGCGCCCGCACCAGGGCAGCTGAAGGAGACGGAGGAAGTGGCACCCCCGGGAGGAAGGATGAGGTGAAGGAGACAGAGGGCGGCCATCTCAAAGAGCTAAGACAGTACAGAGGACAGGGTCTCTACGGTTTACTTGGATGAGACTTCCCCCGACAGAACAGGACAACGAACTCGCTCCCTTAGAGCGGGACGGCAACGAACCCAGCAGCCGAGACTCAAAGGTCCCTGGCTGACGATTCAGAAAAGGTCAAAGCAGAGGAACGGAGACCGGCAACCGACCTACCGGAGCAGGAAGTAGTTTTCCTCAGAGCATATTATCCTGCCATGCACCGCCGACACTCCCACCGACACTTCTACCCTGAAAGAGACCACCAGATTTGAGATGATATGAAATGAGGAACAGGAAATGCGGGGATGTAATTAACCTACCCAGCATTCGCCTAATGACCCGGGAAAGCCCCCGAAAAGGCCCATGAGTCAGGCCCCCGAATGCGGGCCACAGAGAAACCGCCCGAGCCATTCCACTCTGTCTGCATGGTTGTAGTTTTGGCATAATCTTGATATTGAAGTTCTCGAAATGGATAGAGAAAGTAACTAAGACTTGATTCATTTTCTAATTCTAAGAAATTCCTCATAAAACTTATTTATTATTGTGCGGATTGCTTTGGCCAATTAATTGAATAAGGGATCAATTGCTGGGTAAATGGGCGACTGTGATTTGACAGGATTTCCAGTGCTTTTGCACTTAAAAGCTGCACTTAATTTCACAGCATCAGGGAGGTAATACGAATGCTAATTTGGCCAGATTAATAGAAATCCGAAGCACGTCTTTGGCAACAAGAACGAACATTTGTTTTAAACACCCTACAGCAGCGGCGGCGAGTGTAAAATCACCCGTACAACTAAGAAATGTATTAACTTTGAGCCCAGAGCACGAGAAAACGAGTTTGCTATTAAAGGTCGCTTTCAACTCTTAAAATTCCACACCATGCCCCTTCGTCGCTTATCGGTCCAAACTGCAATTTCATTGCGTCCCGGCGAAAGGAGAAAAAGGCCTGGGGCATGAGGCTTTTATGGAGATAGGACTTCTAGGCAAGAAGGCACAAAAAAGTTATATATATCGGGAGAAGTGAAAAAGAGGAGGGAGGGCTGGCAGCAGTATAAGGCTGTGAAGAGAAAAGATGGTTTGTCCCAATGGAGGGCAGAAAAATACTCTGAAACTTAATTCGGCTTTGGGTCTTGATTGCAAGAAAGAAGCCAAATAAAAACTGGTACAAGAGCTTCAATTTGTGCTATATGTCTCACTGGAAAGAAAATACGTATATCCTGCTTTCTACAGGAGCTGCAGAAGCAAGGCGGGGAAACAGAAGAAAAGAAATTCAGCGTTAGTTTAGGTAGTACTTCGGAATATAGCTCTTCTTTGGGAGTCAGCACATCTGTTACATTGATGTTTAATTTTTAACCGTTTACAGAGCTGTTCGTAACGTCCAACGCCATCACATTTTGTTTCTAACTCTTCTCTCTTAAGTTTTATTATGTTTCAGTTACAACATTGAGACACTTTAAAATTTATTGCTCTACGATGCTTTTACTTAATAACTGAATATTGTGGATTTAGGAATATGTATTGATTTAAAGTCATGTTGTTTTGAACAGTGAAATAGGATCTTTGGTACTACGGATTGAATATTCTTTAAATATATTTAATGATTGCATATATATTTGAGAACTGTAGAAGGTATATTTTGGCTATGTTTGTAAAACGAAAATGTATATTTCTATGTAAAATTTTGTTCGGTAGACCTGATATATGTGACAAAAACCTTGCACTCGGGTGCGAGCACAGAAATAGAGGAAATCAGGACAATACTTGGCATGTCTGCTATTGTGTTGTACCGTAAAGATAGGTCAATACACAATTACTTTTTCCTCTATGACGCTGTTCTTCACTATACAACGGGGTAGATGAACCATTCAGCCGCATTCCATTCGACTCCAATCTGTTAATTTCATCTGGTGTGTCCACTGGCTGATTAATACTCCTACCACGTGCCACGTCAATATAAGTATGTTACTATAGCAACGTATTATGGCCGGTCACTGCAGTTTGAAAGTGCTAATATCTGAAGATGCGCCGGTTCCACACAAGGGTAAGTAAACGATCGATTTAACGTTTTCAGAAAATATCGGGTGTCTGGTTGTTATCTCGACCCTATCACCTGAGAATGCAAAGAGTCCATGCAGAAGACGCAGTTTACAGCAGCCGGAGTCAAGGGCAAAGCAGACAGCGGACCACCGACGGCCGAGACCGAGGAAGGAGTCCCGACTTCGAATCCAGATACGTGTAGCGTGAGGCGGAGGACAGGTTACTGGCGCAATCGGTTCATTTAAAGCATGCTAACTGTCAAAGATTTATTCTTCAAATTTAATTCTACTCATTACTATTCAATGATTGAGTTCTACTGCGAAATTATGAGGTACAACGTATACGTTCTTCCTTCCAACTAAGATATCAAAATCCATTTTCTGGGCTATTGCTGAAGTCATACAAGAACTATTTAAGCAAAATGTAAAGAATAATTTTTTATGGATAGAGTCCATTGACCATGATAGCTCAATGGGACTGGACGGAATCCAGGAGATCCGTGGTTCAAATCCCGGCCATGGCATTGAATTTTTCATGTTGACTCTATACCTCAAAACCCTTATCCTATAAATGGCTAGTGTGGTTAATGATTAATTTTCATCAATTAACTAAAATAATAAAGTTAAATGATGAAGCCTGGGGCTCAAGTACTTATGATAGTAAGTCGCCACAAACGGTGTATCTCGGATGCAGGAACCACTAGTGGTCTACCAGGGAAATATGAGTCAAATGGAGAATTTAATGTCAGGAGGCACGATGGCCATGGTAGCTCAATGAGTTAGAGTGACTGGACGGAAACCAGGAGACCCGTGGTTCAAATCCCGGCCATGACATTGAATTTTTCATGTTGACTCTATCCATCAAAAACCTTATCCTATAAATGGCTAGTGAAGAGAAATGATTTATTTCCATCAATTAACTAAAATAATAATTTTGTTTATTGTCAATTGGAGGAATGTTATAGTCACTAATGTTTAGCATGGGCAACCTCGAAGCAAAAAGTATAATTATTTGAGAAAGCGCAATAAAACCATCATGAGTTTGACCCAACGAAGTGATGCAATTTTTATGAAGGACAGCCTCTGGAATATAGGGTACACAAAAGAGCGAGGCTTCTGAAGCACTGCGATCTATGTGATTTTAGTTATGAAGCCACCCCACGAAGGAAGGGTGAAGGAAACATGGGAGTACAGATTGCAGACAGAGCAACCACAGAGAGTATTACTGAGGTGGCCAAAGAGGATGATGAAAAGCACTTCTTTTTCGCTTCAGGGATTAGGCATTATATCTGCTCCGTCTTTGCATTCTTTCTCTTGCCATCTTTCTCTAAGACGTCCGGAAAGAAAAATCTATTTAGTTTGCATGACCACTCATCTCGGAGAAGTAGACTTCAAAATCAAACTCCTGGATAACGTCCTCGTTAGTCCAGAAAGACAGGCCTGTAAGGAAATGAGATCCTGACAGATAACCCCTGGTCTTCCAAGTTAGGGTTCCTGCGAAGGCCTGATGTCCCCTACAGGTAAAAGATACATGACTCAAAATCTTCGTATTGAAAAAAAAACTTTTATCCAAATAATATTCCAGTGCTGCCGGTGAATATCTACTCTGTTTTTTGAGCAAGCATCCAGTCATATTTTGTACATTACATATAAGCACATCTTCTTGTTTTTCTTCTTCCTCTTCTTCTTCTTCTTCTTCTTCTTCTTCTTCTTCTTCTTCTTCTTCTTCTTCTTCTTCTTCTTCTTCTTCTTCTTCTTCTTCTTCTTCTTCTTCTTCTTCTTCTTCTTCTTCTTCTTATTCTCTTGGTATAGGACACAGTCTGTTGATTTATGGTCGTCTATCCCTTACTCCTGGAGTAAACTTGAAACATAAATTGTAGTGAAAAGTAACCGAAGTGAAAGGGTCACTACATCATCGTTCAC
The DNA here is from genome assembly GCA_030765055.1 of Mantis religiosa. Classification (NCBI taxonomy): domain Eukaryota; kingdom Metazoa; phylum Arthropoda; class Insecta; order Mantodea; family Mantidae; genus Mantis; species Mantis religiosa. The sequence goes on along the minus strand of CM060953.1, from coordinate 133,499,835 downwards.
CCGCTGTCCAAAGAAAACTGCGATCAGAGTGGATGGTTTACGAAATACTTCAATTTGGTAGACTCTAGCTGGAAAAGGACCATCTACTAAGTTTATATTAAAAACTATTTTGAAACTGTAATAAGTGATGTATAACTGTCAGAACTGTGGTAAGTGCAGCAGTACGACAAAATATAAAACAGCTTTTACAAGTATTTCAGTTATTCTTATTTATCATCTTTTTAATTTGGATCAATGAGATATATTTATTTTCGTATGCTTTTTAAATAGTCATCAAAATAATAAAATTAAATTATAATGGTACAGAAAAAGAAAATACAAATATTTTTCAAGATTTAATGAGACTTTTGAGCTTGACATTTATTTGCGAGTTTAATAAATTAGGTTTGATGTTTTAGTAGGAATACAGTAGGTGCACATATTGTAGTTTAACAGTATATTTTTTAAGTGGTATCTTAATGTGTATCTACTTCGGTGTGCTTTTAGTTTTATCTCTTCGCTTAAGTTTTTTCCCAAACCAATCCCATGTTTGTTGCATGATCCTAACAATGCCTGTCATATAGAGCATTATTGTGCTTCCACATGTTCATACCTGGCCTAGGGAGCGCGAGGTCATTGCGCTTGTTTAAACTTTCGAACTAAGTTCCCGTACAATATTCTTTGTCACAAAGCCTGCCTCTGTGTTACTCTTCTCCTGAGAAAACGAAATAAGTTCGATTTATATGTGTGGCGCGCTACTTGGAGGTACTAACCAATATGAAAACATATTACACTGAAGCAAGTATTAAGGTAATATTGTCCATTCACTGTGTGTTATTAGCATTATATATCTTTGAACTGATACCCCTAAGAGCTTGTATCAGCAAACTGTGTGTCTTTCCTAGTAATTTGCGAGGGCTGTTCAATAAAGATTGATCACAATTTTGTTTGACAAGGTACCTTCACTCATCGTCGTAATTTTGATGGTCCTTCTCAAAATAGCCTCCCCTGAATGCGATGCCCTTGTACCAATGTTTCTGCCAGTCTTCAAAGATATGCTGGAAACCATTCTTGGGAGATCCTTCAAAATCTCCTCCGCAGCCTTCACCACTGCTTCTGATGATGGATGATGCCTACCACGAAGGCGTTTCTTCAAGTTACGGAATAGAAAAAACTCACATGGGGCTAAATCCGTACTATAGATAGGGTGAGGGATGCACTTCACGTTGATTTTTGAAAGATATTCGGCAACAACATTGGCAATATGCGGCCGCGCATTATCGCGGTGGAGCATCCAGCCTGCTTCATGGAAATGTGGTCTTTTGCGCCTGATATGGTCTTGCAATGTTTTCAGGATATCCCTGCAGTACTGTCCAGTTACTGATGTGTGTGCAGGTACAACACGCTGATAAACCGTTCTATGAATATCAAAGAAAGAGATGGACTATAACTATCCCAGCAGAAACAACCACTTTTGCTTTTTTGGGAGTTGGTGACGAAGGGCATTTCCACATTGCGCTTTGTTAATTGCTCTCAGGATCAAAATGATGTAGCCAAATTTCATCAGCAGTGATTACGTTTGAAAGAAACTCCGGATCTTCCTCTAACATCAACTTTAACGGCATGTTACTTCCATTGCATCGGTAGGCGATACTAACATGCCTGAACTTACCTGTTTCTCACAGGTGGGAAACAGGAGTACCATCATTGAGACTACTACGGCGTGTTTGTTTCACATTAAGCTAACATAATATAATAAGATTAAATTTTTGTGCGAACAATTATGGCCGTAAACATTATGATCATTCTTTATTGAACACTCCTCGTACTTATAAATAACATTCTGACACAAAATGAGCGCTTACAGAAAATATATGTAGAACCAACTGTGCACACCAAACTTGCAGTACGATATTCAGGATACGGGTATGAAGGGAAATACTTTTAGAATTCCGTCAAATTAGGAAACGGTGATGCACAATGATAGTAAAATGTAGCATAAAAATCCCGACTGGTTTTGGCTTCTAATACTTACAGTTGGAAGGATAAGAATATTTATAAACATAACTGAAAGCAAAATAAATTTATGAATAAATCAATGGGCATTTTAGAGATTCAAAAACGAAATGTGTGTAATGATAAATACGTTTAGAGGAGATCCTGAGCTATCGCGGACCACTCAAGAGGTCTAGAGGGGCATCATTTGCCTTGTGGGCTTAAAGTTGATTGCCCCTGCTATGAGGGAAATTTCTAATAGAGCATTAACGGTGTTTTCATCCAGTGTCTTGAAAACTCTTCAAAAATAAACTATATATTTTACAGTTCATTCTACTTAGAAAGAAATATTATATGCAGCTCCTATCGCTTCCAAGTATAAGGAAATTCAGAAGTTTCTGTAACGTTGAAGTCTTTATTTCTATTTTATTAACACTTAAGAGAAACTCTTCTTAATCAAGGAGTAAGGGCGACATAAAGAAGAAGATAAAGTGGGAACAAAGAATATGAAAGAGAGGGGAAAGAAGGAAAACAAAAGACAAGAAACGAACCAGGGAATAATGATCACATGCAACCCAATAAGGCAACCAGGGCTGCAAGTCTGGTAGGCTACTGTAATCAAAATGTTGTGAACAATTTAACATTTAATAGTTAAAATTTTTAGTCATAATCTGCCATTCAAGATGTAACGAAAAAAAAAGAAAAGAAAAGAAAGAGGATTAAGCAACTGAACTTAGTACTCTACATCGAGTTTGAGAGGTAGCCCCTGTATGTTGTATAATCTGTACTGCATTTGGCTTTATATCATATATACCTTTTCACTTCTATTATTTAATCTGTCATTTCCCACAGTACATTACCTACATGGTATGATAGTTTCATTATAGCAGAAATTTTAGAACAAAGCTTTAATTTCAGTTCATTATTTGGGTACATATATTGACCAAATTAATTTAATGTTATGTTATATTAAACACCTTAATGAAACAAACCAAGAATAGTTACTTCTCTGTTAGTATCCACTTCCAAAACTGGCGTTTCTTCTCACGACTTTAACAAATGAATAAAATGAGCCACCAACAAACCCAATGCGGTTGAGATTTCAACAACTTTAAGGAAACGAATGGAGCCTTCAGAAATTCCCTAATTCATGGATAATTTTGGGAGTTAATTTGTTACTGAATTTTCTATAAATATTTTAATACACTAAGTTCTTCCTGCATCTCTCTTCCTAAAAAGTCGAACTCTGGAGGTTTTCTACAGCAAAAACGTAAAGTTTGGTTTTAGCGAACTGCTCTGCAAAATTTCATCTCATGTTGTTCGATATATAGAATTTATAAGTCGTAACCCACCGTTTAGAAATGTGCCACGCAAAACTCAGCAACTAAAATATGGCTTTAATTTTCACAACTCCGCCTTCAAGGACATCACGGAACCAAATGCTTTTAATATTGCTTAAACCACTTATTATAACGCACACATATTTACTGTTTCATTTGTTTTCTTATTAAATATAGTTTTGCTTTCGCTGAGGTTTCTGCGAATATTTTGGTCTTTATCATATTAATACATTGCAAAAAATCTGAACGGAGAGCAATATAATATTTCTTTAAGGTATGAAGATGTTTCTAATTTTCCTACTACCTACCACTTGCTGTTCCTATAAATTATGCGTCATTTCTCAAATTTAGTTGTTTTGTTCTCTAAACCTATCATTTCATCCATAAACCATAACAAATGCTTACAAATCTCCAAAATTCCAAAATGCACTTTACATCTGGGTAATTGAATGTCCGTTTTAATTATGATACAGTCTTAGTTTATTTTTATCAGGATAACCAGAGCTTTTGGGTTATTATATTCTTTATATTTTATACGCAGGGAAACTATCCCTCCTATGAAAACTGCCTCCACAAGTTTGGATGCAAAGGTATTAACAAATGCAATGTAAAACCAACTCCACTAGTTCGAAATGTAGGAAGGAAATGGATTTTATTCATAGTTAAATAATACAGATTAATTAATATCTTAAAATACATATACTTCTTGAAACAATTTGTAAAATTTTGTGCAAATACTTATTTAATTAATAGAACATAAAGTTTGATTATTAAGAGAATTAAATGTGATTTTATAAAATATCAGAATTTCAAGTTTATCACTTCAGTGTCCCTCTAAGATAGATAGGAAGTGTTGAGTCGTCAAAACCTACATTTTAGGCCTAGAATTCTAAAACAGTAATAGATTATATTATAGTGCAAATTCCATCATAGTTTTATTTAATTTTCCTGGCATAAAAGAAGTGTTCCAGTCACCAATTTTGATAATGTCTTTGCACTTTTTATGTCGCTTAAGATCCTAACTAGTCAGTCTCTAAATATTTTTATATCTATTAATTTATTTTTTAAAGTACTACTTGAGACATTATAATGACATGGCTGAAATATTGCTGCATAATATATTAAGTCAGTCACTTGCTGTTACTTGCATCCTTTCTGTAAATTTATTTTTGTCACTAAAGTATGAAGAATATATATCTATAGGACGGTATTCTGATAAGTTTCGAACCTCAACATGAAGAAGGGCCCAAATGACCTTGTTGTCGACGGGCCCTTAAACTCCACACACTCACTCACTCAACATGAAGATGGCAGCACTCGTAAATAAAACCTATTACTCACCAAAGTTTCAGCCATTTTAGACGCTCAATTTTTACGTAATAGTAGTTTGAGTGAGTTGATGTGAGAGTATTTATGAAAATGGACAAAATCGAGTATCGAACTGTCATTAAATATTTGTTTTGAAAGGCAATATGCCCACGCAAATAAAACATGAGTTGGATTCTGTATATGGAGACTCTGCGCTATCGTTTACGACAGTGAAACTTTTGGCAGCTGAATTTAAACCTGGCGGTAAGAGCTTGGAAGAGGTGAACTTTCGGGACGTTCAAAATCACGAAATGGGTTTAGACTACCACCAAATTAAAGTGAGAGAAATAGCAGACGGTATGGACATGTCAAAAGAACGCGTTTGCCACGTATTAAATCAACATTTAGACATGACAAAGCTATCCGTGCGTTGGGTACCGCGTTTGCTCTCGTTAGACCAAAAACGTGTTCGAATGAACACTTCCAACGCTCTTCTGGCGCAGTATAGGCGCAATAAATCTGAGTTATGGAACCTATTAATTACTTTATATGAAACTTGGATACACCATTATAGGCCCGAAACAAAAATACAGTCCAAACAGTTGACTGTAAAGACAGAACCGGCTTCAAAAGAAGCAAAAACTGTTTTTTTCGGCTGGGAAAGTGATAGTGACTGCTTTTTGGGATAGTCATGAAGTTATTTTAATCGATTATCTTCAGAAACGAAAAACCATTACAGGAGCATATTACGCAGCATTGCTTGACAAGTTAAAATCAGCACGTTTTGGAAAATGGTCATATTTGCAGAAAAAGAAAATCCTGTTTCACCAAGAGAACTCACCGTCTCACACTTCAGCGGTTGCAGTGGCGAAAATCTACGAATTACGATTTGAACTGCTTGACCAACAGATCTAGCACTAAGCGACTTCTGTTTGTTCCCTCATCTGAAAATTGCGATCAGAGGATAGAGATTTTCGTCAAATAAAGAGGCAAACATGTTCGTGAACAACTATTTTGCAGAGAAAAGCGCCGAGTAATATTTGGACAGGTTATATAGATGGGAGCATCGCTGGGAGAAGTGCGTAGAGTTACAAGGAGACTATATTGAAACATTAAATAAAAAGTTCTGAAAAGATGTCTTGTATCTTCATTTGTTCGGAAACTCTTCAGACCATCTATACATGTAATTTAGGAATTACATTATATTAATTATTATATTTTATTATATATAATTTAGGAAGAGTGGTGTATAGAGCAAATAACTTATTTAGTCTGTTATGAAATTTCTTTCTTCGAATGTTTTGTTTAGCTATACCTTTTTTTTAATTTACGTTCTCCAACGTTAATTCATATCGAACGATGAATGGAATGGTTGAAATGATGTTCAAATGAGCCCAGGGTCCATAGAGCTCAGAGTTACTCGTCATTCGTCTTTCAGGATAAGGGAAAACCCCGGAAAATCCTTATCCAAGTAACTCACCCTGACCGAGATTCGAATTCGGGACCTCTTGAACGTGAGGCACGCATTCTACCACCACGCTACCGAGGCGTGCCCTCTTGAACGTGAGGCAGTCATGCTACCATCTACGCCACCCGAGGCGGGCGGCTATACTATTGATAAACCTACAAAACCACACGGGAAGTTTTAACAACCACGTTGTTTTCGGATTAAAGAGTACATTATGATGAAGCATGCATATAAAATAGTTGGATTTAGTGCAATATACTCTACACATCATTGGGACTTAAGTTACCCGGAGTAAAAATTCTCCCTGTACGATTTATTGAGGACGAGGTTCACCGAAAATTTTTATTTTTTAAAATATTGAAAGTTGCCTGAATAATAAATTACACTGTTCAGAAGTAGAGAAAATAAAATAAGAACGCAAGTGCCTTCACTATAGAAAATGTAATTATTCATTTGCTTTTTATTCATGCATCATGTCATATGAAGCCTAATGCCTCACTAATCTGTGAATACGGTACTATTCGGAATATTTATTTTAATTATCTTTGCTGACTCTCCATCAGTGCTTAAAGCAACTAATGTAGTTTGATGGAACAATAATCTTAAAGGTTAAATATTAAATGAGTCCAGGTTCTTCGGCAGTGAAGATCAACTGTGCCTTTGTTTTATGTAGACAAATGAAATACAAGAAGCACCTTAATTGAGTAAACGGCTTAAATTAATATGCCAACTTAACAAGAAAATGCGTGTAATGATATTAACAGGCCAAGAACGGAGGAAAAGAACTGGACGAAATAAAATATCGCCATCTCTCTTCACACAGCTCACACCGAGAGAGGGATGAAGATAATAATATAAGTCGTGAATGTATTTTCCAGAAAGCCCTTTAGAACAAAGCTCCCGCGAAATGAATAGGGAGAAAAGAGAATGAGGTCTCGCCCGCTCATTAAAAGAGTATATAAAGATAAATACATAATGACATTGTGGTAACTCTATGTACGCTTTCAAAAGAAGATTTCAATTAGTACATTAACCAATAAACTACTGGGAAAGCTCTCGCAGCATCCCTGCTAATAACAGAGCGAAATTCTAGAAGCAGGCTTTTCATTCTTCTTAGCCTTCAATAGAGATTAAGGACGATGCTGTAAAGTTATACCACCCAACAAATCTCTCTATATGAATCGAAGATGACAAAGAGAAAACTTTCTGGAAAGCTCCCTTGGCAAATTCCTTACTGAGAAGGTAAAATATTGCAGCAAATAAATAGTTGTTGTTTAATGACTTGTTTAAGCAGAGAACAGTAAGTAGGGGAAGTCTTGCATTCCACACAAAGGTCTAATGTCAATGGAAATTCTCGCTTTGAGGTGCACTCAACTCGAAAAAAGTATTCTGAAAATATTCAAATTCATGCTGTCCTACAAAGCTGCTCTTTTGTTACCCTGTCACTTTAGGATTTTAACTCGGAAAGTACACTCTTGAAGAAAAGACAGACAAAACTAGGTACCAGGTGACCCGAATTTCATTTATCCATAATATACCCTTAGTAAGTCAAACGGTATAGATATCCATGAATGGTTGTACAAGACTTCTGGACACGACAGCCCCAGCCAATCGAGTATAACGCATGCATATACGCGCTATTCATTTTTATTCGTCATTTCCCGCCCTCCTATTGAGCAAGAATGACGTAATAATTGACTGGTGAGTCTATCCTGAAATCATAGTGCCCTCTACGGAGAAGAAGCCGTAATGTTTGCTTAACAGTAAACAAATTACAGCGCTCTGTGGTTGTGCTTGTAACTAATACAACCAGCATCCCCTGGATATGAACACAGAGCACCGCGTCTTCATGGTTGAATGCTACCTTCGTACGGACATTAAAATTGGTGCGATATATAAATATAATTTAAACCTCGAATGGAGGAGTTTATGCAACGCTATCCGGCATTCAGACAAGTCCCACGGAGCGTAATGTCAAAAGTGTCCAGGTATCGTCAAATTGACATACTTTTGTTTACAACATAAACATCTTACCTTTTATCAGTATACGATATAAACTTTTTGCCATTCTCACACTTAAATAAAATATCTGCAATGTTGGTATCCTTATGTCTTTTAAAACCAATAGGTGCATCAAACATTCCCAAGAAACAGGATCAGTTCCTCACAAAAAGAGGGACACTGTAGGCTATAAAGTGACTGGTTCTAATCTAGAAGCAATAGATAATGTTATGACAGAAAGGCCTCAAGCATACCTTCTCGGAATACAGACAGTGTTAAAGGGAAAGAGAGAAAGGAAGTATAAGAAAATGGACACATGAGACTATGTACTGGAGGTACGTTCTTGTTTAGACTTGGATAAAAGCTTTGTACATATTGTAACACTAATTTGTTTTTTCATTCCTAGAACATATTCTGCTAAGTTTTTGGTTTGTAATGAATTTATATTGTTAGGAAACTGTGGGTAATAGAAAAGAATTGAGTTCAAATTGAAATAATCCTATTTTATGTGACAGTCTTACAATATGAATATATGTCTACTGTAATAAGAAAGCAGATGGTCATTGTGAAATAAGTGTTCACTGACTTATCATTTCATATTTTCTTCATGACATACTTTTATGGCTGCATAATTAGATTGGTAGTGCATTGCGTTGCAGTATATAGTTAAAAAAAAAAAAACAGTTATCGCATCTACGCACCAGGCGAAATTCCGCATCTTTATATTACGCGGGCAGACCCACCTCTCAAATAGTATATTTACCTGCCAGTATAGCGAGGCCCCAAAGCTGTTATCAGCACATCAAATACGATCGCAAGCCGCTAGGGGAATCATATATAAACTTGCTCCATAAGCGATGCTATTGGTGACGTCAAATTTTGCGCGGTAAAATTACAGATAAAAGTGAAGACCTTGTAGCTTATCAAATGGATCCATTGCATCTTAAAGTGATTTTATTCCTTAAATAAGGAAAGAGACGAAACTTGGCCAGTCAGTAAACAAAACTAAAGGCAATAACGATTACAGATTATGTATGCCCTTCTGTTTTTATTTTATGAGACAGTATATAACGTCTCTTTTTATTAAATAGGACAATACATGTGGTGGATAATGATACTACATGGAATGCAATGAAACGAGAAGCCGGACAAGTATTTTTGAATGGAAAAGGTGCCGAGTTAAGCTTTTGATATATTCGTGCCATTTTTTTATTCAAGAAAACTGAGAAAACCTCGAAAAAAAGGTCTTGGTGCGGAAAGACCGAGCTGGCAGAATTAGATTTGGACCTGCGGGCAATTCTGCGGGCAATAGGATTAGTGGTTCAAATTACCGGCTCCAAAGGAACATAAATTTCATCATCTTGAGCCGCACCGTGGCCGAACGATTGGACCGTTTGGCTCTCACCTCGATCCCAGGCGGCCACAAAAGGAGACTTGTGGTGGACAACACGGCGCTGGGGTGGGTTTTCTTCGAGATCTCTAGTTTCCCCTGCCATTTTATTCCACCAGTGCTTCATTTTCATTTCGTGTATCACTAGTGTCACCGCCTATGGTGCCGCGTGTAATAAAATCGGGCCTTAAACTCTACACATTCATTCACGGTCTCGCTTTAGCCTGCCTATCTCGGTACCTGTTAAGACAAACCTGAACCGAATAATCGAGAAGTAAGAGGAGAGAAAAGCATTAATGGAAAATTTATTGAAAATGGAGAATACAATTACCACATTCGCCTACTGATCTAGAAATATGAAAAGCCCCAAGATTTGGATGACCAACAAGTAAATAAACCTGAATCTCTCTAATATGAGGCACAGGTCTTACCACCTCAGCCATTCTTCTGAAATGAGGAAATCACAGGGCAGTTGTCTCAGTTACTACGGTACATAAAAACAAATTATGAATGATACCATGTCCGCATGGATTCCGTGAAAAATCAGAAGTAAAAACTACTTTTTCCATAAAGATATTCTCAATTCCCCCAAGTTTTATATCTCTATGTACACAAGAGCTATTCCCACAACAGTTTACGGTCTAGAGGTGATACGAAAATTACATTTTCAACAAATGAATTAACAAAATTTGACCTGAAGTCGTCACAACAGCAGCAGCGACCTCTGACCTTCTGCAATGCCAGTGGCCATTATCGCCCGGCGAGGGTACTAAATGGAACGTAATAATAGACAGTGGAGTTGCCCACCCCCATGTCATGGGTAATGAAGACGCAAAATGTCACTTTGTCATTGCTCGGGGTTCTACCGTATCCCTAGTAATGACAGGGAAAAGCATAGCGCTCAAGTGGACCCGGCTGGCAGAAAATATACTGCACGATGCAAAGTGTTGCAACACATGTAGTGACATGGGCTATTCTCATCTGCTGTTGGAGTGCGTGTTTTGGGACATAATGGTCGATACCTGTTACATGGCTAAAAGCTTTACTCCGCTTGCAATTTTTGTTCCCAGAATTTTTAGACCATGAATGTTTTGGCACGATCAAAATATAAACGCAATATTCGATCTCATTTCAACAATAATCGAGTTAAGCCCTGATATTTTTGAATGCAGTCAAATGTTTATATATGTAGGCTTAGATGTGTCATGACTTTTATAACCCAAAATAACTATAACATCCAAAGAAGCAAGCTGTTGTTAGGAGAATGGGTATAATACACTAAACTTTGTTATATCTTAAGTCAGTTTTTAATAATAACCATTTATATAGTCATTACTCTTTAAATGTTTATAGTCGTTAATTACTTTCAGTTTGTGGAGTGTCTATTTGATAGAAATCCAAATACTTACTCTCTAGCAGTCACAATCACAGTAAGTAAATACTTGAAATATTGTACGTACTTTCTGACGACCAGAAGAAGAGAATCAGAAGAAATGTACTACCTAAATATTTTCCACGGTTCCCCTTGTGTTTTCAACAACTTAGTATCATATGCAATGCACAGTGTTGTCAGATAAACGAGTAATACATGGGTCATTAAAGCATGAATGGCAACAGTTTGCATTTGGCGCTCTGGCGGTAAATCATGTAAGCTGATAACAATGAAAAATAAGAGCATCTAATGTTTGTTAGCTGTGAGTTCTAGGACAATAATCTTATTTAATGAAACATTTTTAGTAAGTTTAATTTTAGGCTGTTATCTTTAGTGCTCCAAATATGTTTAGTAAATACAAACAAAGATGCTTAATTGAAATTCAGGTTGCAAGAGTTATCAATGCTCGACAATGTCATACAGAATTATTGGAAGCTTGTGGTAGACAAACTTTACCATATTGTACTGTGGCTAGGTGTGGGAATACATCTTGTAGAGGAAGGGAAGACGTTCATCCAGAACGTATATTTGATATTTATTTGTACAATTTCCATTACAGTTTCACTACAATAACATTAACATCCAACATGCACTTGTTATACATCATTTAAAAATACTGAAATTGCTGACTCAAGATTTACTCGCTGACTTATTTCCCCTGGCCATAAGCCTTTGGTTTTCCTGAGCAGCTTGGTGTCATTTCGTCTTGACCTTCACTTCTTTTACCCTAATTCACGTTTCTCTTAACCTATATAAGAATTCTCCTACACATCTATTTTTCTTTTCACCTGTCCCCTTTAACATGCTTAACATCACTACTTCTTTGCTCACACTGTCCCATTTCTTATCCCATATTTTTCTCATGCAATTTGTTAACTCCTTACATTCTACCAGTTAATGAACAGTGCTCTCTTCATCTCCACAAAATTCACATATCCCTACATATCCCTACCTAGTTACTTCTCCTACTCTCATCCATACGTTGCCTCCTCTTCCAGTTTTGTCACATTGATCAATATATTTTTGCCTACCCTATTCTATCTTACCTTACCATGTCTCCTGCCAATCCTCTCTTTCTCACTTCCTTCCAAAAACCGCTACTCTGCTCTCCATAAATCTCCAATGCCTATGTACGATACCGTTATTTCCATTTCTGACCACCAACTATTTGTGTTCTTAGTGATTTTCTGTTGCTTCATGCACAGATTTAAAAATTCCCCTTTCTGCACTTTAATACAGTTATACCAGAATTTTATTATTCTCTCTATTATTATTCCTCTCCTTTTTGTATTACCCAACTCTAGTAATGCCACTTCTCTTGGTGCCGATTTTGGCAGCCCTAGTAGTTCTTTGCAAAACAATCCATACATCTGGTCTAAATGTGTACCTATCTCTGATGTGCCCCATACCTCCGTTGCGTACATTGTTCAGGATTCAACAACCGCTTCATACATTCTTTCTAACCATCTAACTGACATCTCCAGTTTAGGTTTACACATTCTTACCCCGGTCATTGCCGCCCTGCCATTAATCAGTATGTGATGATGTGCATGTGAATGCTGTTAGAGCACTGCTGGAAGAATATCCTTGTTGGACTTGTATTGAACTAGCAAATAAAAGTGAAATTACCACTCAAAGCATTTCGCTTTAGAACCAGGCAGACAATTATAGCAGCAGTAGAGCAGTCTGTTCGAAATTTAGGACAAGACGCTGTGGATGACATCCGTCTGCTCCTTCATGTGTGGAGGCGAATTCATGTTGGAGAAGACTACTTCTAAAAACTACAATAGTGTGACTGCTCCAAAAATGTTTTATTTATTGTTAGTTCAAATGTTGCCACTAATTATTGAATGACCTATATATCTATCACATAAGTTATATGTGCACATATTAGATCTTGTAGCATGGGCGACCCGCACAGTCATATATATTCTGTTACAGAGTACCTTTGCTCAAAATCTTTTTATTCTGTACAAGATTATCTGAATGACAAATTATACTGATAATGCTTCTGTAGCTCTGTAAGTAGTATCTAACTGTTCCAATGACAAATCATTACCAATAAATCGTTGATGCACGTTGGAAGTTCATTTTTAATGTATATGTATTTAAGAAATAACAAGAATGGTATCCATTGCAAAAACGTTGAGACGTACTGGCATAAGCCAAGTGAAAGCTGAATTAAAAAGTGTTTGATTTTTTATCATATATAATTATCCCTGCTTTGTTTTCCATAAGGTTGTTCATATTGCCTTTATACTACAATATGTGTCTTATGTAAACTTTTGTACATATATATGCTATTAAATTTTATACCTCTGGACATGTTCAATGTTCACAGCCATATCTGGCTACAAGTGAACCTACTGAACGCAAATCAATGTAATATAACCTAATCTATACAACATTTCGAAGTTCATATGAGCTGATAAACAGTTCAAAGCCTCCACTCACACACCAGGAAGCAATCTTCCTCAGAACGTCAAGCAGTATCGCGATAAATAGTATGCTGTCTGATAAGTTCAATATTGTAATTGTAAATTTTCGTAGTTCACTGATGTTTAATGCATTGTGTTCACATAAATTTTGCAATAAAGTTTTCCCTGTAAGCACTGTTTTATATTAAATTATTAAGTTTATTGTTGAAATATGTACATGCTTACAAAAAAGCGTTTTTCTTTTATTAAAAACGTAGAAGATTTATGTTTACAGAAACAATCTTTTGTAAACTGAATGCTTTCATATGATTGTATACAACTCCTTTTATTCATTAGAGATCAATAACACATATGTAGGGGGAAAATTGGTAAGATAGTGTCTAAAATACCTGTTGAAAGCTGTGAAGGCACGTCAGTTTTCTCAAACCTTATATAGTCTTTGAAAAACCGTCATTGATTTTCCAGAGAAGTTTATATCTAGAACGCTGTTGAATAAACAATTCTGCATTGAAAGATTCGTTTAAATCCAACGATACCCTTTTTTAGATCTACCTTTTCATAATAAAATTTGTAACTGCATGAGCTTTATAGCTGACAGTTCTCTCATGCACATAAAACTACTGTTCATATCAATTTGTAATCTGGTAACTATGTTACTATTTTGTCATTTTCTCTATTACCTACTTAAACTAACCAGAGTAAGAATATATTCCACCCAAAAATTTAATAGAAAGATAAGAGCTTAAATAAGTTCTGAAACTCTCAGATACAAAAAATAAAGCATTTTCGTAAAAACGTACTTCTTGTGTGTGCATATCTGCTGCAACGGATAATTCAAATATAGAACATTAGTGAAATGATTTTCTCAAAGAAAACAAAATGTATATGTTGATTTTGTTTTTCCTTTTTGTAATTTAAATCCTTGCATAAGGGATACCGTTACGGCTACTGTATTCCGCTTCGACACTATATCTTAAAGGAAATATGCAGCTAAAGCATTTCTGCAGATGCTTATCTCAATTAATGTGTAGTATAGGAATGTGGTACGCGCGGGGTGGCTCAGGAAATTTCGTCTATGACCTGCATTCGTGAGACCCGGGTTCGATTCCAATGGCTGAACCTTTGGTTCTTTTCGGAGAGTTTTCCGGGTCACCAGGCTGGATAGATTAACTACACAATAGCTCTCCATTCATCTCCATCATCATTTCACACCATCTCTCCTCTCCTATGGTTTCTTTTAGGGTAAGAAGTGTCAGCGGGTGTCTCGGCGGTGCATGGCAGGATGATATGCTCTGAGTAAAACTTCCTCCTCCAGTAGGACAGTTTCCGGTATGCAAGACCGTCTGGCTGGCAGTTTCCGGGCACAGTTGGGTAAGCTGCCGGTTGTACTGTCCTGCTGGGGAGTTTCCAATTAGATAAATGTAGGGACCCTGCCCTCTCCACTTTCGTAGTTTCTTGGGAAGGCCACCCTGCGATGCCCGTTTTGAGGCATAGGTACAATAGATTAAGACTGGTCGCAGTGTCAAATTCCCTCCAATCCAATCAAATAGGAGTAAGATTTTAAAGAATAGTTGTTTAAGAATAGGTGGTGAAAGCACGTGTTTTTCTTTCTTTTCTTTCTATTTTAGACCGTACCACCTAGCTTTATGTCTAACCTTTCATTGAAGCACAAGGACGAAATTTCGGTTCAGCTTTTACTCTTTGCCTCTAAAACTTCTACGCAGTGAACATAATTAATTCTAGTGTACTTTGTTATCTTTTGAGAACTTATAGGGTACTAACTCGAACTCAAGAGCCTGTGTATACGCGCCTCTATTTAAACAACCTCGGAGAAAGAAAGAAAAAATTGCCCGGAGATTTTTCCTTTGCGAGAGGAAAAACTTCAGCCAACTGCTCTATTCATGAACTGCACGAAAAGCTCTGGCAATATACACCCGAACTGTAGTTAGTTGGAGTGTAGGCGGGGGTGGTCCGGTTAAGTCTGAGGGGAGTAGCACCCACGTAGTAAACAAGCCAAGTCTTTTCTTCCTCTTGCAGAAGCAAATCCTCGCCGGTAATCCCTCCCTATACAATGTTCAGGGTCCCCTTACTGCGCTGGTTGGAGCTTAGCATATATTCTCTTGCTTAGTGAGACTACTTCATAATAAAGGTGTGTTTGAAAATGGATCACTGTTTGGGGAACTCGCGTGCACGCTCGGCTATGAAGTAATTATGAAGTTTGCTCGAAAAGCTTTCCCTACCATTGCGTTTCTCTTAAAAGGGAAACGGATAAACCTTCATTTTCGTTTAAGAATTCCTTTGGGGAGATTTATACTACAAGAGATTTGAGATGTAAATGCTCCAAGAAAATGCCAGGCTTGAAAACAGATTTAGAGGAATGAAGGAGGCAAAAAATGCAAAGTAAGCTTTCTTAGAGATTAAAGCGAAAAGATATGCAAAACAGTCTGAATGATAATTGAAGAAATTATTACTCTTTAGCTTCCGCGATTATCTTGAACTGCTATCGTTCCATTTCCCATCACTTTTATTAATTTCCCTTTCTCCGCCTATGGGTTTAGTGACCTTTCTGTCGGTTAATCTGACCCATAGGCTTGCTAAAATTATTTGCTATATGCTCATATCTGGGACAAGCCTAATACCTGGATCCATACATAATACCTGCCCCTTTTTTTGGTAATTTACGTCCTCTAACGTTAAGTCATATCGGATGCTCAAATGAATCCAGGGTCCATAGAGCTTAGAGTTACCCAACATTCATCTTTTAGGATAAGGGAAATCCCGGCAAAAACCTTATCCAGGTAACTCACCCTGACCGAGATTCGAACTCGGGACCTCTTGAACGTGAGGCGGACACGCTACCACCACGCTACCGAGGCGGGCTAAATACTTGTATTATTCATCCAACTACTCATATCATAATACTTGTATTATGTGTTATGAGTAGTTGACATTTTCATATTAAAGATTACTCACTCAGATATTGTGTGGATCTCGCTGGAACGTTTTCGACTGACATCTCAACCATTTTCAACGAAATATTCTGCAACTACTTAAGAACCTTCGCTAAAAGTGTCTGGAGATGTCAGTCGAAAACGGTTCCGCGAATACCACAAAATTGAGTAATCTGCAATATGCAGAATGTCGACTACTCATAAAAGTTGTAAATGATGTCACTCATTCCCATTTCTGCCTAGCGTAACATATATGTCACATAACAGACTGCCATTTTTCTCTTGTTGACAACAATGCACTCATTTGAAATGGCTATTGTTGTATGAATTTCAAAGAATTCTTTATTATTGACATTTAGGCGGGTTTCTGCAGGAGGAGCAGGAGGAAGTCGGTGTCTGATGCTTCACTTACTGAAGACATTTTCTGAATTAGATTATCTCTTGGAATGAAAACTATTCTTTTCTATCGCTGTATATCATATATTTGTTACAACTTTTGCTTGCTCAATTTCTTCTCGGGCAGCAAGCTAGGTAAAAAGACGATTAGAAATCGAAGTTTCAGCAGTGTGCATCTCTCCCATCATCAGGGTATTTATTAAATGTGATAACCACAAATGGATATAACACCAATATAAACAAAGACAAAACACTATCAAAATTCGCATTACTGAACAAAAGACTTTTCAGTAAATGAAATGCCAGGTCAGGAGATGGCATGAGTATAGAAAATCAATTGGGTCAAATAATCGCAATCACTTAACTTGATTATGAAGCTGTATTGATCTTTGCTTCTTAAATCGACGGATTCCATTTTAAGGCCGGTTTCCAAGAGGAGCTGAATTGAAATCCAGCATCACGATTCCAAGATGGTGGTCTCCCGAAAATTGGCTCTATGATCGTTATCAAAACGACCAGCTCAGACCGCTAAGGTTACATTAAACGAATGATCCGTTCCAGTTCATTTATTCTGGTAGCGATGGTCATTCAGCAACAGTTACTGGGAGCGGAGAATTAAGGAGGCTTTGGTCATTTCCTCCGAAATAAGCACGCTTAATCGTGATGCCTGATTTCAATTCAGCTCCTCTTGGAAACCGGCCTTAAAATGGAATTCCTTCGATTTAATAAGCAAATATCAATTCAGCTTGATAATCAAGTTAAATAGCTACGTCTCTTTGACCCAATTAATTTTATATACTCGCAGCATCTACTGACCTGGCGTTTAATTTACTGAAAAGTCTTTTGTTCAGTAATGCAAATTTTTGTAGTGTTTTGTCTTTGTTTATATTGGTGTTATATCCAGTATTTCATTTGTGGTTATCACATTTAATAAATATCCTGATGACGGGAGAGATGCACACTCTCGAAACGTCGATATCTAATCGTCTTTTCACCTGTCTTGCTGCCCGAGAACAACTTGAGCATATTCGTCACCAGGAAAGCTTGAGGTCTTATTTAACTTTTGCTTGATTATAAAGTTTAGAATGGTACAATTTTTTATATAGTTTGACCGCAAAATGTAGTTCAATTTGGAGGTCATAATCCAGGTTTTAATTTTGGGTTGCATAACACAAAATTGTTCTTACTCTAGGGAGAACAGCCATTGTAATGATTCTTCGTTTTTCAGAATCCTGTCTGTGCATGAAATATTGGCTATTATTGAGGAGCAGGAAAAGGATGCAACAGATGTATTTATCGAGCCTCCTGAGTAGGATGAAGATTCTGCTGAAGAAGATGAAGATGGAAAGATGGACAATCTTGAACCAAGAGAACTTCACGCTAATGCGGAGGTGATTTTGACAAATAAAAGTAGGTTAGGTGCTGAACCTAATAGTGATTGCTGTCATGATGACAAATCACAAAATGTCCTTTTACATGAAATAAAACGGTTACAGTTTTTAAAATCTATAATCCGAAATTGGAGTCTGAATGATCTGAAATGTATTAGTGCTATATTCCCTAGCAGTGATCATACTAAATACAGAAGCATGTCTCCAATTCAGTGCTTTGAATTGTTTTGGAATGATGACATATTTAAATTTCTCATGACTGAATCAATAAAATATTCATTGTTCAAGACTGCCCAGATCCCAAAATAACATACAAAGAGATAACAGGCTTTCTATGAATTCTAGTTCTCTCGAGTTATGGTCCTCTACCTAGTAGAAGATGTTACTGGGATTGAGGGTTGGATGTGAGAAAGGAAATGGTTCACAATACGAGAAGAGGCAGATTTGAAACAATTATGAGATTCATTCATTCATGTGATAACACAGATCAATGTAAATGATGAAATGTGGGAACTTCATCAGAACTTCAGATGTTTTCTACAGAAAACTGTAGAGGAATTCCAAGAACAATGTGCTGCAAGTGTGATACTGGTTTGAACATAGTGTTCTGTACCGTATGATAGAAATTGAGTTCTGTTGCCTAAACACAACAGGTATGACATGTACTGCATTATTTTTATTTGTTGTTGTACATTGTACTTAAAATGTACGTTCTGTCTAGCGTGACATATGTTGTACGCCCTTTTGTTTATATTGTTAATTATTTTGTTGTTTTGCTTCTTGTCTGTATCTGTGATAGTAATAAATATATAAATATATTCTTTATAACATTCAGAAGTGAAACTTAATTCAGGCAGAAATGGGTTAAACATTTTTATGGTAATTAAAATAGTCGTATTATTCATTTGCATATCAATCCCGTCAGATTTATAAACCTAAACGTTACAAAATTAACTTTCAAGGTGCATGAGTGTACATTTATATTTTCTTTCTATATCTCTCTATAAGCCTTTATATTGAAAGTTTGTTTATTTAACTTCCCTGAACATTACTTTAATACAGTTTCCAGTGTCTGCATCACATTATTTTGGTAGTTATAAATTATAATACTAGCATTGCTACAAACCACTTTGGAAATTTCTTAAAGAATAAAAGAAAACATAAATCTACAATCTAATTCGCAATTACAATGAGTTAATGAGTACATGGGGATTTTATTTAAAATTTCAGTTTTAAACATCCTGTTTCGCTATAAACTGCAATAAATTTATGCCCTCAAAAGAAAATTATATTTAGATTGTTAAGACAAATTTCCTGTGTTCGATTTAAAAAAAAAAAAAAAAATTATATACACTTAAGGCTATTAGGTGTACGTTTTAAAATATTTGGTTTCGAGAAAAGTTTGCAGAAATTTAAGGTTTCTGTATGATGACTTAATGCATATTCTGCATACGTCTAATGAACATTTGCGTTAAGGAAGAAGGAAAAACGTTCAGATGAGCTGCAATGATAGGATTTACTCAAGATAGAGGCATTTATTTACGTAGATATTCTAGACATTTTTCATAAGGAAACATTTTACAGTTTTATATACATAATTTGATATAAATATTTGCATAAATGCATGTTTACACATTATGCTACAGGACCATAAAGGAGATTGACAAATTCTAAAAATCGTGTAGTTGTAAACTCATTGCTCGTCTTCACTAAAAAAATGAAAGCTTGATGATACAATAGTGCGATCCATATAAACTTTAACCACTTCAAGAGGCCATAACTTTTTAACCAATAATAGGACACACGTGCAACTTTGGGAGAATATAATACACAATTGGGAGATTAAATTACACTATTTAAATCTCACAAAAAATGTTGGAAGTGTCCTCCCCAAAGTTTTAGGTGTGTCCTAGAAGTTATTGCCTATGGAAATGGTTGAGGTTTATATGGGTCACACTATATAAAGAAAAGTATTCTAACAACTTTAGTAAATTTGAACAAAAAACTTTGAATATCTTGGAAATGGATAATGCCATAAATATTTTACTGGCTTAATTAGTACATTTGGCAGCAAGTATTTGATACTACATTCTGTCTACATTATTAAATTCTTGTTTAAAAAGGATAATATAAAAATCAGTATTTCACAGTTAGAGAAAAGGTAAGATACTTTAACTTAATGTCAGTATCTCTAACATACCATTACCTAGTGTACCAATTACTTATGAAAACCACACTTTCTAAACGTGGTAGCTTATAATTGAAAAATCTTCGAGAAAACCTTTTGCTATATTTTCTAATAGACCTTTCAAAAGGCCATGTATAATATACAGTAATTCCTTAGTGACTTAGTTAATAATGCAAATAATGGGTTTAAGATTTGACGTTTCCTCAGGCTCTTCTGCATTTTTATTTGTATATTTCTATTGCAAAATGTGAAACTGAATTGTTTTTGCAACATGTGACTCGATAAATGTATGCAGAAAAGTAGATTATTTAATAACATTTTATGCTGTTACAAATGTAAAGCATCAAAACACTTTTCAGACTATAATGATTTTATGATTAATAACAGAATTTATAATTAATAACAGAGTTATAATTAAAGGTTGAAAGGCAAATTTCATCCTTAGCTTTGAGGTTTTTCTGTAGTTGACATTCTATTTATCGCATTGTGCAAGAAAAACTTTAAGTTGACACAGTCGCCTGGTTAAAAATTGCTATGTTAACAATAAAATAACTGTCACAGCCTGCATAGCTTCTGGCTGCAGCATGTGACATAATGTATTTTGCAGAATATGCTATACTCATTTATAATAATATGGCAGTTGCCTGGTGCAAACGTTCCATAATTCCACAAACTGACCATTGCAGATGCTATGTCAAGTAAAATACCACTCAACTCTAAAAACCTTAATAATTAATAATTTGTTACAACATTTACTTAAAAGTCGCTGTTGGTTTCCTCACAAGTATTATTATTTTTACATTATGATTTAGTCAAACACGAAGGCTGAATTTGTAACAGAAAGATAGTAACGCTCTGGGTACTTTTGCGGTACGAATTTCAATTTTGAACCCAAAAAAGAAAATCTACGGTGACTTTGAACCTTTAACCTACAACTCTGCTAAATTTGGACTACTAACTCTTTTTGAAGATCCTGTGCGACTGAAACCTATATATTGAGAAGTGCTCCATTTGAACCAAATGTCGCAGCAGAGCAAGAATATAATTAGCGAGCTATCCGAAGTGTACTTACGTGGATTTTCATAGGGCTGGTATACACATGTGGAAACGTTCTTTGAGCTTAAGTCATTGTTCAAAATGATACAGGAGAGGATCCAAAGAGTTTTCATAGCTGGAGAATGCTTTAAGCGGTTATGGAGGTACCTGTCGATGTTGGTCAGAGAAAGCAGTGATATGAGAAATATAACTACAGTCGAAGGGAACTTATGTGATATCTTATGAGATACTTAAGTGATATTGATCACTGATTCCATCTGTAACATTAAATGAGTTACACTAGTGGATATGGTTTAAAACTGAACTGTTAGTAATTATTGGGATATAAAGATATTTACAACTTCATGCAAACCATTTCATTCTCATAGTATGTTTAAATTTTGATAAATAAATGTAAAGACTGGATTCCTCAGAAATGATCTAAATTAAATGGACGCATGAAAAGTAAGCAATCATTGAGTTTAACTTTGTGAATTGCATTTGCAATATCCATACCTATGCACAGAAACAGCATGATAGCGTGTCTGCCTCACGTTCAGAGGTCCCGAGTTTGTATTTTGATCCAAGTGAGTTACCGGATAAGGTTTTTTCTGGGGTTTCCACTTACCCGGAAATATGCGTGTCAGGTAACTATACGGTCTATAGACCCTGGGTTTATTGAACATTCTCCTAACTATTTAATGGACGTTAATTTAAAAACGAAATACAAAAAGCATCCAGCATTTAAACAACTTTTGGTTGATATATAGAGTCAACATGAAAAAAATCAATGCTATGGCTGGGATTTGAACCACGTATCTCCTGGTTTCCATCCAGTCTCTCTTACCCATTGAGCTACCATGGCCAACTTGCCGTCATGAGACTAAATTCTCCATTTGACCCTTATATTTCCAATAAGGGCTATAGCATACGAGATACACCGTTTGTGACGAGTCCTGAGTCCCAGGCTTCATCATTTAACTCTTATTATTTTAGTTAATTGGTGGAAATTAATCATTTCTTCACACTAGCCGTGTGAAGAACTGATTAATTTCCATCAATTAAAAAAACTTATTGGTTACTACTCGGTCTGATTTGCACTTATATATGAGCTGCGGTATGTAAATGCTGTACACTATACATCATTATAATTGCACTGTGCTTCGCTCTTCAGTGACCTCCAGTCTGGACAATGTTCAACAAAACCGAAGAATCCTCCTCCAAGAACATTCACATCTTATAACGGGAGGGGGAAGGAAAAACTCCGATATAATTAACGTTAGCAAATGCCATGCATTGCTGTATAAAACGGTGTTGTGGCATTACCTGGTATTTATTCTCCGATTGGCAAACAGATTTGGAACTAGCAGCTAAATTACGTGACGGCAACACCACTAGCATTTCAACCAGTATCGACAAAATAATCCGGTGAATCACTACATCAGTTTCTACTCACCAGAAACCCTTAACAATATATACCTTGTGCAAAATTCCGAAGTACAAATCAAGTATATACGTAATTGCAAGTTCTGTTCGAACGAATACAAAATATTATAAAATTATCTTACAATCTGGAACGATACAGTATACGAGTTTGTCAGAGAGATTGCTCTGTAGGAGGTGAGTTATATATCATGAGAAGATAACTTCAATCATTATGGCCTGTGTATGGCAGCTGGTACCCTTCAGCATAGGTTGCATTGCTGCCAATCGGCAGAAAATATCCGAAATGGGCTCCACATAGTACTTTCTCAAGAACAAATGCTTCTGTATAACAGCTGGAACAACTGGAATAGAAAATGCAAGACGACATCTTACTGCGTGACCATTTGCGGGAATACTAGAGGAAATTATCAAGATAAGATTCAGAAAGGCGGTGCTTGTGTATACCGTTCTTGTTTTCCTGAAACATCAAGGATGGATGACTGAACGAAAGAAAACTATATGGCAGTTAAGTTTTTAATTTGGAGCAGTAAATTTCTTGTGTCCCAAAATGGTACCTACTATTAGATTTTGAGACGCCTCTTAGGTGCATGTCTCATTAAACATTCCAATATTAAAGGTTTTAATACGATCTATATATAAAGAGATCAGTGAAAATGGGTACAACAATTTCATTTCCTTATTTTATCCAAAGACGATCCCCCAGCTTACAACACCCGTGAAACACTTTTAACTGTAATCCTTACATAAAGCACCACAAATATGTTCAGTGAGTAAAATGAAATATTAGAATGTTATAAATATAATAGTGGTCTGAAATATTCAAAGATTTTTAATTTTTACAACGCATGAACTATAACTAAAAATATTTTAATGGTACTATACATACCTTTCGCAAGAGTACCTGCTGTTCTTTGTTCCATTTTGCTCATATCATGTACTAGTACTATAATATTCTGCTTATTAAAGGACTTATTTTTTATCCTTATATAAACGATAGAAAGGGACTAATAAGTGGTCAGGCATTTATTTTATTTTTATATGCCCCTATTGCTATGGCAACACATTAATTCATTGTTCCAGAATTTATAAAAATAGAGACTTACTTGAAGAGTCAACAATAAAGTTTCTTACAATGCTTGGACAACAGTTATATGTGTTACATCATGCTTTGTTGAATCTCTTGGGCCCAAGGTCTTCATAGATGTTTTTGTTGACTATTTTATACAGATTTGGTCACGATATCCGTAGGGGGGCGTATTGTAATGTGATTTCTTCCCTCTTGCATTCAACAGTGGGTTTCCAGAGGTTATAACAAAGACGAAGTAATCTGGCTCAACTCAGTGACCTGAAACCATTATAGAACCTAATTTATACAAATGGAACCTTAGACTTTAATATGTCAGAGATTCAGCATTAATTTATTTAAACTCTCAAAAGCCCGTTTTTATCCGTTTGATGGAGTGAAATCCATGATTGCGTAAAGCAGGTGTGCCAGTCTTTATTTGCAAAACAAATTGACAGTTAAAACGTTCTGCCTGGGGGAAGGAAATAATTAATACCTGCTAAAAGCTAAACGGACAGGTGAACTTGCATTGGATACGTTCAAGTTCTAATTGATTTACTATTTATTGGGTCATTGGAGTTTCGCTTAAAGCAAAGATATTTAAATCAGCACCTGATTAAAATTATTAAAATTATATTTATTTCGTTACAACTTCTAGGTACTGTATTGATGGACAGCGCTTATGCAGTTTGTCGCAATTAATGCAACTTGCTGGTATTGTGAATTCTTTTTCGAATATTTAAACTAACAGATCAGAACTTTCATATCCGTAAAAATGAATAACGTCTCATTACCAATTAAAAATTATTAATTTTTATGACACAAAAACTAACATTTCCAATAAATTCTTTGAAATTCAAGAAAAAAATATAAATAATTCATTTTAATATACTCTGAGACACAAGATACATTAAATAAAAGTACCTTACTTATTTCAATACTAATTTAAATTAAATTTGATAAATAAGGGTATATTATATACATATTAAAATTAATTATTTATATTTTTTCGCGAATTTAAAAGATTTAATTGGAAATGTTATTTTTTGTGTCATAAAAATTAATAAGTTTTAATTGGTAATGAGACGTTATTCGTTTTTGAAGATATGTAGTTGTTAATAAACGAATTTAATTCGGAATATAACAGTAAAAGTAAGGCTGCAATACCTACAGATCAAACAAAAAGATGAACTTGTGTTTGATTTATATAAATTGGTTTTATATTAATTATAATTGTAATAAACTTAACTGCTCCTATAATTCTAGATATACCTGCTACGTGAAGGGATTTTATGAATTTAGAATTTATTAACAATTAAAGGATGTTAAAATTTAATTATTATTCTCAACTGATTTTTTAAAATTTGTATATTAAGAAATTAAGTTTAATTTGAAATTTCTAGAAATTATGATTTGATTAGTAAAATTTTAATTCTTTTGGTTTATTACGATATTAAGATATATCAGACTTTTAATTTCTTAACCCCACTATGTTTTTTTTAAATAACAGATGATTATTAATTCAAAATTTATTATTTCTTACTTCTCTAATATATATTTAATTATTATTATTATTATTATTATTATTATTATTATTATTATTATTATTATTATTATTATTATTATTATTATTATTATTATTATTATTATTATTATTATTATTATTATTATTATTATTATTATTATTATTATTATTATTATTATTATTATTATTATTATTATTATTATTATTATTATTATTATTATTATTATTATTATTATTATTATTATTATTATTATTATTATTATTATTATTATTATTATTATTATTATTATTATTATTATTATTATTATTATTATTATTATTATTATTATTATTATTATTATTATTATTATTATTATTATTATTATTATTATTATTATTATTATTTTTTTTTTTTTTTTTTTTTTTTTGAAGAATGATTCTGCTTTACCATATTCAATTATTTTATTACTCTGAAAATCCTCAGTTACATTCATTTCCCATTTGTCTCAAACCATTTTCTCTGTATAAGTAATAATTTCAAAATCGATAATACTTCTACTTGTTATAGAATGTCACTAAATTCTACGTATATATTCTAACACGTTCACGGCCAAAATGCCTGGAATAAATGTTACTGATTCTATAATGTTTTAAAGGCTTTGCGGAAAACAAATTAAGAATTATATTTCATTTCTTAAGTAATTTACAAATGCTGGTTTTTCAACCTAACTCCTGCTGATTGCAGCTGTTGCCCCCAAATTTGTTATATTAGGGATAAAAAAAACTCTTGCTCAGAGGCTTTGTCCATCAGGCTTGTGGTATTTTTACCAACCGTAAATCTACGACTGGGGACTGCCGGCTTTACTTCCCTTCCATGATAGTTTCGTGTCTGTAACAAAAACATTTGAAAACAGCAGGGTTTTATGTATAATGTGAGTAGGCGGCAGCACTCTCGTATTGTTAGGTTGTTACTAATGCTCTATTTTTAAAACCTTTTTGCATTTCGCATAGCAGACAGTGGAGGTGACGTGAGAGGAGCAGTATAGCGCAATCAAATTCTTTTTTCGTTTTAACCATACAGCCAACGAAACTTATGAAAAGCTGAAGCAAGCGTACAGTGAAGATGCACTACCTCGTAGAGCAGTGTTAAGGTGGTTCAAGGACTTCAAAGAAGGCCAATTTGTCTGTGTTAAGCAAGGTGGGCCTGGTTTTTCGATTTATGCTGTGATTGAAGTCAACATCAACACAGCTGCTGTGATTGTCTGAGAGGATCGGCGTATAGCATTACGTAACCTCATTGAAGTGTTGAAAATGCATATGGCAATGTGTTTACAATGATGCACGACCATCTTCATATGACCCGAGTTAGTGCTCGTTGGATGTCACGTCTGTTGACTCCCGACCAAAAGGCTGTGCGAATGGAGACAAGCCGTGAGGTGTTGCGTCTCTTTGCTGATGGAGGTGATACATGTCTTAAATCGATTATCACAGATGATGAATCATGGCTACATCATTATAATCCTGAAGGAAAACAAGCCAGCACAGTGCGGAAATCGCCAGGTTCTCCAACACCAAAAAAGGTAAAAGTTGTTCCATCTGCAGGGAAAGGGATGGTGATCACATTTTTGACTGTAATGGAATAGTTTACCAGCATGCAGTCCCCCCCTCACACTACTGTTACAGCAGCATACTACAGGTCAGTATTGGCTACACTGAGGAAGAACATTGCATAGAAAAGACCAGAGCTTTCTCGGACTGGGTGGCGACTTCATCATGACAATGCACGGCCTCACGTCGCAAATCAAGTCATGCAGTTTTTGGCTCGATTCAACATCACAGGTGTACCACACCCAAAATGTAGCCACGATCTTGCACCCTGTGACCTTTTTATTCCTATCACTAAAGGCAAAGCTTAGGGGTATTCGATTTGAGAATTCTGAAGCACTGCTCAAGAAAAGTGACGCGATTCTCAAGTACCTGACAAACAATGGTCTGCAGCAAGTATTCAAGGACTGACAGAGACGCTATAAAAAGTGCAGCGAGGTGGGAGGAGACTAGTTTGAAAAAGATCATGTAAACATTGAGTTGCAGTAATAAATATCTGTGAAAATAATCAACCTCAGTCTTTGTTGACTATCCCTCCTAAGAAGCTATTTAAAATGTAGGTCAAGCGGCCTATATTGCTTGCTTTTTCGATCGCCTTACGAGAACAAAATCTAATGTTCTTCTTCTAGTTAACAGAGACAAAGGCCTTATTTGCAGTGAAGGAAATTGAATAAAAGTCTTTGCTCACAAACTACATTGTACAGTATTTACAAACTAAATGCTGCTTTTCATGATCCTTAATTTTTAAATTATATCGTGCAATGATGAGTGAAGAATTATGATTAAAGCTTTATAATTGACAAATTTTTATGGATGCATTCTCTTTTCAGTTTTCTAGAAAGACAATGCAGAAGGGATGAAAGTTTACTACCTGAAAATACAAACATCGTTAAGATATGTATGCAGTTTCCAATGTTAGGATATTGTCATCTGGTTTCTTATATGAAGGTACTAACAGGGAGTAATATTATTAATCTATATTTATTCACTTGCTTTCTAAACAGTTGCAGTATTGTAGTGTTTAAAACTTATAGTATCAGTTTAACTGACCGGAGATTTTACAATATTATTGCCCATGTAAAATAAATTATGGTAAATACTTTTATGAATTACAGTAAGTCAAATAGAAAAATGAAGTTCTTATTAATATTTTGTGTAAATGTTATATGTAGATATTGTGACTTTGTGGGTTCGTAGAATTAAAAGGCCGAGTTGCAGAAATTAAAAATCCCCTTTATTTTCGTAGAAATACTCTTATAGATTACAGCAGCATTACGTTACGTCACCATCAGTTGACCAGGGTCGATGATAATAACAAACAGTGAAAGCAGATTACATAATTAGCTCTCGTTACAATAACACTTCCAGCTGTCTCTCGTTCACATCTCTGTTTCACCACTAACTCACTGTTTTACAACTCATCACTTCCTTAAATACCTCATTCATAATTCGAGACTGTTCTGTACAATCACTAGATATTTCTGGAATAAAAAAGGCATCTAATGACGTAATCCGAATATTCTATCACCTTCCAGAAGTGTGAAACGCTATCTTGGCCGGCACGTCACTTATCTCAAGCGCTATGTTTATCTGCTTATGCCAGCTCGTTATCTACGTGAAACCTATCTATCTGTTGTCTATTTGCGCCGAAACTTTAATGTCCGTTACGGCCACAATATATTCTTACTTTCCACTCCAGTTATCTACGATAAATGGGACCTGAATGATATAATTCATTACAATAATGCAGCTGTTGAACAAAAAATAACATATAAATGACTACACCATTGTTACTAGTGTGGATTATTTACATAACTAATTACCCTGACCACAAATCTGTAAACTGATATATTGTGGAATCTAACTACCTGTGTTCATTCATGCTGTTTTTCATTGAAAACAGATTTATAGAGATATATTTTTCAAACATTTTATAAATGTCACTAGGGCTACAAACGCTAATCTTTATTCATAATACCCAAGAGGGTTCTTCGCATGCCATGCAAATATTGCATGGAGCGCTGGGGTAAACATACGGTCCCTGGTGAACTGGAATACAAATGGATTACTAAAACTTGTGCATTATGGTCCGGAAGATTTACATATAGTTTATCCCCAGCTATCTACCTACATACTTTATCACCACTGTATATTTAAACTAAGTTGTGGCTGGATTTCTGAGAAAAAATAGCACCAGCTTAAGTACTGGAATGTACACAGCACTTAAATGCATTAAATAATGAAGGTACTGTATATAATAGCCAGCTAATCTTCAGTCCACGTTGTTAATGTCATGGACTAACTTCGCTAGACTGCACTAGGAAGGATTAGCATGTTTTCCACATACTTTTTATGGAAATTTGTGTTTTAAAACTTTGTTAAGTTATTTTAAACTGGGGCTATGTAACTCGTATAACCCGCATAGGAAGAAGTCTCATTTTGATTTGCTTTTCTTACGCAACAACATTAGATTTATGCACATCCTTAGTTTCCTCATCTAACTTAGCTTCAGAGGTTAGATTTTCATTTGCTAGTTCGTAAGCAATAAAAGCAATCCATGAGCATTCTTCACCAACCATTACTGTAAGTCGAACTCACTAGCCTCTTTACTCGGGCGTGAAAAGTGCGAGTCCTTAAATACGATTCTAATATAGCAATAATTTTGCATATTTTAAACCTTTCACAAAGGTCCCTTAAAATAATTAAGGTGACATTTAAACGTTTATAAATGTCATAAATTTGCACATTTTTGTTGACAGAAGCTTGCAACTGGTGTCCCATTTGGCACCTTTGAATTATTAACTGGCGATTAGTACGTTATCTCTAGTAAGGAGAAAAAGAGAAGGAAGAACTAGAAGAGTAGGTATATGTTCCTGAACAGGGCATAATTATAAATTGGTTTTGTTGTTCATTGTTTTTATTGCTTTTCCTTTCCGGTTTCCGCTTTCGTGATCAAAAAGAGAGTAAAAGTATGGAAATGTCTCGTCACCTAATGAGTTGATATTCCGTTCACCTAACTTATTCTTTTTATAACACTAGGCGGCGGGTTGAGGAACGGAATCTCTGGATCAGTGAGAGAACCCAGGATGGGTGATCAGCCCGATGCCTGATATGGGAGTGAGGGAAATGGATGACAGAATCCCTAGTCTTTAATTGCTTATAACATTTAAAGATTTCTTTTCGTCTATACTTTCCCATATATCTTGCTTAAATATGTCCCGTGCTCTAGTTCCCACTCTCTTACAAAAACCGCTATGATTTGTCTCCTCTGCTCTCCAAGATCTCCCATGCCTATCTTCGGTAGCAATGCTTTCCATTCCGACCACCAACTATTTGTATTTTTAACGCTTTTCTGTTGCTTCATGCACACATTCATTTATTCCCCTTTCTGTCCTTTAATACACTTATACGAGAATTTCAATATTCTCGCTATTATTATTCGTCTCCATTTTACAGGTAATTTATAATGATATTTCTTCCGATTTTAACGGAAGCACCGTCTCCATTGTACCCTGTATTTCAGCATTATTTTGAACTCATATTTTCAACCGCTACTGTACAAATCAACACCAATTTTTCTATCTATAGATAGCGAATAGACAAACTTTTGGGTAAAATATGTCTACTTATTCCGTTGTACCTAAAGAAAATTATAGGCTAACTTAAAATTATGGGTAAAACTATGTACAGGTTTTTTGATCCTTCAACAAATTTGATTAGGATGCGATCCAATTACAGCACAGATCAGTAAAAATCATAGGATACTTTTAACCTTCAGAAACTTAATGGGCTTTATTTACAACCATATACTGCACCAAAGTTTTTAAAGCTTTTAAGCTTTTATATGTAAAACTGTTCTGGTTAGACAGCCGGAGTACGTATATGTGCTCCGGAGTTGCATTATTTCAGTGGCTGTGGAAAATCGATATTGGTTTTTGTCTTCTAGTTTTGCTTAGTTTAATCTATAGTTTAACGTCATTTCATTTAGTGGATCATATTGGAAGAAGAATAAATAAAATTTGCTGCGATCCATAGGGCTTCAACTTAACCGATATTCTCTCTTCATAATACGGAAATATCAATGATTCCCGCCTCTATGGGGTAGCATATCCGTCACACATTCAGGAGATCCCGAGCTCAACTTTTAATTATTCATCCAATGAGTAAATGAGTAATTATGTAAGAAGGTCGTGGCTAAGGTCATATAACATAGAGCTTCACAAAGCCTCAGATGAGTGTCAAATAAATTCCATTAATTCATTGTCCGAAACGATCCATAGGTTCAAATTACATTAATTTAAAAACATGAACGTAGGTTCTTTGATTATCAACGAGATAGTAAAACTCATATTTTCAAAATTGTTCTGTTTTATATGGACGACTCAGATTAATGAGTTTAAAACTTCAAAAGCCTTTGTGAATGAATCTCTGCCATTTTATAAATATGAGAAACTTTTGGACATTCAGGCTTGACTGTCGTCTTTCAGAAATCCCACCATCTTAATTTACAAGCTATGTAATAAAGTATCCATACAATATTGTATGTACAGTTATGTTATAGTAAAAATTAATTTTTATTTTTATTTTCTCTCCCCTTAAATTACCATATTATTCATATTATATATATTGAACTTTATGGATATGTGAATTAGGTAAAATTCATGGATGCTTCTGGTTGATAATTTAATATTTGGAATCATGGCAGTAAAGCCCTTAACAACTGAAGTGATAACTCCAATAATAATCATAAATATAGCAAATGTGTTTCTACCACTTTGAGAATAGATGGGAAGCCTGCAGCAGCATCCTCTGCCATCATCTGCATTGGTTTTGATAGACACAGAGGTAATGTAACGTTTAGTTATGTCCAAACCTGACAGCAAATGCCGACATGCATATAATGTGGCCCATAGTAGAACCAGCGATGGCTCTGCGGTAACTGCGAGGTCCCAGGTTCCATCCCTGGTGGCTTCTCACTCTGATCATTGATGTTTCCTTGAATTCTCTCTGGTCGGAAGGAGAATTCTGGAGTGCTAGTCCTGTACGATGGCTGTCTTTTATCCGGTTTTGTCTACATTTCGTCTCCCGCTTTTACTTGCAGGACGGCGCTGTATATGTTCGACGACGCGAAATGTTGAAGGGACTTGTGATTTGGAATGTCTTCTCCACTCCATCAGAGAAATCCCAATTCAACCTACACTTCAAATGAGCTATCTCCGGTCCCTGCTGAAGGGAACTTCCCAGACTCGCCTCAGGCGGTTTCACCGGTTCGCCGCAGAACGCCTCGCAATTGGATGGTGAGGCAAATAATTATGTGTTTCCGCGAACGTCATTCGTTCCTGCATCCTCTCTCCTTGTTTCGATCATATCATATATTCCTTGTGGGCGTGTACGCATAAAACACAAAACGTCCACAAAATATGACTGAAATGCCCAAGAACAACGTTATAAGCAAGTTGTCCATGTTGTTACCATCAGAGTAGACAAACCCAGCGTTTTATTGAATTTTGGGACAATATGTAAATATAGAATATGAAATGCATGGAAAGAAGTACGACATTTAGGACTATTCTGTTTTATGTACTTATGGCTCACTTAAGGTAGTGAGGGGCTATACAGCTCACGGGGCTTTTCGCCCCGAAATAAGCAAACTGGCTAACTACCCAACAATCATGGGCAGCGATTACTTCCCTACCAGTTCAATGTAAAGCTTGGTGTTTGTGCGACGTTTCTATGAATTTACTTAAGGTTTTATGCTGCTGTTTTAATAGTATTAACAGATGAAAATTACAAGCTAAGTAACTTATTTTGCGATTATTTGCCTTGAATAAGAAATACCGTTTGTAACTTAGGGTCTAGTATCTGCAGATAGAGAGACTTTTTTATTGAAAACAGGTCTCAGTGTAGGTTATAGCTTGGGTTACGTACATGCATAGCAGATGGTAGGTATTTGTTATACTCACATAGTGCACAGTTTCAAAGGTTCAACATTTGGGGCCCTTCCGCCTAAGCAAAAATGGGTTATCCCCGCCCAGTTATAATATAGGTTTCTGTACTCTTTTAATCTAATTATTTCTTATACAACTATTACTGAATTTTATTTGATTGTTTCAGATGGTACACAGATATAAACAAAGGAACCTGGAACGAAACTGGACGAGGACGACATTACTCGCGCTGTTACGAGCGTATTAAACGGCGATGTAGGTATGGAATCAACAGCGGGTCTTTTCAGTGTGCCTTACTCTACACTCAAGGATCGTGTTCATGCACATCTACGTCAGGGAACATTAGGAGGAGGAGGAGGAGGAGGAGGAGGAGGAGGAGGAGGAGGAGGAGGAGGAGGAGGAGGAGGAGGAGGAGGAGGAGGAGGAGGAGGAGGAGGAGGAGGAGGAGGAGGAGGAGGAGGAGGAGGAGGAGGAGGAGGAGGAGGAGGAGGAGGAGGAGGAGGAGGAGGAGGAGGAGGAGGAGGAGGAGGAGGAGGAGGAGGAGGAGGAGGAGGAGGAGGAGGAGGAGGAGGAGGAGGAGGAGGAGGAGGAGGAGGAGGAGGAGGAGGAGGAGGAGGAGGAGGAGGAGGAGGAGGAGGAGGAGGAGGAGGAGGAGGAGGAGGAGGAGGAGGAGGAGGAGGAGGAGGAGGAGGAGGAGGAGGAGGAGGAGGAGGAGGAGGAGGAGGAGGAGGAGGAGGAGGAGGAGGAGGAGGAGGAGGAGGAGGAGGAGGAGGAGGAGGAGGAGGAGGAGGAGGAGGAGGAGTATACAAATCAGTTGGTCATTCTACAGTATTCAGTTTGAGAAGGACAAGATTTAGTTTCCAGGTTAAACTACTTGGCAGCAAGAGGTTTTGGATGTACACCGGAGCAAAAATAATGAAAAGCGTAGACCTATTGTAAATCTAAATTGTGGGAAGTGGGTCAAGTGATGACCTGCTTCAATCCAAATAGAAGACAGTGATGATGAAGATTCACCATGTGGAGTTTGTGGGTTAAAGTTTTATTCTCCGAAATCAGCAACCAAAGGAGACTGGATGAAATGACATAAATGTGATCAATGGATTTCACGAAGAATGGATCGGTGCAGTTGGTAAGAAAAACATTTGTGGAAAATGCATTATATTAAAATGCAAAGGTACTGTGAGTGGTAATAGCCCCAGGGCCTGGAGCAATAGCCCCGTTAATTCTGAGATTTCCTTTCTGTGCAAAATTCGTTGTTTTATTTGATCACAGCTGTAGCAAGTAAAATATGTGTGCTTATAACTTCTGTACACTTTAAGGGGTTACTAAAGACATTTCTGCTCTATGTTTGACATAAAAATGTTTTTTATTTGTTTTATAACACCATAAATTTGAAATATGCGGAATAGCCCCGTTCTACCCTAAATCTTATATTCCTGCCTGTTGTTGTTTCCAGTTACCTTTCGATAGCAGCAATAACATTCACTTCGTCTCCCTGTCGCTGATAAAATTTCATGTATAAATACCACAGATGTAATCCAGTTAAAGGACATATATTGCAATTCTTCACTCCTTTCTTCAGCAGGCCAAATAATATATCTATTGTTCATTATTTCCTTAAGTACCATTAGCGAAGAGTTCATAAAAACGATATACAAACCATTTCTTCTTCGCTCTGATTATAAATTGTTCAGCTGTTTCTATTAATGTCCTTAAACCACTTTTAGGACAGTTCTGATACCGGCAGAGTGAAGGCCATTTTTGTTTATTTCAAGGTGTGTCAATCGCCATTTGGTCGAAATTTGTGCTGTCAAAACGTTCATTATTAGAATGCAATAGATGAAAAAAAAAAAAAAACCAACGATACTGCAACATGACAAAACATCGCGTCGATTTTTCTTAGCAAACTGAACTCATTTATCTACAGTTTACTGAATATGCCTTTGAAGAATGAAATTTTGATACCTCTATGCATAAGTTAACTACAAAATAACAAGAAATAGAATTTATGTGGAAGCACTCCTGTTAGGTGATAAAATACTAAATAGTGTACATATCAGTAATAATAGAAATACCTTTTGAAGTCAAGATGCTTCAGATCCTTTCTAACAATTGCAAAACTTTCATGAAAACCAACAAAGTTTCCTGATATTTCCAAATGTTGGAAGACAAGGCTACATCAAAGGAAATTTTTGCCACAACATGATAATGTGATTGCATTATGTATGCCTAAAGATCAGTCTAGAAAACGTAAGAGAACATATCTTTTAAATATAAACATTGACAATGATTTTATATTACATAAGTATAAATTTTTGTAACAACAGCTTCACTTATCTTAAAAAGTGATGTTACATTTTTACTTCTAAATTGAGATCGATTTCACAAACAAATTGCTTGCATCGTAAGTCCATCAACACACTACGTTGTCAAGGATTCCGGTTACCATGATGTTATGCTTTTTCAGTATTACCAAAACCTGAAAACGAAACAAACCTAAAAACAGAATTAACTGCTAGTATTTCAAAATTCTTTACGCAAGTTTGTCTTATAAAATAAATATATTTTCCCTAACCATTAAATTTATCGGGTCATTTAATTGTTTTAATAATTTAACCTCAGGATTTATTTTACGGTTAAATGACCAAACATGATATGCTACGGCCGCTTTATCAGTTTGTTTATACTTAATATTAAGAGAATGTTCTTTCATTCTGGTTTCCAAATTACGTTTCGTCTTTCCAATATAAACCTGATCACAATATAAACGCCCGTCTCGGCAGTGTAGATGGTAGCGTGTCTGCCTCACGTTCGAGAGGTCCCGAGTTCGAATCTCGGTTAGAGGGAGTTGTCTGGATAAGGTTTTTCAGGGGTTTTCCCTTATCCTCGTAGACGAATGTCAGGTAACTCTAAGCTCCATGAACCCCGGAATCATTTGAGCATCATTTCACCCATTCCATTCATCGTCCGATGTGACTTAACGTTGGAGGACGTAAATTAAAAAAAAAAAAAAAAAAAACAATCTAAAATATTAAATTGATAAATACCACACTGTTTATTATTAGGAATTTTATATTTATTAGAGAAATGTAGTAAATTTTTAATAATATATTTATTTTGAGGAACTAAATTTATACCAACTTCTTTAAAATTGCTTTTCGCCACAGTCTTGCTGATAAATCGAATCCCCAAATGAGGAAGCCATACAAACAGCACAGAGTTAGAGGAACTGCAGAGATAAATATTAAGGTCCTAAGGAAAGGTATCTAAGTTAAACTTATAATTATGGAATAAATACTACCCTTTTGTATACTGGCAGAGATTAAGACATTTCAGTTTTTAATAGAAGCAAAAGAGAGTTCAGCCACAGCATGTTTTCTGATACGGTATTGGCTATTGTCATGCGGCTTGCATATGGTATATATTGTAGCGTATGTTGCTGAGTCAGAGTTTTTGCACAAATTATTGGTTACGATACGTCAATGAGAACAGAAAATGGAGTAATCACTTGGTATCGCAGCGTTTGGTGGCATACATGATGAGTTATTGGAAGATAAGATAATTGATCATATTAATAGACAAAGAAATATCCCCAAGGAGGCATGGCAATTCGGAGACTAGATTTTCTTTTCTTTCTTTTGTTGGCCTTTAGGAGAAACCCATATGGCCACCGAAGGGAAAAGACTAGATTTATATCAATTTAGAGATTAAGAATACCAGCACTATTTTCGTTTTGATAAGATGGCTGTACGACGGTTAGTAAAGGCTTTACTTATAACGCCTAGCATTGTAACAGGAAGGATATTCTACTAGAGGTATAATTGAATAAACAATTTACATCGTTAGTACGGATATATATAGGTTATTCTGTACTGACAGTACATTTACTATTTCAGGAGTGGAAGGTTTGTGCATATATTTTCGGCGCCTAGCATTTCCTAACAGGCTGATTTGGAAGCAGTTTCTGGCGTATCATCTTCATATTTATCTGCAATAGCTAATGTAACGATGAATATATGTATATATAAAGGTCACTTATTAACAAATCTGGCTAACCTAAAATGGCTTGACAGAAATAAATTGCAATATTATGCACATGCTTTATCATTAAAGGGAGCACCTATAAGAAATTGTTGGACCTTTCAGGTATATGGTGCAGCTTGAGAAGGTGATCAATGTTCTCCTTTATTGTACGGAAGGGAAAAAACATTAAAAAAACTTTTGTTCAGTTACAGCTACCATATTTGCAACTATTTCTTTCCATAAAGTTGAAACTTCATATGGGTTGGTTGAAAATATCTCCCGCATCAATATTAGATCATCATTAATGGTAAAGCGTAATCTTTCTTGGGTTATTTTGTGAGAAAAATGCTAACCGTGAAGCCTTAGGTTAAATGTTGAACTATAACGCGTCCGGTTATCGGTAATCTGTTCACAGTATACGTGCGCATGTGCAGAACATCCCTCACGTGACACTAACGTTTACGGTAACTACCAAGCAAATGGGCAAGACCTTCCTAATATCCACAGGAATCTAACGTAAACTTCCTGTGGGCATATTCCAATATGTTACCAGTTTGAGAAAGACGGAACAAATGAATGCAGTTAGTTAATACAGATCCAAATTAACCAATTTGTTAACTGTCATTTATTATCATACTGCGTTTATTACAACGTGTGTTCCGGTATGCCGGTAAATAAGACGTCACATCAATTAATTAAACACTAACCGGCACGCCTGGTTTCGCCTGAATGTCTCCTTCGCAATTACTACATATAATTAAATACTAGTTATTTATTCTTTTGTTTCTATTTCTCATCCACAGTTCTAGTGCAGTACTAAAGCTTAATAATCACTTTATGTTACACAAATACATTGGTAGTAGAAATATAACTCTTCTTTCTGTTTCAGTGGTTGATTATTTATTTATAGGCGCTCATTAGCCGCATCTTCGGCTCCCGTTCTATATTGGGCGTGAAAGACCCTTAATTTTGCTCAAATGATTCTTTATTAGGGTTAAAGATCACTTACGTGCCAAGCCGGGATTCGCAACTTTACTTCCCTTCTGAAAGAACCAATACTAAATATTTTAATGCTCAGTAGACGAAGGTATATTACATATTGTCACATATGCCACCAGGGTTGCATACAGCTACCTCTAATTCGGATTATTTAATGCATTATAAACAGTTCTAAAATCTCGGGTAAATTGAAATTGTGGCTGAAAGTTCCATTTCTTGTTTCTTGCACAACTTAGTAGCACGCTGGGACAAACAGGCTGGTTAACCACATCCAGCCAAGCTTATGGAAAATCACCCTATTTGACGTCACGTCCCCCTGGGTAATGCGTGGGTTCTCTCGAAGTCACTCCTCAGAACCGGATGTTCTAGAACATTCCATGATGGGCTGGGTCCCCCATATTTGGGAGAATTAACGTCATTCGGAATGCCTATATATGCAGGTGAGTTCAAGCCTCGCCCTTCCTCTTGGACTCTCTTACTTGGACTCTACTCTCGTCTCGCATTCGCCCGGCCGGCGGGCGGCAGCCCTGCGATGGCAACCCTAGGCATACGTCACATATCTCCAAAAGGTAAGGTCCATTTCTCAATATTATCAATAATAATTTCATCCTAAATGAAGGACCTTAAACCATTACTTGAAAGTGTTTCACGCTAGCCTTTCTGGGTTACCCTCTTAAATTCAACTGTTTATCTGTTCACGAGCCCCTTCTGGGAAAATCTTAAAATTGTAAATTAGGAACTCTTTACTAGCCCCTATTGGCAACTGAATTGTTAATAAATTATAGTTAGTACAAAGTTTCTCTACCTCATTTATAGCTATGCTCCCCTAGTTCACGCTGGCTTGCCCCAAACCTAGGTTACAATATTATTAGTAAAGGGCACACTTTATATATTACAATGTTTGAAATTACTTCATTTTTTGAAGCTATCTTAGAAAACTTAAGCAATTATTGCCGGTACTGAAATGCATGCTTTGTAACATTTTAACATGAGGCATCTCTAGCCTTAACTCGCCAAAACGCTGTACATGAAATCGTTGCTATACCGTTGTTACTAAAATTAAATAGCCGAGCTGCACAAAGCTAAAATTACGTTTTCATTACTAGCCATTTCGAGTAAATGGGAAAATTATTTACGATTGGGTATCAAATAGAGAACAGAGATCGGCAAAGAGGTAAACACGTCCATTGTTTATTTTTTCATGGTTTAGTGAGCCCATGCGTTTTATTTGACAGGAAAACATCTATGGTGAAATTAATCCAGAGAATTTAATTACTTCCCCGGTATTTCGAAAGCGATATCAATAAAGTGATACAAGGCTACCAGATTGCAAAGGTCGAACAACCACCCCTCGTCGAGATTTAGTAACCGATCGTTCTGAATTATTAAAGCCTCCTTCTCTGCATTTCCCGCTACCTGGGTCCCAAGTGCACCGAGGCAAAATAAACGCACAAACCTAAAGCTGTTAAATAAAGAGAAACTAAGCGAGCATCAAAGGGACTTTGGAGTGGGAGGAATACACATACATCAAAACGTGGAATATCTGCGATAAGTCAATATCTGGAAAATGCGTGGGATGCTATTGTTTTTAGAAGGCCGGATGGCTTAAAGGGAAAATACACCAAAAATGCTGAAAATGTGAAACTTTCTGGCAAATAAGTAAAATCCACAAAGCACATTGGAAGTGCTTATACATCAGATAAGAATAACAAATAAATAAAAGAATTTTTAAATCCAATTCTGAAGAGATTTATGTTTTAAATTAAGCTTTAAAGTAAATATAATAAGGCAGTAAAAGAGATAAACAAAACTTGGAATAAGAGACGCTTAAAATCAAAGTAATATATATTAATTTGCTAGGCAGTACAGAATGTAGCATTTTAGGCACATTTGTTTATGGACCATTATGCTCTGAAACTGTTAATTTATGTTTAAATTTTAAAAATTAACTTAAAATTGTCATAGAAAAGATACAAGATTAAAAGTATCAATTGAAAAACGGATGCGGCATAACGATAGTGCGGAATACACAGTAGATCCTAATGATTATTTAAACATAAATAAAACCAATATTAATTCTAATGACAAATTATTTAAAGTCAAATAATATTTAATTTTGTGTAAAAGAAAGTACTGTAAAATAAATTAAGATAAAGCTATTCAACAAATTTTAAATCAGCATAGCAACGTGCACGAGCAAGAAGGGAACTAGCTCATGAAACTTCCTTCTGCATGTGACCATCGACGAGTACAGACGTACGTTGTGTCTATCATGAATATAGCAGAAATTATTTTTATTATGCATTTAGCATCCATGGTTTGCGTGTATGCGTAAGTGAAAAATAAATAACCAATGCATCAAGCATTCTTTGTAAAATGGACAACTCTACTAATATTGATAAAGTGTTGGAGAAAATTACGTCAATAATTCTAATATAAAACTTATTTTAATCGACGAACAGAAGAGATTATTGTATAAAGCATTCATGGTAATTACAGAATGTCTTGTTGTTATTAAAACTTCAGTTTGCCCAGGTATTGAATGTCGATTAATGATTTTATCATCCTTAAACAATCATATAATTTCTTCTTCTTTACAGAGACCACGCCCAGAGGTAAGATATTATGCAATTGCAGATCTTATGCAACCAGGAGCATCCAGAAGCTAGCTTCAGGATCACCAGAGAGGTGAGCATCAAATCATCATATCAACAGACACCTAAAGCGTTGCAACACATAAGAATATCCATATAAGGAAGAAAATTAATTACTCTTTACAAATATGTTTTATCTTATATATGTATAGTGTGATCCATATAAATCTGAAACATTTCAATAGGCCATAACTTTTGAACCAATAATAGGACACATGTGCAAATTTGGGTGAATATAATACACAATCGGAAGATTAAATTACACTATTTACATCTCAGAGAAAATGTTGGAAGTGTCCTCCACCAGCATCTATACATGTTTGCACTCGTAGCACCATATTCTCTGAAGTTTTACGGAGAGCATCCTCGCCACTGTTACTTATTTCGGTTCGAAAGGATTCCTTGAGAACATCAATTGTCTGTGGCCTATTCTTGTACAATCTATTTTTAGATAACCGCACAAGAAAAAAGTTCGGTGAGGTTAGGCCAGGGGATCTGGGAGGCCACGGACCTTTTGAGATTATTCGATATCAAAGAAACTGGTTACAAGTTCCATGGTGTCATTAGATGTATGGCACGTTGCTCCATCTTGCTGAAAATAACCTTCTCTCAATTCGATATCATCCAGCTGCTCCACAAATGTCTTGAAAATACCCACATAAACCTCAGTGTCTACAGACGTATTATGCACCGATGCTGGTGGAGGACACATCCAACTTTTTCTCGGAGATGTAAATAGTATAATGTAATCTCCCAATTGTGCATTATATTCTCCCAAATTTGCACGTGTGTCCTCGTCAAAATCATAAAAGTAATAAGAAAAAAAGAAACAGCAACTGATATTTCGTTACTGTACGACATTTTAATATACTGAATTTTGAAATGTATATATTCATACATGGCATCTTGTATAAATACCTCTTTTTTCAGCGCCTTCTTTTTACTGATCAAGATATTATTTGCTGC
This sequence comes from Mantis religiosa, assembly GCA_030765055.1. Classification (NCBI taxonomy): domain Eukaryota; kingdom Metazoa; phylum Arthropoda; class Insecta; order Mantodea; family Mantidae; genus Mantis; species Mantis religiosa. The sequence continues at coordinate 133,458,315 of CM060953.1, read as the reverse complement.
ACTGCGAATTTTTATCTAGGTGTTTGTTTGCACTGTGTTCACAACTTCTGATAAAGTGGATATATGGGGATGATGATAAATGCGCATGAAAAGTCTCACAGGCATGTGAAGGTAGCATGAAGACAAAAGACATATCTCTGGGAGGAAAACATTATCTTCGCTGACAAATGTGTTTACAACATATGCACAAAAATCGTCTAGTGCTTTTTTTATGAAACTTCAGAGACATTAAATACTGAACAAAGCATCCACTTACGTCACCTTGATTAAGAAGTGACATTCCAAACATATACGTCAACCACTGTCCTATTTCATTCTCACCTGTAACATATTTCTGGGCAATCCCTAATTGTCACATTTTCCTGTAACAGCCTAGTCTTAATCAAAATTTCAACCTTGTACTTTGTTCTCTGGAAAAACTGATTAAATTGCTCTTTTATAGCAATTCCAAAATCGACGACAAAGTCGGAAAGAACAACTCCTACATTTATCATAATATTAGAGATTGTATATGTTTCATATTTCTTATATGGCAAAGGTTTGGTGATTAGTGGCACGTAATACTTATGAGACCGTGGTTCATATATAAAAGTGTCGGATGCAATACCAGAATGTTCCTTCCCCGACTGACCACGGGTTACACATAAATACATACATTATTATAAACTCGAAAAATAAAACAGACTGCCACTAGGATCTGTTAATTAGTTTACTAAACCACAAATGCGAGATGATGTGTCTGATTACTCCCTGGAAAGTTTTACCCAAGATAATTTTCCATTCCTCCTGGAGTATGGAAGCATAAATGAAAGTATGCGTACATGTGTATGTATGAGTGTATATAAGTGGTGAGTAGTTGGAGGTGTGTGAAATTAATATAATTACAAAAAAGGCCAAAAAATTGCAAATGGGTGACTGTTGAAAAGGTACAAATCTGTACGCTAAGAGGCATGTATACGGAAAGCCTCCGAAAATAATATAACGCCACTGATCGTGCGAAGAGGGCCGAAGATGCTTATATGAAATAAAATGGTGTGATGTTAAACTATGATTAAAAAACAAAGATTACTATAAACTTTGCTTCTAATATATATTCCCTTCTCCTTATTCTTCTTCTTCTTCTTCTTCTTCTTCTTCTTCTTCTTCTTCTTCTTCTTCTTCTTCTTCTTCTTCTTCTTGTTCATGTTCTTGTTCTTGTTGTCATGGTGCTGGTTGTTATTATTATTATTATTACTGTCATTGTCATTGTTGTTATTGTTATTATTGTTATTTTGCTCTGTATAGTTTATAATCTACATTTACAGTTATATTTTAACCTTAGACATTCATTCTGTAAGTCCGCATTCTATATCCTATAGGTATATGTAATGGCGCAGGGATTTGATCAGAGAGCGCGTTAAGTGAATGCAATCTTTTAGGCCATCTTAACGGAATGCGTGTTACTGCCATAAGTGATACTAATTATGACGGCATGTCATTGTCAATGACTGAGGGCTACTTGTTCAGAAATCTGGCCTGTGACAATCTTGGTTTTCCTGAGTCATAAGTAATCAGAACATACGTGTAGTCCCCAAGCCCAAACTGTATTCAACAAACTATAACTCCATATAAGGATAATTTTCCAAGGTAATGCAGAAATAAACCTAGCAATGTACTAATAATCATGCTTCATTCCAGCAGACCATATTACTCATAAGCATGGGAGCAAAAGCTCTTTGTGGCTTGACAAAATTCACTGCGACAAGCAGTAGACGCCACATTCATTATTTAAGAGTTATTTAGTCCTTATTCCAGTACTGGATTGGCTGTACCAACGCATTGATGCCCTAATTTAGCTAATTGTAATGTTTACAGACATGTTCTGTTTTGTGGTCTCATTTACATGGCTACAGTCAAGTGACAAAACAAGAAAAGTTTACTTGCTCTACCAACAGCATTATCCCATGGGACAACTCCCACCCACACAAATGTCAAAGATTATAGAGTTGTGGAAACGGGCCGCCTACATCCTGGATTACTTCAAGTATTTCAACTTTTTCTTTTTGTTATCATTAACCCTGCAGTAGGCGCGTAGTCTATATATGTAGACCACGTATGTTCCGAGTTGTTTTACTTACAACTTCTGGATTACGTGCACACACCCACTTCTTAGTAGGTGTTAGGCGCGCTTTTGTCTTCACAATCAGTACCTCATTTGCTTTTGAAAGTGACACAGGCTTTTATTTTTGACAGCTGTCTTACGTTGGTCTACCACTATAGACCACGCGCCTAATCGCGTTACGCAATAGGTAGTTGTTGTATTTTATATGTCTAGATATCCATATCAGTATAGAATTACTGTGCATTTTATAAGAACATTGTTTCCATGAATCTATTTGTACGTTGTTTACAGTTTAACATGATAGTTGTTGTAGAGAAATTATTGCAAAAATAAACTAACTTACATTGACATTCTTCCAAATAATAAAGTTGACATTGCTCCATAATTCTTACCAAATAGAAAAGCTGAACAAAATTCATCTGTCTTTGGATTTATAGAAGACTGTACCTTAGTATTCCATTGTCCTAAGGCAAGTAAATCTGTGTTAGTTATATCCGGCATGCACGACGATGATGCTGTTGATGAAGAAACAATGGAAAGAAAACCTGAAATTGTTACAATAGGACAAAAGTTGTAGTTGATTTAGTGGACTAGATATGTCAAATATACAATGTGGCCTGCAACACACAGCGCTGGCCCATGGTCACTTTTATGACCTGATAAATTTTTCTGCAATTAAAGTTCTTTGCATTTACAAAGCAAATACTGGGTACGACTGTGAGAACTTGTGAAATCAAAGATAGAATTCATATCCAGAATTCCTCAGCTTCCTATAAAAATAAGAAGACGCGCAAGAGTGCTTCTAGGAATTCAACAGTCAGCGAATAGTCATCTTCCGGTGCATCAAAACTATGTTGGCCGTTGCTATATTTGTACAAGAGAACACAACAAATCTACCCGGCGTTTCTATTCAAAGTATTACAATCACGCATGCAAGTATCACAAGAAGGACATTTGTATTAACTGCATAAAAGCAGAGTGATGTAAAGTATTAACATTTGTAAGATATTACAGCTGTTTGAATAACCTCTAAGTTTTGATAATGAACATAAATTGCATGTGCATTATAAAAGCTTATAAAATGCCCGGTATGCTATTTTTATTACTATAGTTGTTCTCTAAACCTCTTTCCTATTGTTAAAACATTGATCTGATGCCTTTGATGTAAATGACTTCATCTAATTCCAATATAACCAAATTAAAAGTATACATTTGTAGACCACTTGCCCAGTCGCGTTACGGTCAGTCACACGCCTACTGCAGGGTTAACGATGCGTCATCCCTTGTTTCTGAGATGCTGTCGTGTAAAAGTAACGCTTCTAGATATAAGTTTTTGAAAAAATAATATTCATTAACTTCCAAATGCCGTGATCTGTAACAATTTTTTTATTTACACTCTGCCCTTAGACTCAGCTATTCTGGAATGGTTGCATTTAAATAACGCTTCATTACAATGCAGTAATGATGCTCAGTTGTACCACAATGGAACGTTATTCTCCATTTGATGTTTTGCCGTGGTTACACGGCTGTTATTTGCAGCGCCTTCAGGCAGAGAAAATGTGAGAGACGACTAGCAGAGTCAGCACAGCAATGCAGTTTATTATTCCTCCTAATGCATTTCGCTAAGCCGCGAGAAGAAGCGGCCAAGATGCTGGAACGGAATTATAATACCGAAGCTGGATAAATTGTAACAGCTTTCCAAGAGCTTAGCGCTTTACTGAATGGGGCATGACTTACTCGTGGGATGCTTTCAACTGGGAACAAAGTTGCTTGCTACGAACTGCTGGTTAAGTGCTGAGCTTAGTTAAAACTTCGCTACCAAACTCTTGGGAGAACGTTTAACCTAATGGAAAATGCTGCAGGTATCAGATATAGAAGCTGTTAAAAATATCTTTCATAATTACAAAAGGCTAGTGTTTAGCATCTAAGGAAAATAAATACATATTAATGAAAGTCATAAAACTTTTTCGCGCATTAACAATTGTATATGTGTATATTGAACTAAACACCACTAGTTTTATAAATTACATAATTATTTTACTACCACTAAATAGTATACTTATCATAAATCACTTAAAGCCCAGCCAATATGTACAACTGCCTTTACGATTGGATTTTTATGATCATGCTATCACGTTAACACATGTATGTAGAAAAGTTTCTTATTATTTGTGTAATATTCATCTAAGTGATCATAAAAGTGAATGACCAAGAAGCAGGTCCCAAATGTATTGTTAATTTTAAACAAAGTCAACAACCAAAAGCATACTGCTTATTATAATCTTTTTACTTTCGGTTATAAAATAATTTAATTCAACATGTCATTGTAATGTACTGGCAATGTGTTTTTGAACCTTTTTCTCTGTAAATTTTCATATAGTGGCGATAAAAGGCCCTTCTATGACTATTATAACGGAAAAGAGCGTCCTACCGTCTATAAGTCCCTTTTCTTTAAGAAGCATAGCTATTTGAAGGGGATCCAAACTTTTTGAACAAGATCCACGGTAGCGCTGAAATAAGCTAGCGGAAATTACCAGAGAAAATCTTATTCATGAGTGTGCAAATCCAGGTTTTATATATTTGCTGTGTATTAAACAGGCTTTCCAATACATTAATGCCAAATACGTTCCATTATCAAGCATTCAAAGAAATTTAGTATAGCATGAATTCATCCAGATTCTACATTCAGGTTATTTACCATGAACCTTTCAGACTAACGACTGGTTGTGCCTTAAAGCGCAGTTGATTCTTTTTTTTAAAATCTCTGAGGAACGAAAGACTTTTTTAATGATTTATTTCAATTGCTCAGCACAGTAAGTGCTATACAAATTTTGGAGCCATATACATAACATACATAATAAAATTAAAGTATACAGGGATAGAGGGTACCCATATTAAAGTCCTCAAGCAAACTGGTCTGATTAGTGTGAGTGTAAATTAAATAACTTCTTCATTACAGAATAAATAAACATTATAGAAATAAAATGTAAAATGTCCTGTGGCAAGCGTGCCTTCAGTCTTGGTGCAGCATCAAGACGACGTCCCAGTTGGAAGAGTAAAGATCTCATACGTAAGGAAGGTGAGCAAATCTGCTTGTCGTTGTAGAGACGTACTCATTAATGCTGACTATATCCAATTCTCTATGCAGCTGTGCATTCCGGATGTACCACGGGGCGTTCACAGACAATCGTAATATTCTGTTTTGAAACACCTGGAGTTGGTGAATATGAGTAGGTGAAGCACATCCCCATATAGGACTGGCATATAGAATACTCTTGTATGAAAGACTTTTGAACAAGTGCATCCTAAGTTTAAAGGATTTTTTCCTGTTTTTATGAAATGAGGGGAACAGGTACAGGGATAGGCGTTTACAGAATTTCTTTGATTTTATTGGCTTATACTGTGGGAAAATACGAAGGGTTCTATTTTGTTAAATGAGTTTTAGATCTGCATATGGTCCAAGTGAAAAATATATGGCTCTAAAGTATGCAAGGCTTTTTTCTTATGTAGGTCCATCTCGCTCCTTTAAAATACACACAAGATCTTTCCTAGCACAGTCTCTCCTCACCGTACTTTCAGAAGTCCATGTAATGTAATAGAAATCAGCCACACTGCAAAATTATGAAAGTTCGTTATCTTGAAGTGAAACTCCATTTGTACCAACTGCGGTACCGAACATAAGCGTTCTTTTGGACGAAGTTTATATAATGCGTCTCGGAGGCGTGTTCAGGCATCTGTCCTGCGACAATCCTTGTATAAATAACTGGAATACACACGGAGGTACATCTTCGCTCATAAACAGGTGTTGAACACTTCGCAAAAGAATTTATTTGTCAAGCTCAGCTGCAAATTAATCCAGAATCGTTGAAATAGTAGCCTGGCGTTCTACCATCTGAGTTAACAATTTTTGCAAGGGAATAAAATTCATGGTCCAAAAAAAATATCAACTTCCGGTTGCTCTGTTAAATCACGTAGGTTTTCGAACAGGAACAGAAATTTATGCTCCTTCATAACTAACGTGTTTTTCTATTCATAGAAGTGAGAAAAGTACTGCACATGCCTTAACGTAAGTGGAGTGAGATTGTCTAAATTCTCAAACGAGTGGCATGAATAGCCAGGTCCATCACGAATTGTATCTCATGGGATAAATAGACCATAAGCATATCAAATCACAAAGCAGATACTTTTCAATTAGTTGCCATAAAAGGTTCTTCTAGAACTATTGTAATGGAAAGGAGCGTCCTACCGTATATAAGTCTCTTTCTTTACAAAATGAAATAGTTGTTAATATGTCAAATGCCAAAGCATGTTGAATTTATTTATTTATGATTAATATTGATATGTTTAAAATGATGAGAGTTCTGTTTTGATTTGTTATGAGTTATAAGTAGCTATGACCGAATAAAGTAGGTCACAAATAGGCGACGAATACGCTCACTTTCTTCTCGGGCAGCCAGCCAGTGGAAAAGATGATTAGATATCAACGTTTCGGGAGTGTACATCTCTCCCATCATCAGGATATTTATAAAATGTTATAGCCTCAAATGAAATACTGGATATAACACAACTATAAACAAAGACAAAACACTATCAAAATTTGCATTACTGATCAAATAACTGTTTTCAGTAAATTAAATGCCAGGTCAGAAGATGGCGTGAGTATAGAAAAATTAAAGAGATTAAAAAATTAAAAGAATTAAAAATTAAAAAAGATCAATACAGCTTGATAATCAAGTTAAGTAGTTACGTTTCTTTGACACAATTTTCTATACTCACGACATCTCCTAACCTGGCATTTAATTTACTGAAAACAGTCTTTTGTTCAGTAATGCAAATTTTGATAGTGTTTTGTCTTTGTTTATAGTTGTATTATATCCAGTATTTCAGTTGTGGTTATAACATTTTATAAATATCCTGATGATGGGAGAAATGTACACTCCCGAAACGTTGATATCTAATCGTCTTTACACCTGGCTGGCTGCCCGTGAAGAAAGTGAGGTAAAGGTAATGTTGATATCCAATCTAGATAAATAGTAAATATATTAAATTAAATAGAAAGAGAAAATTATAAGAGAAAATTGTTTTTAGGACTTTATATTTAGAAAATTAGAAGATTTTTATAGTTCAAAATTAATGTATTTCCCACAGAAAAACTGAAGTAGTCATAATAATTAGTTACCATGGTAATAAGGAAAAAGTCAATAGGTGAAGAGGACAAGATAGAGTCTTTTGTGTCATGATTGAAGTGCGAGCAGACGCATGAGCTAACCATTACATGAACTGTATTAATTATTCATCATTGATATAATGAACTTTCAATATAGTTCAACCTTATTTTCGGAAGAAAGCGGAGAAGCGAAGAAGTCGCTTTGTGTAAGGACAATACAAATCTAAGAAAATGCTTTTATTAGGATTGTAATAATCAGAATTGTATGAAAATATTTTTGATCATCGTAGACTTTGCGAATTGCAGAGAGTTCAAAGTAAAGAAAAACTTGCTATCACTTTTTTTTATTTACTTAACAGTGAGTTCCAAAATCCAAGTATCCAAGACCACGATCAAGAGAAGATCTGATGCATACCGGAGCTACAATGTACGCCATCACTGCGAGTACATCTTCATCCCCCACCAACAACACATTTGTAGTAATACTGCTACAAATAGAAATTCTAGAACGTCATCCCATCATCTTCTCATCATCGGTCATAATTGCGGTTGCAAGAAGCACAGCTATTTAAAGGGAATCTTAACTCTTTGGACGAGATCCACCATAACTGGGATTTAGTTTCAAAATTAGGTAATAGAAAACATAAATATCCTGTAACGCTAATGGGTTTATATAGAGAAATTCAGAACTCAAGCATAACGGGAAATTCTGATATAATAGGTGTAGCTATTTAAAAGTATATTTATATATAACATTTATTTTCAATGAATAATGGAGAGAGGTAGGGTAAAGACATTCAGAATCAGTATGTAAGACCCAACAGCGAATTATGTGTTTCAAATGGGGAGGAGTTTGTCCTTGAGGGCTACTAGGTGAGCAGCCAATCGGATTCCTGCAGCGTTGTCGTATTGCATTCCCACTAAGTGGTGTGTGACGAGCGGCAAACTACTCAATCTCTAATAAATACTATTCGCGCTAAAACAAAAGTTCAGATTTTGCCAAAACTGATCCATGAGGAAGGAGAGAGTAATGTATTTAACATAACCGTAAAAATTCATTATTTTTAGCTCAAATAGTTTTCTTAACGCAAATAAATAAATTATATGTCATTATACTTGTATTATAAAAATGCATTGCGACGAAAGCACTGTTATGAACGTCGTTATTGGTTGGAATGTATGCGTGAACGTATATTTAAAATTACTCAGAACTGAAACGTGAACATTTGACATGACGTGGTAAACGTGTAATTTGAATAAGCAAAGGTGTTTGTTAAATTCGACGAAAGGAAACGATACACTTCTTGCTAGTCTGGCAGAACATGTCTGGTCACATTATATCTTTGTTTATGAATGGTTCGTAATCTCTATTTACTCTAAAGTTCAAAGCAGCATTATTTAGTTACTCTCCCATGAAATAGTGTATCAGCTGGATCAATGAGACACGATCCACCTTCACCTCCCACAATACTGCTAAAACAATCCAATAGAGTTAATGTGGCCTCAGATTGAGTTGCAAACAGAAATAATATTTTTAAACTGAGTGACGCTGAACGACTTATTCACTTAGAAGTTGACAAGGAACACAACAAGACTGGGAAAACTGCGTGAGACATCAGATAAACTACAAGAAGACGACTTTTGTAAAGAAATAGCACGTAACGAGATTTTGAAACCTATCATCATAAATTTGCAGTACCCAGACGTTGAAAACAATGACAATGACGAATTCTCTCTTAATATAAATAACATTCACAGCTGGTATTTTCATTGGATTAGAAAAATAAGTAATTCATAAACTACAATTAACTTTAAACTTAATATTTAAAACATTTGCGTAGTTTTTGAATATTCATGTTGCAGTTGTGATTATAACTGCATTATTATAAAACTTTCGAAAATTCTGTTTGCGTTCCCTTACGTCTAGCGGCACGAAAACTCGCAAGTGTGCGACAGAGAGAGAGAGAGAGAGAGAGAGAGAGAGAGAGAGAGAGAGAGAGAGAGAGAGAGAGAGAGAGAGAGAGAGAGAGAGAGAGAGAGAGAGAGAGAGAGAGTGAGTGAGAGGGGGGTGAAGAGGTGGCAACGGTGAAGGCTCTAACGCGTCTGATTGGCTACAAGCGAGAAGTCTTCCCATTTGAAACACATAACAGTGAATTCGTATGAAGAATAAATTACGTTTCTTCTCAAAGGAGACTAACACAGTGCACTTTACATCTTCATGTTTATGCCGGCGTGACATAAACTGAAACGCATGTTTATATATGTATTTCCAAGTATCAAGAGGGTAGAGTGAGGCACGCGCATAATTGGTTACCTACTTCTCAGCAACATGCAGCTGTACACGTGCAGAAGTAATGTCATGTAGCTTCTTTTCAAAATCTGACTGTAGACTGGACTATTCCACAGCCTTCTTAGTATCTGGAAATGAGTGAGAACAAACTGAATGGGTGTGTAGGACTAGGTGTGTATGTGGGTGTCTGATATGAGTCATATCATATGGCATTCTGATGTCTGGATCTTGATGAACAAAGCTGCTATCCCTGAAATGCTATATGAAATCTGTTAAATGAACCCCACGGAGCGTGAGGATATTTTAAGCTGCACCGACTAAATCTATAGCGGAAACAAAAGATTGATTTCAAAGGTCAGCCTTTTGTCTGACTTAGATTGACTACCTAACTTCTTTTGAAAGCCAATGATATTTGGTTTAGAGTAAGAACAAAAGAACGAAAATACATTAAACTGAATCCACAATTGGAAAAATAAGGGTGGAGAGGGATTACAATAAAACTTTTGTACGAAAGAACTAATTGCTTACTCGATGGTGGAGAAGCAAAGCTTCTTAACAGGGTCCCTCTTTAATTAATATTTTTTCCCCTTTCCTTTCGGCAAAAGGCGCTTGGTAGCTCATAAAAACGGAAGTCATTAAACATTTTGCTACAGATATTGATTGAAAGTGACCTAGGAAAGGCAAAAGCAGATTTTCTTCCAAGATGTTGGTAAGAAGATGGGAACAAAACGCCTGCGAAAGGATGCTGGGCAGAAAAACAACTAGGTAGCCGTACATCACCTTAGAAGGCAACGTGAATAATGATACGTCAGCTGCAGTCAGTTCCTTGCAAGAAACACAAAGAAGGAAACAATTATCTCCTTTCCGATCGATGCATAGCGGAGGTGCTTCAATTTGCTCTAAAGGGTGAAAATAATGTGCTTCTTTGTTTTCTAACCTATAATCCATAGGTTGATGCTTTCCATATAAATCCCTGAGGTAGAGAATGATGTTACAGGTCCTCTCATTATTTTTGAGGTGCTTTTGATTATTGCAAAAAGTATGTCAGGACACACGTGATGTGAGACAATTTAGATAGCATTATCAAAATGCGAAAGTCACATTGGGAAAACTATCTCAATAGGCACTCTGAATAATATCTTGCATTACAGGAATAAGACAAATAAAGTAAACAACCCTTATTGTTCTGAGCTATAAGCTCTTCAACACTTCATAATCCTCAATAATGTTTCTAAATGCTATATGGTATATTGTTTTGATTTCTCCTAAAATTTGGAGGAGTGTGGTCAGACTGAAGAATTCTATGTCATAACAGGGATTTGAACCGCGGATCTCCAGCTCTCTGTCCGGTTGCTCTAAATCACTGAGCTGTTATGGCCAACTTGTCGACATGTCATTAAATTCTCCAAATGACTCGTATGTTTCCCCTTAAACCACTAGGGGTTCTCAAACACAATGCGACACGCACCTTTTGTGGTGACTTACTGTGCTGTAAGTACTAAAGTCCCAGGCTTCATAGTTGAACCAATATGTTTAGGTAAATTGTTGGAAATAACCATTTATTCTTAATATCATGTCATAATAAGCTATAGAAGGTGATCACATATAAACGTCGATGTATTATGCCTACTACATATCAGGTGAAATGAGTCGAGTAAGACATTGATGCCGATGTGCTTCTTATAAATCCTAACCCTCGGAGAGGGCGTTTACTCCGACACAAAGCTCCTTCTCTAAAACATTCCCAACATAGACATTAGCTTAGCAAACCATTAAGTGTGAGGGAATGTAGTTTTCCTCATGGAATACAAAGTTGGAGATAGTCAAAGGTCTTTAAGCCATTGATCATGCGCTCCCAAGAGCTACAACTGAAGGACTGTCCTAACGACCATTGACTACTACACAATGAATAATGGCGAATTTTAGTTATGATATTCAGCAATTTAATATACAGAGTACTTCAGTATCTATAAAAGCCATTTTTATCTGGAAACCAGAGTATGCTGTTAAGCTAAACACAAAGTGCTGGAATTGGAGTGCTTTTAAAGCTACTTTTCAGCTCTGAGCCTGGTTTAATATATCATTTGAGTAAATTATAGAGTAGTTAATTACCTCTATTTGTTTGTAGTTTACTGCTGGGCAATTACTGGCGATCACATTTAAAGCAATACCTAATTATATTTTAATTATGTATTGCAGGCATGTATTTCCATTAAACATATATTACTTATCCTTAAAACAAAATTGGGTTGGAATTTGTCAGTGGTTTAGAGATAAATAATCTATTTCAGCAATAATAATTTATGTTACGCGCCTTACGAAAATACTAAAAAGGCAACACAAAAATAACAACTAAAACATCTATTCGTGATCAATTGCAATGGATGCAAAGATTTGAATTACATTGAACGCATACGAGGGCTGACTAAAAAAGACTGAGAGAGATGGTTATCCTGTAGCTTTCGTTGATAGTTTTCTATCTGTAATATAAGTATTTGAAAAGAATGGTATGCATGTGTTTGAAGATTGGTAACGATGCTGTAAAAAGTACATAGAAGTTGTAAACAATTACTTCACGTGCTCTCTTCCACCATGATCGGGTTTTACTGGAGAGCGTCGTGGGAGAGTTTAGTTCATCTAGCGCTTGCAAGAGGACTTGAGTAAATGTCTAACAAGACAAGTGGGACGGAGCGACTACCATGAGCTTTTGGCTAAGTTCAGATTATTGATAGAATCTTTGTAGATAATTATTTTAAATTCAACTGTTTCGTGTTCATCAAGTATAAGAAGTAATATTGCATGTATTCAGATGAGATATTAATTGAATTTCAGTATATTGTCAGTTAAAGACCTTAATCGTTGTAAAATGAAAGTGACAGAACTAGAATTAAACTTCTCATGAAAACTATTCATTTGAAAAACGTCAATACTCTAATAATAATGTATAAATTATTTTATATTTTATATTTAAGTTAATTTTTGATATGTAAAAGGAAAGACAATGTTTTGCTTGTATGTTGAATTTCATCTGCCCTTAACCTAGTAAGCGAGTTTGATTACAAAAGCTTCATTGTTCTACAAATGCTTTCTCTTAGTGGAATTCAGAAGTTAAATGGTTTTTGCAGTGCAACTGTATGACACTATACGTGTAAATAAATCCGTGTAAATGCTGGAGGTATTGCAGTAATTTGTAGCAGAGATATATAAATCAAGTTTAGAAACAGCCAAAATAAAAATTATCGTTTAACGAAATGTTATAGGTTGGCTCTGAAACCGGGAGTCAAAGTACTTAGAACATTGTAAGTTTTTATTGGGCTATGTCATTTCAAAATGGATTTGAAGACGTCTTGAAATTTATAGGGGAAGAGAAGCTGACATGTTTCGTTCACATGAAGTGTTCTGCCCTCTATTATTCATTAGTCTGCATAAAGGGTATTCTCATGAAACATTATTTTTACATTTTAAAAATTTATTTCTCATTTAAACTGAAATAAACTTTTATATAACTATATCCATTACATATTTCTTTATCGATAAAAGAGAATAGGGATAACCAAATCTTTAAAATCCAAAATGTTTCCATGTAATTAAAGAAACAATTGGACATAATAAGGATTTTATAAGAATGTCAAGGTTTAAACCAATAATAACAGGTGTCTTAAAAATGCTTAAAAAAGACAATGGTTACTTAGCAAAAGTTATTTTTTTAAGTATATGCATTTTTGAGAAGTGCACTTCCATATATTATGATTTCAAACTCATTCAAAAATCATTATTTACAAGTTAAGTGGCCTTCACATGCTACAGGTGAAAATTATTTGGAAACATCAACAATTACACTTTATTTGTTATGAAAATATTTTTAGGTGTTTAAACAAAACCGTTCAAACCATTTTTTGAAAATCAAAATTATCAGAAAATGTTCCATATTATGGGTAATTTTGGAGAGAGAATTCCTCATAAAAATTTTCACTTCGCCATTTTGGACTTAGCAACAGTGTGACATTTATCTATTTTTCTTTTTAGAGTTACGCTATTCAAGAAATTCACATATGGGCGCAAAAATGATTTTTGCAGGAGACTTGAGAGCATGTATTATCGGTGAAATTTTTCTGCCATAGTTTTGGGTAGAATGTAGTACTTTATTTATTATTCGCCTTATAAAAATAAAATACGTCAATGGAAATTTAATATTGCGATTCATTATCATAGTTAGATCTGTCACACGGCAGCACGAAGATTAATGGTTCAATTGCCAACTATGCTCTTACATTTTTCAAATTGGTTCTATTTTTCCAATCTAAGTGTCTTAGGTCTTATTCTGGTATGAATTTTAGAGATATTTTTTCGTTACTCCCTTGTTAACTTCTTAACTTCCAAGAATAATGCAAAACACTTGCTTTGAAACTTAATACAATATATTTTGTCATCAGGCACCAATAAAAATATGAAGGCTCTACGACCCATCTGAGGTAATTAAGCTGATGATAGCAGTGTTAGATGATGCGTATTCAGGTTGAGATCACAAAGCAAACATGGTAAAGAAGCCTCAGCGAGACCAAATATAATGAGGGCCCACCCAAAGGAAGGGTAGAATTACCACCTGCCGGAAAACCAATCACCCCTGCCGCTGAAATTGGGTTAGAGGTGTTGTATTTAACACGGTAAGGCGACTCCCAGTCAGGAAGGGGATAATGAAGTCGGGAGCACCGGGATAATTAATGATCCCGACCTCCTTAAATTACTTTCCAAACTCAAGAGCAAGCTCGTATGCAGATGAAGGACGATGCTGAGCATATAGTATCTCCAGACTTGCCTTTTTGTTGCCTCCATAGATTCTCGTTACGAGTAATAAGGCTTTATGACACCTATACACGCCGTAATATTCCCATCTCTCCTTGTGTAGTCGAAGTATTGCTTTCAGCTCAAAAATGTAATACTTATATTTTTTAAGTTAGAGTGAATAGGCATAAATACTTTTTTGAGACCTCATGTAAGTATACAGAACTCTAATATACTCCAGGAACTGCTGTTAGCAAAGCGTATTCTTTTCCATTATATCACATTAATACAAGTAAGTGTTGACAGAAATGACTTAATTACACAAAGGGCAACATGATGCTACTGAATGAATGAATTAATTTAATACCCTCGTACTTGTAGAATTATCTCTTATGGTGAATCCTCCCTTTAAAAATGACAATTTAGTGAGCTTAGAGAATTCCAAGCAACAATCAAATATCCCTTGCATGCAAAAGGATATGAAACATTAGCAAATATCTGACTTGCTTAGTCTCCCCACAAGAGTATTCCAAGCTCTGGAAATGCTGCTGAGGCAAAGTGAAACTTTGATGGTTTAGAAATACTCAGTTGGAGTCAAAGAATAATTTGTATATAATGTTAGATAAAATTTTAAATCTTTGCACATAATTTTGACTATTCATTAAGATAAAAGTTAAATAATATTCAATTAATGCAGAAGCAATTAACATACATATATAATAATCCGCGCTCCTAAATTAATACTTTTATGCATAACTACAAATACCAACATAAACCACGAGATTCTGTTCAATAAAGAAACAAAAACGCTCTTAATATGATTCTATCATTCTCTGGCATGTCGCTTTATGAAATAATCAGTTATAGTGCTTGAAATATTACGTTTCAGCAACAACAATTCAAAATAATGAAAGGATAAACACACATCTCTGTCGTCCCTAGAGGTTTTATTAAATCAAAGCTCTTAAGCCCTAACGACGCAGGTTTATCGTGCCCTCTAACATTTATTTTGCACGTTTGCAATTACCAATTAAATCATTCCCTCATGCTGGTGCTTCGTCGTTCCCGTTCCCAATTAACACAATTTGTATTCAAAACCCACACAAAAGTTCGATGGTTTCGCTGAATAAATAATATTTCTATGGCAGAAAATCCGGTAGAATTGGTTTATATCTATCAAGATCTAATGCTCATGATCCAATAGTTACGATGGCTGATATTGACATTTAGTATTATTTGACTTAGCTTAATACTATATTATAAAGTAATGAAAAAATAAGGCTTTTGAACTTCGTGTTAACTTTCAATATTTGTTCTGAAAGCTAATTACTGTGTCTTTTAAATTTATTATGCCACACAAACTTCAAGTCTGAGTCATGTTTTAATACATGTATAACAAATTCACTAATCGCTTATTTTACAGTCAAAGAATTCGACGTAAATACGTAGGGGGATAAAGAAAATCTTTTTACGTAAGTAATATGAACGTACTACATTTACCTATTTCTGTAGGCTTACTTTTAAGCTTAATATCATTTAACCAGATACGCTTATTGGAAAGTGAATGAATCAAAACAGATGAAATGTTTGGAAAGGCAGAGAGTCAAACTGAAAAATTCAATGCCATAACCGGGACTTGAACTACTTCCGGGGAAATGTTTTTGAAATGAGCACGGAGGTCCATAGAGTTTAGAGATGTGTTTAGAAAAGAGCCTGTAGAAAACTTATCCGATATTCACCCTAACCGAAATTCGAACTTGAGACACCTCTACGTGACAAAGAAAACTAGTTAAATGTGGTTTAAAATTGTCTGTTTTTCTCTTACAAATGTGGAACCATTATTATCTTCATGGCATACCAGCGTATAATTTTTTCTTAATATCTAAGACTGCTTAAGGAAAATATATTTTGAAGAAAACCTACGATTTATAATCCCTCAGTTTTTATATTTACGAGAACTAAGACATTTAAAAACATATATTAATGAAATTATGGTAAACAATTTATCTTCAAATTTTACTGCTTAAAATAATAACTGAAAATTGAACATTTTGAACATATTTAATATTACTGAATGGGTTGGAATTGAAACATGACGATGATAAATATAATTTATAAATGTTGAAGATACGATGTCAAACAGAAATTTTGAGAAAGTTGACAGCATCGAAAACGTTAATTGGTCGTTATTCCAACCGGATAGATGAATATAGAGAGAGATACAAGAAGTCACACATCACTTGCATCTCGTGCATCGTTGAGTCCCAAGCGTTGCGGTTAACATGCTATGCAACCGACTGCTACATTGTAATAGTTGCCGTATTATCACTATTATCAAATGGGCTTAAAAAAAATAAGCCTTTTTAAAGCACAAAGAATAAAATTGAAATTATGAACTTGATCTTACAAGTTTTCTAGTGATGCTTAATTATTGCGCTGCATCAAATGCCATTCCTAATGCTATTTTACATGTTCTCAGTCGCTCTTCAGTTTAAAAAACGTAACATTTTGCATAAAATTTTATTTTTGAAGTTTATAATATTATATACCATATTCTTTATATATAAACTTAACATTTCACTTATATGAATTACTCCAAAGTATATTTTTATTCAGGAATTGATATTGCAATTAAGTATGGAGCAATGGACAGTTCACTGAATTTTCAGGATGGTTCTTATTAAATTTCCTATTTTCAAACGTATTCACCGAAATTTTTATTATAATTAAATATAGTAGGAATATTTATTGTAGCAGAATTTTTATGGTGAGGAAAACAATTTAAAATTTCGCTTCGACCTGAATAGAAAGTTTGCTATGTAAGTGATCTTACGTTTCTCAGCCACGTTCTTCACATTAACAAAGATACGCACATGTACAGATACAGTGAAAATTTAATTTATATATATGATAGAATCATAGTGTAGAGTTTCAGATCAAATACTTTTAGAGCTTCCATTCTTCCAATAAGTCCGTCTCCAATATCAAAATATTGATTGATCCCATTATGTGATATACACGCCAGAGAGAAATAAAACAATAAAGATCAAATTGATATGGCAAGGGGATCAACACGTCATGATTTCACGAGTCCATTTTCTTTACTGCCTTCACGCTTCCTGAAGCATAAATTTTACGTTGAATCAATTTTATTAATGAACAGCAAAGTCGGATTTGCGTTCAAAATGTCCAACACTGGTAAAACACTTTCGCAGCTCTGATCACTGGGAAGAACGAGATCCTATTATCTCCGAAATGCGAAAGTATTACACCGTGAACTGTGCTCTCTAATGCCCTTAATCCCAAAATACACGAACAAAATTACAATCGAAAAGTTTTGAAGCTTTCATGTAAATTTGTGATACTGAAATTCAAGAGTTGTTCATGCTGAATTGTGTTAATTAACTGTTTGCGGTGCCGTAAAATGTTCCAAGCTGAAGCAAAGCATTGTTTTTATAGGGCAGATTATGTAATGTACATCAGTAGAGTTGATTTCAACTAATCCTAATATTTCCTTAATAAACATTTGTTGTAGTTGACATTTTTGGGGAAGTACTTCGACTGACCTTTACAAGTGATACAAAACCCTTACTTGTAATATACAACACCAGTGGTCAACTAGATACTCCTGGTTAATAAAACTCGTAAGGAAGTAGCGAAATAGTATAGTAGCAAACTTCGGTGTTTGGTATTAGAGATCTAACTAAAACGCCTGCACTTAATATGAAAGATTTGAGCACAATAACTTCTCATTGGTAATTGTTTCACGCCTTTAAGACATATTTTATCAGAAGTATTTTAAGTATAAAAGTTTAATGCAGCGTAACAAAATGAACAGCTAAATCGGAAATATTTATAGCCCAAATAAAATAATTCCGAACTTTTAGAAAACAAATTTTATTAGTATTGTACTTATTATCCTTCTTTAAGTAAATTAAATTACTTGAGTTACTAGCTGATAGGATACAAAACTATTATATGATTTATTTAACTAGCCTAAAGTTAGTGTTAAAATGTATATTTACATTTCTGAAAATTAGCTCAATAAAATGGATATATATTACGATTAAAAGTACATGATGTACTGCAGTAACTCATTAAGAATTATATTACTATATAATACAGTAGAGTCTCGGTTATCCGACCTTCGGTGAACCGACATTCCCTATTATCCAACATCCTCTCACCAGTGCTTGGTCAGCAAGATGTGCATCCTCGAATCTTCAGTGAGGGTGCAGCTTGAGTGCGGACGATATTGTTTTCATTTCCTGTGAGTACAATATGGCATTTGAAAGGAAGAAAGTGGTTGTTTCCATGGAGGAAACATTAAAAAGGAAATATTAGTGGCAACTCCTTTGATAGAGGAAATGGACAATGGTAAGGACATGATAGAAAAGTTAAGATTTATAAACATGAAAGGCGTTGCATACTGGGTGACCCAGGATTGGGAATAAATCGAAATGACGACAGTAGCAAGGTCTTGGAACACACTGTTAGGTGATGATCAAAATGAAGAACAGATAGTACCAGGAGACATGGGTGACATTGTTCCCTTGCTGAATCGTCTTCCTGGCTATGAGGACGCTACCATTCAAGATACGAGTAGCTGGTGTGCAGAAGATCAACTGTCTGAACTCACAGACTCGGATATTGTTGATGACGATGAAACAAAACGGGAAATTGAAGAACAGAACGAGAATAAAATGAGTCACTCTGAAGGTTTAAGTGCTTTAGAGATAGTATTGAGCTACGTGGAGCAACAGCCAGAGGCAAGTGCAACCCACGTATTGATATTCAGTCGCTGGCGAAATCTCGCAGCAAGCAGTCGTCATTCAGCAGGCAAGCAGACTTCATTGAAAAACTTCCTTTCTTAAGACATTCAGAGCTTCTTTTTGTTCAATATTTCATGTAGAATTGGTTTGATTATTCAGCAGTTTTAATAATACAGTACCTACCATGTTCTATTCCATTTTCGAACTTATTTGCTATTATCCGACATTTTCGATTATCCGGCCTTGTCCAGGGCTCGTTTAGGTCGGATAATCTAGATTATACTGTATATTATTATGTAGTGATTTCTTCAAATTGTGGCGATATAATTTCTCCAGCTTAAACAGCCACACGGTCGGACGAAATATTTGTGGCGTTAATCCTCCACTCGCAGCAGATAGGATGCAACGTTGTCTTTTTGGAAGATCCAGGTCGAGATTTGATTAAATAAGAGTCATGAGATCATGAGATCTGTTTCAGGTGTGGATTTTTAGTGACAGAAATAAAATTTTATATGACTCCGACTTCGTAATATATTATTTAATTGCTTAATCTGGATTACATTTTACTCGAACTTTCTTTCCTCCAACCACCAACACATCGATAAATCCTTATTTTCAAGTTAATATATATATATATATATATATATATATATATAATTTAGGTTAGTTACTTAAAATTCATCACTTTTGAACGTCCAGTCAACACTATTACGAATACCGAATAACTCTTTTTGAAGGTTATTTATCTTCCGTTACAAAACTCTTATATTCACAGCAACATTTTTCCATCGTCATGAAACAAGACGAAAGAACATATATCTATCTCAAGATTATTGATTTTTTTCGTAACTATCGTTACTCCTCTATTAATTTTGTGATTGGCCGATGTACTGCTACATCATCACAATACGTAATAAAATTATTACTACGGCCAATCACAAAGTTACACATGATTTTTTTTGTCTTGTCATTACATGGCCTACTAAGTCATATCAGAAAACAATATTCATATAAAAGTTCTAACTAAAACATGTCGTTACAATATGTAAATTTTAAAATGAACTTACTCAGAAGTCTGTGGCTGGTAAGGGTCTATATTTACTTCTAAACTATTCTAAGCTAGACTTTGTCAATGTAAGTCATTCTCTGACGCGTTTACTAAAGTAAATATTTATTATATCAAACCCAGTCCTTTAAACTTTTAAAGAAAATTCAGGTCAAGCTTGTAAAATACCATGACTTATCACTGGAATTATAAAATTCTGACTCTTCTATTTTTATTCTATCAAGAACATATAAACATATTTAAACTTATACAGATTATTTTGAAAATTACCCCGCATTCTTACCAACAATTTATAGGTTGTTGCAGTTCACATAAATCATTATGTATCTTGGAAGGATTCTGAAAGCTTTAGAATCCTATATATTATATTTTTGGCTAAAATAAATATAAAATATACTTATCCCTATATCGTTAATGGTTACGACAAAAATGGTTACTATGATTCATCCAACCTTAGAAGAGAAACTGATGCAAACAAAAGCACATGCCAAACTGTGTGATTCAGCCGTGTAGTTTCATGAAAGAATAAGAAATTCACCTTTATATATTATATAAAAGCTGCCTTTCTGAAGAGCATTGGTAGAATATGAAATTAAATTTACACTTAAATTTAATAAAACGTATATATAAACTTAATTATTGGAAATATTCGTATAATAAAATAGATTTACTCAGTCCTTTAGCACTCAAATGGGCTCGCTTGTTTGTAAATTATTAAATTGCTGTTAAGGCATATCATTATTATGAATAAACAAGATGTGTGTTAAAATATCCCAAAGGGAAAATTTTGAATAAATCTGTAAAACTGTTATCCTCGATATTTCTCTTGGATTTGTGAGTTTTGTGTGAAGAAAATGGAAATATCCTAGGACTAATTCTCGTACTTTTACACAACTAAGCTATTAAAATCTTTCTGCTATTAGTTCGAAGTGTGTTGTTAAACAAAGTAGAAGTGTTAATCAAGAGAATATATTGTGATCGTTCAGAAATAACCACCTCTAATATGGATTTATGTTGGTCAGGTGTTTTAGGCCAGAAGCAGTGCTTCACTCAAGGCTTAGTAGGTAATGCATTTGGTAATGCAGTATTCCGCACGCTTTTTATCTTTATATCAGTCTCCATCTAAGGACAGCAATATTATAGAAGAACTGAATACATTTTTAGACCTACGAGTGAATCTTACACTTTACTATGCTCTTTTCTTCAGAGGTAAGAAAGAAAGCGTAATGTTATATTTATATCTGTTGCTTTTGAGAACGAATTCATATCAGCTGAGTAACAAATATTACAGTGAGTGTACACGCATGTCCAAACAGCAATATACGGATAACCATTTCCCCGTATTCTCTCTGAACATGCACAAAAACAAGAGTATGGTGCAGTGCATTGCCTTAATTTCTTTAGAGATATTGATCTACATATTCAGTTTCTATGGAAATAGTGACATCTATTATTATCATCACACCGATGTGGAGTTGCTGATATCGTTACTACAGCTCACACAAATGACGGGCCAGTGGCATTGTTTATCTGTTTGCCCTCAACAAACAGCTGTCGTGGAAGGTGACGGGGAAATGTGACATCGCAAACCGAGAGAACCGTTGCCTGGGTAACGTGCTACAGAGAGGAACGGTTCTTCAGGTCATGTGTAAATTGTTAGAACAAATATATAGTCTAATTCTAAATATAATTAAGGGGTTAATTGTGCCATTTCAATGGCATGGACAATGAAAAACTCTTTATTTTTAATTGCATTTAAATGCGCTTGTGTTCATACTATCGGTCATTTAACCACTATTTCACATATTATCAAGATCACAGTGTTCCATTTGGGCATACATTACACCGTTCTGCATGGATTTAGTTTCTTTTAATGACTCAGATTTACTAAATTAAATTTTCACACTGACTTCATAGCTGAAATCTGTTTTCACGTACCAAGTCAGAACTTTTGCAGTTCAAAATTTTATATTTTAAACATTTTAATAGTGTATCTACGGACTGTAGTAAAGTCACTGTGTGCCTTTTGTTTGTTAGAAAGGCTCAGCAGTTGATTTATTTCAACTTTATTAATTACAATGTGAAACACTGTTATGTTTATATTTTTGTATTTATGTATTTTTATAATCATTAGTATCTATTAACTATATCCGCCCTAGGAGATATGTCTTCCCCTTAAAATTAATAATTCTCAAGTGTGGAGGCTCTGGAGGCTCTACATAGATTATTTTCAGAAAGACTTTAAGATGCTTTGCATTATCTTAGAAACATTCATCTTTCCATTTCTGTGGCCCAAATTTTGTTTAAAAGAAAAAATACAAAATGTTAAGTTTAGTGCTTGGAGATTTCAAGACTATTGGACTGGTTTAACAAAATATCCTTGTTTCTGAGATGAATGGGGTAGCTCAATTTGACAGAGGATGAAAAAATCAGTGAACCACTTATTGATTCCTCAAAAGTATTGTTGCAACCTCTTCATATAAATTTAAGTTAAAATTGTTAAAACTCCCGACAACTCTGTTTTGCTACATTTGTTTCATTGCCCTATGAAAAAATTAAAACTGATGTATTCTGTCATATTTGTGGACAATCGGAGAGAATACTATGACTCGAGCCGTGAAGGATATTTTATGAATGTAGTTTTTTTTAATTTTTGTGATTAAAAGAACCAAAACATGTTAACATATGCTACAATATTTCTATCAGATTAAGCGCAACTTGATATCAGCATGCATTTCCTTCTTTCCCGTTATACTACTTCCCTGGTAATTTAGAAGATTTAGGCTAAATACTTCACCAAAATATAAAATATTTGGAAATGAGATTACAATGGAAGTGAGCTGTTCACGTGGTTGTGGACCAATGTAGGATGTTGAAAAGGAACTGCGCTGAACAAAATTTGAGGTCAAAGAGGCAAAAACTTGAAGTGCAATATTGAGTTAAGGTTACGAATGTTGTGATAAATTACCTTATTAATTAATAATTAATTAGTGGCAAATAATAAATTATAGCTATTGCCTAGTTTCTCATATAAAATTCATGTTGCAGATAATCTACACTATGTTTTACAAAGCTTTATTTTTTTCTGCTATTTATGAATAGTTTGAAAACCTGAAAATGAAGGGGGATTTGGAGAATATTTTAAAATTCAGAAAAAAAAATCCGTTTAGTGTGACCTAACAGATAAAAATAACAGAAGAGAAGTTCTGAAATACAAAGCAGTGTTGTAGGTAATTTATTATTAAATGATACCAATAGGGGCCGTGAAATTAACAGGAATAAAAGCTGTTGCATTAATATGTTTTAGATAACAATTCGTCAAATAAATAACAACATATTGACATTCAAATCTTGAAACTGTGCAATTCCCTTTACCAGTCCCATTTATGCACATAAAAATAACAAGTACATGTCCTGGACCAAAGAGGGCATTCGTTCTATCTTGGAAAAAGAAATCCAAAATATAACTATGAAAACATTTCTATAGTTCAATATATATGTGGCCAAAATGTAAACTTCTGAGGAATAGAAAGATAGTGCTTCAAATTGTGGGAAAACGAAGTGCTGCAGCAAGCTACTTTAGCTAATATTATATTGCATAACCCCCTTAGTGTTACTGCGTCGGCAACTTCTCCGTAACTCCAGTATTGGGAGTTGCCGACTCGGCAAATTGCAGGCGCTCAATGCTGCACGTTGCTACATAGAGACTGAACTATATAACACAGAAACAATAACTTCAAACGTAAAGTTTTTAAGTGCCATATAATTTAATAATATTTTGGGATTATTTATGAACTTATGGTAAGTTTATACAGAAAGGTAATTTCAATTTTATTTTACTTCAGGTATAAACATTGAAATCCTTTGATAAAATAAAACCAATATATAATATTTACTTCCACTTCAAAACAACTGATATCTCTAATGTTTATGCATCTCCCTTAAGTCAGAAATAAATAAAATAAATATAAATATATTTGGAGCTCTTTTACGAATTTCCTAGAAAAGTTAGATCTTCTTTGCAATCCCAAACTTCTCTAGTTTTACCTCCTTTCTGCTTTCCTTCGTACAAAGAACTGAGCCATCCATACATCAGTAACAGCATTAGAGTTGGGATTCCACTGAAACTGGAATGGAGTTTGGCGCGGTAAAAGGTCTCCAGAAATAAGCTGTTTAATGAACGTTTTGTAGTGCAATTGCTATCAAGATGCAGTTTGACATATAGTTTATCATTGCACCCTCTTCACATATTTTCCAATTATTTATTTTTTCTTAAATTGTATTTATGACTGTATGCCTATAGAGAATCTACTCATGGTGTTACAAATTTCTGGAAGCTCATTTGACGCCTGTAATTTTTATCTCCGAGTATAATTAAAGATTAAGTAGCTAAAAGCAATCCACACACTTTAGAGGAATCTAATCAGCCACAAATCGATTAAAGATAAATAAGAAAAGAAATGGCTAAATTAAGAATAACTTGCGAGAAACATGTTGAGAAAGACGACACATTTCCAATATATTTTAATGAATGGTTGACCTTTAATTGCATCTGATTTTACTAAGCACTATAAATAACGTGGGCTCATATTAAACGGTAAGAATGAAGTGGTAAGCGATTGATTATTGATCGAGAGTGACACCGTCTTTTGTTTTGGAACAATATATGGATGACCACACTAATTTTCCCAATCAGTTTTTAATTGAAAGTCTCAGTCACTTTCCTTCCCTTTTTATGATAATTTTAAGAAATATCCTTCAGTTCAAAACACACGAAAGTTTGATTTCAGTATGACAATGCTTCAAATATTTTTCCTACCATCCCTGGGACCTCGTGTCGGCTTTGATGGCTTGTAATTATAAATTCTCCATTATGTCCCTGCTGCGTATAGAAGGGATAATGAAATTAATACATATCTAATTAATGTAATTAAACAGAAATTTTGTCGAATTATTGGGCAATAGGAGAATTTTGAAAGGAAGTTTTAATTAATTGGATTGAATTTAAGATTTTTAAAATGAACGAGCTAATTTAATGTTGTTGGTAAAACTTTAACAAAATTAGTTAATTTATAGTTCAAATTCCTATAATAGCT
Organism: Mantis religiosa; assembly: GCA_030765055.1. Classification (NCBI taxonomy): domain Eukaryota; kingdom Metazoa; phylum Arthropoda; class Insecta; order Mantodea; family Mantidae; genus Mantis; species Mantis religiosa. The sequence continues at coordinate 133,433,041 of CM060953.1, read as the reverse complement.
AATAATCCTCAAATAATACCTTTAAATGGACTGATAGGTTTCTCATTTCTTTACACAATATTTCTACAGGATATTAAAAACTGTACAATTCTGAGATAGGTTCATTGCTATTGATATTTCTGTTTTATTACTGGCACGGTTATATTACTGTCCATGATAGAACGGGGGTATTTAAGGCTGTTTGGTTTCTTCATTTGAAATACGAAATGTCTTCTTTTGTTTTTTCAGTATTTAGAGTGTTTACATGTCTTCATTTATTTTTTTCCTTGTTTCATCTTCAGTTCTATTTACAGTTTCATGTCATATTTTGCGGCTATAACTGCCGAACACCAGCGTACATACCTGGTGGGACTCAAAGTCGGGACTCTTCCTTAGGTCTCCACACAGTTGGTCTGTTGTCTGCTCATTCTTTGCCTCTAACTGCTCCAATTCTTCTACATGGTTTCTTGCTTTGTTCTCAGGATGTAGGGTCGAGACAATACAACTCAGTGCAGCACACCATATTTTGTAAAAATACTTTATTCTCCGTTTTTTACCATTTACATAAACACGGGCACACTCAGAGATTGTAATTTTGATTGACTGTGGCCGCGTACAATAATGAGTAATAGCGAGTAAAATTTCCATATCGCGTCACTGTGACGTCGAGTTTCTAATTCACAGTTCTTATCTAAGGACAGAGAATCGAGAATTAGTATGAAATAAAGTATATTGAAAAAGCTTTCCTGGAATCTCTATTACTCTTTCACCCTTATATATATAGGCGTGTGTGTAAGTGTGTGTATGTGCACCCTTGTAGTTTTGAAATGGTTCTCGCACCCCAAATTAAACCTTTGTTTGGGGGACCGTCCTGGCAAATGTAGAAATCCTCAGAAATTTACAAATATGTGATTCCTGATTGGTCAAAGTAGTGCTCACGCCGTGAGTCGAAAATCAGAAGTAAACAGTTCACCTAGTTTATTGACTCTTGCCAAACGTAACCTTGAAAATAGCTGAAAATATAAGTGCTATTCCAAAAGACATCCAAATCCTTTGGAAGCTGCTTACCAGAGCGCATGCTAGGTCTCTGTAAAGATTAGAATCTTCCCAGTTCCGCCATTCAGAATATAACACTGAGGAGAACATTATAAGGTTCACAAAAATAAAAATACCAATTGGTGAAAATGATAAAATTTTACGTAAAGAAATTTGATTAATACCTCAAATGTTACCAACTAATACAGAACAATTGAAGAAATTTATATAAAGATAATATAGTGAATTTATATGAAAATTTAAGCAAGGTATTTAAACCGACCATTGATATGATAAAGGTTACTATTTCAATTTTTTTTACTTTGCTAGTTGTTTTATATAATTAAGAAATCTGTTAAAGAAATCTTCTACGCTTTACTGTAACTCCTGGTTATTCTGAAAACATTGTTTTTAAATTTAGCTAGCTTATGATTATTTTTAATTCTAATTATTCTATCTTGTAGTGGTATAAATGTTGCACAGTACCCAGAAGTATAACACCGATATTTGTATTAAAAAGTTTGGATGAAGGGGAACGTATGTCTGTTTGTGAAAATGTACGAAATATTAAACGCCTGCCTACTAAAGACGTAAGTAGAAGATTTTCAAGATAAAACTAATCTTGAAGCTGCCCTTCATAAAGAATATTTATAAAATATTTGTTTTATGAAAATGTGGTTGTTGATCAATTTACTCAAAAACTCCGTCTGATAAAGCATATAATTTGAATCCCTTTCATATAAAATAGGAGCCTTTGTTTAGCAAGTATATAAGAACAGACTAACTTAGGTAGTCATATTAGCATGCTGTACTCATCTTCGACGTTATGGAGGTAAGCAAAAGATATCATCTCCAATGCTAGAGATGTATCAAGAGTGATGCTTGTTATAAAGTACCAATAGCTTTAAGAAGAAGTAGTTTTAGTACGGTCAAAGACAAATAGAACTTTCTTTCCCTAGCTTGCTTTCCACTTTAGCAGTTCCCATTTCTTAGACAGTTTCATCTTCGTAGAGTTACAGAAGATGCGAGCGTAGTTAAGGTTATCACTCCAGAGGAGAACGGTGATTTATTTCATTTCAGAAGTTGGGAAGCGGACCAAACACCACAACCTGTAACTTTACAATAACTTCTCGCACAAACGGTGTGGCTTGCGATTTTCGAAACCTCACTCGCTCACTCATGCCTTAAAGCTGTCCCTGTTACCACTCGCAGCGCTAGATTCGGTGGGGATCTTTTGGTGCTAGGAGGGATTCGGTAAAGTTGTTCCAAGTTGGACACAGAGCTTCAAAACTAAACAGCTGACGCTAGCAGTTGAGCTTTAACTCAAACACATACATACATACACACACACACACACACACACACACACACACACACACACACACACACACACACACACACACACACACACACACACAAATGAACTGCAGAAAGTGCAAATAGTCCCCCGGTTTGGCAAGGCTGAAATATAGTCAATAGAAGTTTTCTAGAGGTTGATAAAATTCGCGATAGGGTACCGCGATCTCTAAGGAGGCAATGAGTGGATCTAATTCCAAACATTATTTTCACATAATTCTAACTCTTACTCTCGACTCAAGTTTTACTGTGCCTTTTGCAATAATCTACCAACAGATCAATTTACTGAGTAAGGCAAAGGCCAATAATGAACATCTTTTTTTCTCAAAAAATTAAACATGCCTTAGGTGTTCCATGTCCTGCGCCTTGGCTAGCGGTCTATGGCAGCATGTCTTGGTTCCTGACACGGAAAGCAGCCCGGGTTCGATCCCACTCATGGGGTGCGGATTTTAAGTCCCGGGTATAGGATCGGTGCCCACTCAGCATCGTGAGGAATGTGAGGGGCTTGCGCTAGGTAAGCGGGCCTCGTCAAGAACGCCGCTTTCCAGCTGGGGGATGCCGAGATGCTGGCCACATCTTCCCGTATCGGTTGTATGATCGCCCACTCCTGTCGTGTGTAAGTAGGAATGAGGCCGGCAGTCGGGTTGGTAGGTATTGGCCCACTTAGGGCTGTCACGCCAAGTGATTTGTTTCTAACTACTAATCAAAGTTTGCAGTATGTAATGCTAGAGAGCAATTGTGCAATTGAGTGTCAAAAAAAGAATTTCTCAGAAAATAGGTCCAACTTTTCAAAACGTGTCGGGCCAATTTTATTAATTTAGCCGTTTTGCAGCTACTTCTTCATAATCAATACATGTCCTAAAGTAAACGACGTGTCTGCTTTCCAAAACTTTTCACTGAGTAAACGTAATAGAACTGTTAAACATTACCAACAAATTTAATGCCATTACCATAAAACAAACAAATTCCATGCCGTCATGAAAAATGCACATTCTTCTTACTCCTATTATGTGTTTCAAATGGGAATAGTTCTTGGTTGTAGGAAATCAGATGCGTTAGAGCCTGCAGCGTTGCCACCTCCTTACCCCCACTCCTTTCATATTTCCCTCTCTTTCGCACACTTGCCAGTGTTCGTGGCGCTAGACGTAAGAGAACGCAAACTAAATTGTCGTAAGTTTTATAATAACGCAGTTGTCTAAATCATAATTTTAACATGGATGCTTGTATATTACGCAAATATTTTAAATATTTAGTTTAAAATTAATTATAGTTTATGAATTTCTTATTCTTCTAATTCAACGAAAATACCAGCGGTGCATTCGCATAGCTGTGAATGTTACATTAAGGGATAATTCGTCATTGTCATTGTCTTCAATGTCTGAGTACTGCAAATTTATGGTGATAGGTTTCAAAATCTCATTACGTGCTATTTCTTTCCAAAAGTCGTTTTCTTGTAGTTTATCTGATGTCTCGTGCAGTTTTCCCAGTCTTGTTATGTTTGTCTTGTTGTTTTCCTTGTCAATTTCTTTGTGAATAGGTCGTTCAACGTCAGTCAGTTTAAAAATGTTATTTCTGTTTGCAACATAATTTGAGCCCACATTAACTCTATTGGATTGTTCTAGCAGTAGTGAAGGGGAAGGTGGATCGTGTCTCATTGATCCAGCTGATACACTTTTTCATAGAAGAGTTACTGAATAGTACTGCTTGAACCCTATAGAATAAATAGAGACTAAGAACCATTCATAAACAAAGACATAATGTGACCAGATTCGTTCTGCCAGACCAACAGGAAATGTTTATTTCCTCTCATCGAATTTAGCAAACACCTTGGCTTGTTCAAAGTATATATTTCTTTTATTACGTCATGTCAAATATTAACGTTTCAGTTCTGAGTAATTGCAAATATACGTCGCAAAGAATTGTTATAATATAGTGGTATCCACTTTATTTATTTGTATTAGGAAAACTATTTGAGCTAAAAATAATGGGGTTTCTACGGTTATGTTAAATACATTACTATGTCCTACCTCATGGATCAGTTTTGGTAAAATATGAATTTCTGTCTTAGCGCGAATGCCATTTATTAGAGATTTATTCGTTTGCCGCTCGTCACACACCACATTGGCGAAATGCAATACAACACCGCAGTACTCCGACTGGTTGCTCACCTAGTAGCGCTCAAGGACAAACGTCATCCCATTTGAAACACATAATAAGCGTGACTTTTCCATTTATCTTTGTTGCTGTCGAACGTGTCTGCTTTATAAGCAATTTTCTATATATCTGTTAAATACAAAAATAATGTGTAACGTTTATCAATATACGCGTAATATATCTCTGGTTTGGAATATGACTTCAATGTTGTTTGTAACAGATATAATTTAACTAAAAGGTACAAGGTTTGGGCAGTGACAGGAATTTGTAGTGAATTATTTTACACTAGTTTCCACCAAAATTTATGTTACCTGCACAGTTTATTTTACAAAAAGTACATGAATTATTTTATTCTTGACATTAAAATTTCCTAGAGCTTCTTAGGCCTTTAGTTGTAGAACATTGTTAAAACCTATACGCTCAGTAATAATACTACAAAGCTTAGCTTGTCATACCTAACCAGAAGAACAAAAATAAAGGAACTGTCGATATTAGAGTATCTTTCATGTTGTTTTTATTAGCTTTCGTTAATCAATGACTCCGGCACCATGTCGTCTTGCAAAACTGCAATTTATATTTGCGCCGATAGTGCAAGTTTGAACGTTTGGAGAATACATTTCGTTCCGTAAAGTTATAAGCAAGAAGTTTCCTTGTTCCGAGTTACAGATACACCTTTGACACTGTTTATTTTGCGTTATCTGTAGCTTCATAAATGTATTTAGTCTCACTTTACATAGGTATACTTTATCCTTCCATATCTCATCAACTCCTGTTTCCTCAGGAATATTCCTTGTTCCCTTGGAATGAACTCAACTAAATTGTAGGTAGACACTCTTGCTGTTTTAAAAGAGGAAAAGGGACGATTTGAGAAGTCCAAGATAGAGAGAGGAATAAAAAAACTTTGAAGAGTATGGGTAATGAGTGATGAGGTAATAGAGAAGACAATGATTATGTCGAGCTTTATTTTTAATTTATGTTCGAAACATCGGAAACGGTCATAGTTTAGTTATGAGCATTTACTAAGTTCTAACTATGTAGCCAGAAAAAGTCATACCCTTAGAACCTTGGAACATACTTCTGTGCGATAGAAATATTTATGCTGGACACGAAGTAAAAAAAGATAGCAGAAATGTAAAGCTTATTTATATTGTCCTATTTTCTTCATATATATGATTTATAGCCCTAAAAATTAATTTTGTTTATATTTTCATTATTCTGCTTAGGTTTTTTTTTTTTTGTTATCCAAGCATTAAATCTGTGGATTTTCAAAGAGTTCCTGTTGCTTTCCTTTGTTGGAGGTTTAATGGTTAAACAGACATCCTAAATATTCGCTAAATTATTCACTATATCCTCATAATTGTGAAATAAACTGCCACAGTGAAGGAATTAAAATTATTTACTAGCTTCTTTATTTAATTCTTACCACTAAGTATAACTTATTTTGCCATTTTCCTGGGAATGACATTTTTTTTTCTTTTGGGAGGGGATTTGACACTGCGACCAGTTTTTGTGTATTGTACCTTATGCCCCCAAGTGGGGCATCCCTGGAAGGAATGATGAGGTGAGAGCAGACAGAGGGCGACTGTCCTAAAGAGCCACTACAGTGCAGAGGGCAGGTTCGCTACATTTTACTTAGGCGCAAACTTCCCCCGGCAGGCCAGGACAACGGACATTCCACCATACTAAGGTTCGAATATGGCCCCGACGTTTAATTTCATCGCGAGGACTACCCGAAAGTCCGGAGACTCTGGCCTGTCAACTCGGAAGCGATGGAAAACTCCGGACCTTGAGTCTAAAAGGCCCCCCATCGACAACAACGTCAAGACGTGTGGAAGTGGATTCGCCACTTACGCGCGTCAATCCTGCAGGGAAGACTACCGAATATCAACCGGTGGGGCCGCTTCGTGGTTTAGCACACCTTCTACTAGCTCTCGGACTACTATCCGGGACTTCTACGGCAACCCTCTACCCCTTTCGGGCGGCCGAATCCTGGCCATAAGTAGCCGATCCCCTGCGGGTGCCCCCTCGAGTTCACCCCATTCCGAACAACTCTTGTTTGGGAAAGGCTCGAATGTTCGGCCCGGAATTCCGCTTGGTAACATCAGAAGTACCACGAGTGCTAGGGGTTCGCAACGCTCGCACTGCAGCAGCTAAAGGGGATCGATCCCCTACCCTAAGGAGATATGGTCCCATCAGTCGGTTCGGAGATCGACAACCGTCCTACCGGAGGAGGAAGTTGTTCTTTCAGAGCATATGACCTTGCCATGCACCGCCAAGACTCCCGCCGACTATTCTACCCTGAAAGAGACCACCAGATGAGAGATGATATGAAATGATAATGGAACTCAAACGGAGGGACAGGAGATTCTGGATTCTGGATTCTACCCCGCATTCGACGAATGTCGGGTAACTCTAAGCTCTATGGAGTCTGGAATCATTTGAGCATCATTTCATCCATTCCTTTCATCGTCCGATATGAATTAACGTTGGAGGGTGTAAATTACAAGAAAACGCATTCGCCTAGCGACCCGAGAAAATCCTTGAAGAGACCCATGGGTCAGGAGGTCAGCCACGGGAATCGAAACCGGGCTTCCCGAATGCGGGCCACAGACTATACCTCCTAAGTCATCTCACTCATTAATGCGATTATTAGTCTGTTCTCTTTATAGCTGAAATTATGATTTTTATGACATTTCAGTTAACTGAAAGATATTTCTTTGTATGTCTGCTTCTGTATTGACTATTACTCTCTGGTCATTGGCATATACTAGTATTAGAAATTATATAAAAGCGTATGAAACCTTAAACTTTATTCATTTAATTATTTGCTCATTCCAATTTTCAGTTACAACGTACATTTGAGGAAACACTTCAACTTTATTTAACTTCTTTCTTAGTTGTGCTGTTCTTACTTATGTTGTCTTCTATCTTTATAAAATCCCAGGTTAATTACATCCCCATTATTATCACTTCATATTATCTCTCATCTGGTGGTCTCTTTCAGGGTAGCAGTGTAGGCGGGTGTCTCGGCGGAGCATGGCCGTGCCGTGGCTCAGTGGTTAGACCACTTGGCTCTCACCAAGGCGGCCCAGGTTCGATTCCAGGTGACCGCAAAGTGAGATTTTTGGTGGAAAACACGGCGCTGGGGCGGGTTTTATCCGGGATTACCGGTTTCCCCCGCCATCTCATTCCACCGGTGCTCCATCTGCATCTCATGTATCATCAGTGTCATCACCTGCGGTGCCGTATGTAGTAAAAGCGGGAGTTAAACATTACACATTTCATTTCATTTCGGCGGAGCATGGCAGGATGTTATGCTCTGAGAAAACTACTTCCTCCTCCGGTAGGTGGGTTGACGGCCTCAACTCCTCTGCTGGGACAATTTTGGGACCACCAGCCAGTAACCTTTGGGGCTCGGATCGCCTGGGACCATTAGGGCTCGGCTGCTGGACTCGTTACCGTCCCGCTGCAGGGGAACGGGTTCTTTGTCCTGGCATGCCGGGGGAAGTTTCTATCCAAGTAAACTGTAGGGACCCTGCCCTGTGTACTGTCATGGCTCCTTGGGTCTGCCACCCTCTGTCTCCTTCGCCTCATCCTTCCTCCCGGGGTGCCCCCACTTGGGGACATAGGAACAATGGGCCCAGCATGGTGGCCTACGTACCGAATCCACTCCCAGTCCCAATCCAATTCTGACGTGCAGTAAGAATTGTTTCTGCAATTTGTTACATATTTAAAAATAAGGCTTTTCTTATATTTCTTAAGCCGGGCTATTAAACTACAATATTTTATAGTTACGTACATTTTACATACATTTTTTCTGAATCTGTACATAATTTTTTTCATAAGTTCTTGAAACAGAATGTTCAATAAATACTGGTAAGTAATCAAATAATCACAGATAGAGCATAGTAACCAGTTGACCCCACTTGGCTCCTTAAAAGTAAGTACGACTGTGGAGAATTACAAATACTCTTCACAAAAGCAAACTTCGGTTCTTTCTTTTTTCATAACACAAGAGATTGTAACTTGAATATTCAACACACACCTTGGCAGAACAGCAGGCGCATTTAGTCGCTCTGGTGAACACAAGGACCTGTTTATGTTCCTGACAGGGCCAAGGTTCACTGAACCAGAAACAACACTACGTCCGGAAGTGTAAATACCCACTGTATCCTTTGATCAAGCAGTGCAGACGGGATTATCCCTGGCTGTCAAACCCTTTGCGCACATACACACATTACAATTTACTTAAATAAACAGGACGGTAATTGCGAGTCGCCCAACCATTGGTCGATAGCATATCGCTCCCGATGGCGGCCAAAGGTACAACGCTAAAACTGCGAAAAGCTCTCGGACAAAAAGCTATCGACATCCATGTTTCCACAGCATTGAATAAATGAAGCAACCGGTGAAATGAGCCAGCGCGCTCCAATCCCTTGCCTGAAAACTAAATTGGTTTAAGTGAGGGTACACGTACTTTCAGTCTCACTGCCGCATCTCTTCCCCTAAAAGCTGTTCGAGCAGATTAAACTTTTGGTGATACTGGAAAGGGGTCTACATTTTAATTTGCATTGTACTGAATCCAACTTACACTTGGTGTTATTTTGGACCCAGCAATCTTACAAGAGATTACATGCTGCAAAGAATTTAAAATCACCACGTGTGGTTTTGAAAGTCATGAGTAGCCTGTAATTACCACACCTAACTGAAAGGAAAATGTAGAAATTGTGCCTAAAGATAGGGGTAACATTACACAATTTTAAACACAATAAGTTGAAAGTATGAGACAGGGATGCTGTTTTCATTTTCTCTAAAGATTACTCGTGGGATATAGAGGAAGTATTGTATTTCACAAGGCAAATCGAGTTCAGATTTCACTGGAGATCCATATCTTGAGGTTCATTATGAAGGAATGAAATTTTAGTAAACGCTTCCTCTGTACAAGATCATTTCAAAAAGAATCGTGACTTTTTTCATTAATATCATGAAATCATTACAATTTTACAAACAAAATTGAGGACGAGAAGCATCTGTAGATTACTGCAAAAGGCAAGAGAGAGTAGCGCTAGCTTAGATGAGAACAGGAACAATATATCTAAGAGGGATAAGAGGTAAGGAAAATTTGTGAATTATATGGGGGAAATGAAAGTATAGAGCACTATGTAACAATTCGAGGAGGTTGCAATGTTGAGAAAAAAGGTTTGGGAGGGAAAATGGGAGAAAGCAGAGAAGAGGATAGTAGCAAAAAAGTGCTAACGGGAAAGGAGGAAAAGATAAGAAGTATTGGTGAGCTCTTACATAAAGTAAAAGGAAAATGGACAAGAAACGTAAAGAATATAAGAAATGAAGATGGGGTGAGGGAAATGGGGCTAATTAAATAACAAGTAGGCGTGGAGGTTTAGAGCTACCTGGCAGAGCAGATGACCAGGGTGTCATGTAAGCCGAGGTAGCAACAAGGTAAAGACAAATGTAGCTTAAATTGTAAAATTGTAAATTGTAAAATTTTGGAATATGCAAAATAAATGAATGAATGAACGAACGAACGAATGCATAAATGAATAAATAATTCATGCATTCATTAATTCATTTTCTCTCCTTCAAAGTAATCCCCACCAGATATTATACACTTGTTCCAATCTTTTCCAATTCTCGAGGCACTTTAAAAATCGTTTTCTGTGATCTTGTTCGGCTCCTCATTCGATACCATATGTATCTGCTCAATCATGGAGTAGCATCGTCCTTTCATCGGCCTCTTCAGTTTGGGGAACAAAAATAAATCACAGGGGTGCAAGACTCGGGAGTACAGTGGTTGCAGCATCATTAGTGTGTAGCTTTTGGCCAAAAAATTTGCACACAAGCAACGATGTGTTGCAAGGGCGTTATCATGGCCCAAAATTCAAATTTTGTTTTTCCACAAATCAGGGTTTGGCGGATTGCTTCGCTCAAATTGCGCAAAAATTGCACGTAATATTCCTTATTGACCGTTATACCATGTGGCAAGAACTCATGGTGCACCATGCCGCTGCATTAGAAGAAAACTAAGACAAACCTTCACATTAGACCGAACTAGGCGCGCTTAATCCGGTGTTGGCTTGTGTGGCAGCATCCACTGCGATGAATGACTGTTATTTTCCATGTCATAACCATAAAAGCATGATTCGTCAGCAGTTAAGAACCTCTCGAGCAACTTTGGGTTGTCACGGGCAGAGTTCAGCCCTCCTTAGAAACGTTAATGCGATGATGTTTTGGTTCGAAATTGAACAACATCGACATTGGTACGAATTTTGCGTCTGTCTCATACCAATATCACTGGTAAAAATCGAATGGCACGATATGTTTAGGTCCTCAGCAACGTTTCTATTGGTAATTCGACAGTTGGCCAGTACTATTTTCTAAACTCCGTCTGTTGTTGACGAGCTCAGGCGTGGGTCGCTCTTCATCGTTCACATCTTCTCCACTCTCTGAGAACCTTTTTCACCACCGATAATCGTTGCTTTGGTTCAAGGTAGCTGCACCATATAACACAAAATGTTATACACATTCTTTGTTCCATTTTTTTGGAGTAGGTAAAAATCGAAGACAGCCAAAACAGGTCCAAGCAAAATATCTGTCAACAATTAGATGATTATTCAAATTGACTGAGGTTGTCAATATAAGTGAGAGACTTGAGTAACAACATAACGGCACAAGGCAATCAAAAATCGAATATACGTCGCCCGCGAAAGTTCAAAGTTCTTGATGCCTTTTGAAGAGAACTGTGTAGTGAATCATCACAAAATAGGTGTCTCTAATAGTAATAATTTTCAAACATGGAAACTTCAAGAAAGGTCACCTCGGAGGTTTGTAAACTCCCAAAACAGAAAGATTATTAAGAATGATTCAGAATGTTTTCCTGTTCTGCACGAAGGAAAAACAGAACGGTCTATTTCATCCTTTACAAAGCACAGTGGCTAGAACAGCTACAGCAATAGGAGAAAGTGAAGACACAATAAACAGTATTGTAAAAGAATTTGAGTGAGCTAATATTTGAGGCACCGAGTTACTATTCCAGAAGAACAACTTAATCAGGAAAAGGAGATTCATCCATGGACAATTTCGATAATTACGTCGTTCCCAGAACTTTTTAGAAAAAGTATTAAGAAATTGTAAATAAATTCCAACAGTGAAGCAGATATTTTATGCAACAAATAAGGAAACTAATTTTCATGGTGGACGAAAAACATTCTGGCGAATATTAAGGGAAATGGGATTTTTATTTAAAACATATAAGAATATGCAATAGGCTTTAATGTAACGCCAGTATATAGATTTCTGACTGATCAATGCGATTTAAACTACCTTGAACTGATATAGAATATCGCAAAGGAAAACAGAAGGCAGAAAAATAAGTATGCTATGAATTTTTACACACTTCAATGGCATCCACATCATGTTTAGACGTCAACACTGACAAGGATTGGAAAAATGTGCTCATCAAACCTAGGTTTACAGAATAAGAATGCTGGTATTGAGGTGCCTTGATGGAAGAAGTAATAGAAAGAATAGTATTCAATATTGGCATGCATAACAGTGATGAAGAGGAAGAACAAGCAAAACATTAGTTGGTTTTATGCATTCCAGAAGTAACGACGGCTGTTCTACAGCTGATATCCATTCCTTAGGCGTGATTGCCATAGATGGAAGCTCAAACAAGTGACTTCTTAGCACACTTTCTGCTTTAAGTAAGTACATATTTTTGAGACACACTGTTTACCTCTCCTCACTTCTGACAGCCAGCCGTGCGGTGTAAACAGATTACAGACTCCACTGCCAAGTATCTTCCTAAATGTTCCGGGTAATACATGCCAAACTTGTGTTTATGTTGAGTATCTTCCGAAATAGTGAGCGAGGTGATTCCACGGTAACACGTGAGGTTTGTTATCCGGATTGAATGCATGTGTACATAAGGGCGCTCAACTACAGGGGTTATCAGCGTCATTTGTAAAGCTCTTCATGGTAAAAGTCAGATATAAAGCATGCTATAAATTAATAAAACTGTAAATAAAGTCACGAATAAACCACATGTACATAATTAAGGCAACAGCCACACAAAACAAAAATGTAGTATATGGCCAAAAGATATAACAGTATCGTTATCCGGAGATATGCTATTCAAACCCAACCAGTTCCATTGTCCTTGACTCACCTTTTTCCGCGTTCTTCTAGCCCTCGTTGTTGGAAAATTCTGATGGGATAACCTATATCCAGATCCTCATCACTTCCTGTAAAACTCTTTTCCAAATACCATTTCTTTGCATGTGTTCAACGCCTATGGTGCTGCATGTACTAAGAATTGATCAGAATCACTGTTGTCAATTGCCAAACATGCAACATGATTTAAGAAAGAAATCTCCAGTCTAAAGCATAGAGAATCTAAGTCTGCTTCACATTCAGGAGGTGCCGAGTTCAAACCTCAGACAGGGTGAGTTATCTGGATAAGGTTTACGTGGGGTTTTCTCTTATCCTGAAAGATGAGTTGGGTAACTCTAAGCTCCATAGATCCTGGGCTAATATGAGCATCATTTCACCTATTTTATTCATCGTCTGATATGACTTACGTTGAAGGATGTTAATCAGGACTTTTTGAGAACGTCATAAACCTACCTATCAAACAGCCTTAATAAAATAAAGCATAAAATTATAGCAAACCATGCATCTTGGAAAGGCCGGTAGACCTATGAAACATTTTCACTGGGTTTATGTGATTTGTCCTAAATTACGTCCAACTAGCAAGATATATTTATGTAAAGGTTGTGTTTCTTTCAAATAAGTTAAAACGCTTTGAGATATAGTTTTTATTATTTTTATTGTTTTTATTCATTTGAATGGTAGAATTGTGGATATTGATAGTCTAATTTTACCATATTGTCTCTAAATTGAATTTTTGCAGTGGGATACCGTATGATAGATTTCGTGTAGAACAATATTTATTTTGTATACTTCACTTCTTGCTTCATAGTATTGTTAGCTATTCCTATAACACATGTTGTTTGGTCTGTTGTTTTTATTAAAATTTGTAGCAAACTTAAATCATCCATCATTGTTAACGTTCACCAAATGTTTTACGAATTCTGCTTTAAAAGTGTATTTATTTTTTTGTACCTTTGTATATGTGATTCTACTGCATTGTCAAACATTATTAGTCATTTTACTGGAAGATTATACACGAGCATTTCAAAACATGTTTTAAGAGCAGAACTTGTTATTGTATATAAATTGATTGAAATAATCATTTCTTTTACAATAGCCGTGTGTAGGCTACGGTTTGAATGAATAGAGTGAAACTGAAAAATTCAATGTCATAGCCGGGATTTGAACTACGGATCTGCCGCTATCCGTGCGGTTGCTCTAAACCATTGAGCTGCCATGGGCAACTGCTGACATCGCAATAAAGAACCCCTAGTGGTCTACCGAGAAATATACGAGTCAGTCGGCGAATTTAATGCCATGTCGGCAGTTGGCCATAGTAGCTCAATTGTTTAGAGCAACCGCACTGAGAGCGGTTCAAATCCCAGCTGGGGCATTGAATTTTTCAGTCTGGCGCTATTCATTCAGAACTTACTTTGTTCCAAAAGCTCTAGGACTGATATTTGCCATAAACATATATTTTTATTTCTGTGAGTGTGTACAGAAAAAAAAGTTTTAACATAAAAGTTGAGGAAAATTTAAATCTCAGGCATCAGCCGCTTAAACTATTATGGGGTTCAAGTTACAACGCTTTACGAGGAAATAGCAGCTCCACTTTATTCACAGACTACTACAAAAGGGAACTGAACATAGCTTTGCTTGGTGTAAGTATTTATAATGCCAAACAAATAGCGTTTATATCTCAAAAACCTGACTTAAGCACCTGCCCCATTAAAGTTAACGTTATTTATGAGCATGGCATTCCAGTTTCCGTAATAGAAGTACTGCCCTTACATTTTTCTCTCTTTCTGCATTACTATTGTGAGCAGTGGCCATAGAGACAGAAGAAATGGCACAAAAACACGTGTAAAGCGCGTGGAATAACCTACCCTCATAAAAACGGAAAATGCAGTGATAAAAAGGGGATAGCCTGGAAGAAGGGGACGGGAAAACAGAGGCAGCATATTGTAGAGAAATGCTTGAAAATTCACCACAATGTGAGCCACAGTCACAACAAAAGGGATGGCTAGAGTTTGAGATAAGAGAGAACAGCAAAATGCGGAAAGACTTTCCGGTTCCAGAAAAGTTGTATCTTTATGGTAATACTGCAGAGTTCAACAGTGGCAGTATATGTGGTTATGTACATATGTCAAGCAGTATTTATATAACAAAGTCACTTTCATGTATTTTGTTGCTTTCCGAAGCGCTCTTTGATGTCATGTGAGAACTCAGTGTGAAGGTGGCTATGCTCTGGAATTCCTTATCAAGAATATGTGGATAAATTGAACTTTTCGTCATAATTCCACACTTTAGTGTAACATAATTGTTAATTTCTAGGCAGCATCCTCGGTGCTGTTGTTTATACAGTTATATGTAAGAAATATGATTTTAACGTAGGCTTTCCTATATATTCAATTAAGAAGCTTGCGCATATTATAATAATGGAATCAGTTGGACAATTTAATGTCATGTCGGCACGTTGGCCATAGTAGGTCAATGGTTTACGGCAACTGCACCGCACGGAGAGCGGAGATTCGTGTTTCAAAACCCGGCTACGGCAATGAATATATCATTGTGGCTCTACGTATCCAAACCTTAGCCTACACACGGCTAGTGTGGAAGAAATGATTATTTCCATCAATTTAACTAAAATAAGAACACAGTGGTTTAACTATGAACCTGGGACTTTAGTACTAATAGCATAGTATATCTCCACAAAAAGGTGCGTGTCTCATAGCATATGAGAGAGAACCCCTAGTAGTCTACCGGGAAACATACGAAGCAGTTGGAGAATTTAATGTCATGTCGGCATGTCAGCCATAGTAGCTCAATGGTTTAGAGCAACCGCGCGGAGAGCGGGAGATTTGTGCTTCAAATCCCGGCTATGAATTGAATTTTTCAGTCTGGCTCTACTTATCCAAACCTTAGCCTACACATGGCTAGCGTGAAAGAAATTATTTCCATCAATTTACCTGAAACGATTCACATTATTTTTACTTTATTTTCCTTTCGATATTGGCTACCTGTGCC
Source organism: Mantis religiosa (assembly GCA_030765055.1). Classification (NCBI taxonomy): domain Eukaryota; kingdom Metazoa; phylum Arthropoda; class Insecta; order Mantodea; family Mantidae; genus Mantis; species Mantis religiosa. Next base: position 133,417,321 of record CM060953.1, on the reverse strand, counting down.
AGTTTAGAATCTCGTTCTAACTAAACACTTCAATGCATTTAAGCAGAAAAGAAGGCCAAAAGGGTTTAACTATGCCTTAAATTTTTAGATAAATATAATATATAAATAAAGAATATACAAAGATACAAGTATGATAGGTACATTATCTCAGAAGGAGGGAAAAATCTGAAAACTGGGGAAAAGTTGAGCATTTTGAATTCCAGTTTCTGTAAAGTGTATAATGAATATATGTTTTTCAATAATACAGAATAACAGAAATGTTTATTGAAAATAAAATTAAAATTAACTATTATCAGTTTTTCAAAAGCATTAAAGGCTACTGATCATCAGACATCCGATGCAGTACACCTTAGCAATCATGTACGCGCACAGGTATTGTGAAAGTCCAAGCGCGACATCAACAAACGTCTGTGTCACCAAGTATGCCGAAGCTCTGTGTGTGTACAGTCCGGTACGGATACAAAGTTTAAGCTACGTTGCAACATGTCTTCCTTCTCATTGTTTTCGTTGCGGGAATTACAGTGAACAACCATGCTCATTCATAAATGGTCGAATGTGAATTTTCTGCGCCTCTCACTGATACAATATAAAAATGTTGGGAAAAAGTTCGCTCAACGTCACATGACGTTAATGGTGCATATGAGTAGTACAAATCACTTTCATATATTTGTCCGAGACTTAGAAGACCACGTTCGCAACATTGAAAATCCAGTTTTTTTGTGCTGAGTACTGTAAAACAGTATCTAACACCATACTCTTCATTTTAAAATGGTTAAGTGAGAGAAAGTGTGTGTAAAATATACAGGATGGTGCACTAAATAACATACATTAAAATTGTGTAATAAATATGTTAATTGCGGGTTGGCAACGCTGGAATGATGAGACAATTAGCCCTAATTCGTGCATGGTTCAACAGATTGTCAATATCGCGCATGCGTGATTCCACCGCTTCAGTTTGGTAAAATGGCAGACAAAGGCCGGTTGACGCTGCAGAAAAAAGTGAAAACTGTGTTGCTTTAGGCGGAAACGAAGAGCGTAGCAGAGACGCAACGGCGTTTTCGTGTTCATTTTCGCACGAGGTGGCCCCTGCAGACAGACAGTGTACAGACTAACCACACAATTTGAAACTGACGGCCATATTTCAGAGCAAAAGCGACCTCGTGTCAAGACAATCCATACTCCAGAGAATATCGAGACTGTGAGAGTGGCTTTGACACGAAGTCCCAGGAAATCCACGAATGAGCTTCGGCCGAAATGGACATCTCACGTCATTCGCTTTAAAGACTACTTAATGGTGACGTGAAATTATTCCCATACAAAATGACAGTGTTGCACAAACTGACGGAGCATGACAAAGTATGGCAATTTACTTCGTCTCTTGCAAATGATGATGCCGTGATTCATAACACATGGTATTCTGATGAGGTTTACGTTCATTTGAATGGTAGCGTCAAGAGACAGAATATCAGATTGTAGGCAATAGAACCTCCTGGTGTTGTACACGAGATTGAAAATTACGAAGAAAAAGTTTATGTATGGGGTGCCACATCCAGCCATGGAATCATTGGGCCACTCTATTTCAAGACACAGTTAACAGTGCGCGCTTCTTGGACATGCTGAAGATCAATTTTCTTCCGCAACTTTATGCAACAGAGTTACCAATAGACTCAATGGTTTACGAAAGATGGAGCTCGTCCACATACAGAAAACGTTATTCTGGATTTCCTGCACCAAACTTTCGGGCTACGTGTGATGTCCCATCGATATCCTGAACGTTTACAGGTTGGTTCAACATGGCCGCCACCCAGCCCGGCTATTAATCCCTGTGATTAATTCTTATGGGGATATTTAAAGGAGACTGTCTACCATAACAAACCACACACTCTAATGCAACTGCAAGCGGCTATTAGAACTTTTTTCCAGGGAATAACAGAATACACGTGTCGTAGTGTGGTCGGTAACGTCACAGTTCGTCTCGAAGATGTGGCACGTCAATAAGGTGGACATATTGAACATGTACTGCACGCTCACTGAGTACACACATACTAATAATTAATTTAAAAAGATAATATTGACATTCTTTGGTTATTAAAGGTTATATCAACAATTTTCAATGTATGACATTTCGTGCGGCATCCTGTATAAAGTTTCATATTCTAAATGAGGTTTGATATAATTGTGAATATGCTGAATTCAATGTACAGAGCAAAGAGTTTCTACTTCATAATACTTAGTAAACATCTTCATACTTTTAGGATTAACAATTTTTAGGTAGCCTCCTTAGCAATTAACCACGCTTTGTTTCTGTTTGTGCTGTCTCTGTGAAGCACATTGATAATATCCCAGCAATATTTTCATATATTAAATTTTATGAGCACTATTTTTGAGAAGTTTGTATTTTCTCAAACCTTAAGTTTTAGTAATATATCGTTATTAGTGTTATGTAAGGAGAAAACCTCTAGGAACTTATTTGTCTGTTTTTACAAGTGAGTGTTTCACAATGATTTAAGTCTATCATCCCTATTGTTAAGTTTTATGTTACATATGAAGTCTATATAAAGCCAATTTTTATGTTAATGAAGTGAATTTCATCCAAATCGTTGAAATACAAGCATTTCTTTGCTGTAAACACATATTTCATAACATTATGGTTTGCTTTTATGTTATCAAATGTTTCTTAAATTTTTGCCTGTTGTACCCATAACTGTCAAAATGCATGGAAAACATTTTATATATGCTTCAGCCTGGAATGTTTTTTTTTTTCTCCGAATCCACATTTCACTTGGACTATCATTTGCAGTAACAGCGACGATAGATCGTAATAGTCCTCAACTACCTGTTAGCTCTGACCACGAATTTGGACGCTACTGTTATGAAATCACAGCTACATTGTGTATGGAAATGTTCAATGCAGTGTTGATGTTATGCATGTATCAGGCGTGCAATAAATGCAGCAAGTAGAAGTGCCACAAACAATCAGTTTTTGTACTTTTTACTGTGAAATAGTACCAGTTCAATTATTTCACTAAAGAATAAAGAACACTCACACTTACTGCTCTAGTTAGCACGGACTTTAAAAAGAAATGCTACGTACCTTGCTGCTGGAATCGTAGTCAGCCTCAGGAAAATAGATGCAAGTACTGTAAGAATAGAAACACACAATGAGCTATATGAAAGCATACAACAGGATCTCTGCTGTGCAGAACAGCACTGACAGTTCTACAGAATTCTCCACACATCGGGGATTTTCCTTCATCCTTATCATATCTAATACCTTTCAAATTTCTGACTCTTCTCCTCGCCCAAGCCAATCCTTCTCGTCCTAGCATATTACACACATCTATGTACTTTTCCCTCTTCCATATTGTTTTTATTTAACTATATATCCCTAAAGAGCTCGACTCCCTTTTACTAGCAAAAATATTTGATATTTGACATTTTTGTACAGTTTCAATTACAATAATTAATATTGAACATACAGTAGTGTACATCCTGTACAAATACATGAAAATTGCTGGCTCAAGATTTACTTGTTGACTGAGGTCCCCTGGACATAAGCCTTTAGTTTTCCTCAGCAGCTTGGTATTATTTCTTCCTGACCTTCGCTTCTCTTACCATAATCCACTTCTCTCTTAACCTATATAAGCATTCTCCTATACATCTATTTTGCTTTTCGCCTATCCCTGTTAACATGCGTAAAACCAATATCTCTTTTACTCTCGCTGTCCCATTTCTTATCCCATATTTTTCTCCTGTAATTTGTTAACCCCTTACATTCTATCAGGTAATGAACAGTGCTCTGACATATCCCTACCTAATTACTTCTCAACCCTTTTAGGTTTAATATTCCTACTCTCATCCATGCTATGCCTTCTCTTCCAGTTTTGTCACCTCGATGTAAATGTTTCCCCTACCCCATTCTGTCTTTAATTGCTTATAAGATTTCAAAGATTTCTTTTCTTCTATACTTTTCCATATCTCTTGCCTATCTATGTCTTGTACTCTAACTAGCAAAAATAATTCGACTATCAATATCTTCTAATTTACATTCCATTTCTTTCCAAAATCTTTTATAACAATACTCCATATTCCTACAAATATGTCACTTACATATCTATTCCATCAATTCCCTCCTTACCTTTCGTGATCAAGACCCTTCCAGTTTACTTCCCATTTTGTTAATAATACTGCTTCCCTCCAAACTTACTACTGTGTATAAATATTTCATTGCCCTTAAGATAATTTTTACCTTAGTTGAATGTCTTCCTAACTCTAGCACTGAGCACTGCAATGTTATTGAACAAAGTGGAACTGAAGAAAATATTATCCTTTGGAGAATAGTAAATAATTTCACTCATCCAGCAGAAATAATGATGTGTATTTCAACTTTTCGGACGCACATTAGAATAGGGATTAAATTACATTAAACTGATAATTACAAAGTGGCAGTAATTTGTGCTCAGCGGTTTTGAATCATCGAGCATTACAGCGTTATCAGCAGTTACACAACACGGACTGGGGAGCAAGTTTACAGTTAAGACTGTACTTTATGGGTCAGTCGACATTTGACTGCCGACTAGATCCTTTTCGGAATGGCCGTACACGAGGGATCGGCTATATACTTGCCGATAACGAGTGTGATACGATTATATACATACATGTACATATATATGTATATCTGTTGAAGCGAGCCCTGTGCATTGCAGTAATAATTAGTAGCAAGTGAATTACACGGTGAATTACACAGACTCCTCTAATGAACATTCCTGCTCTCTCACAAAACAAGTGGGCGACTAAATTCATGCAGTTAAACCATCGATTATTCAAGCCTTTTCCCCCGATGCCACATAACTGCCAAGGCCTTTAGATGTACTCTTATTTTTATTACCTTTTTTATTTTTCCCCCCGTCGCACTCTGTGGTGGAGGTAAATATTTGCCGAGAAACGGTAGAACAAGGACCTGGGTTGAGCATCCAACTATGAAACCATTTGCCTCCAGGCATTAATATTGGCCACTTGAGTTACAGAGCTTGCCCAAAAATACTTTTGAGTTTTATATGCTCCCTCTGAGCTACAATTGTGTCTGATGGTGCGGTAACATGTTTTAAACGATCGCTGCTTCACGGTTTTGAACGTACGTTTATAGATCACTTCCTCTGTCAAAGTAGGCAAGATATTCTGTGCTTAATGAATCGAGAGGAAAAAGTAATCACTGATCTTTCATCAATCCTCATGAGATGGTGCTGTGATCAACCCAGGTGATGAAACCACCACTGTTTGCGCCACCAAATATTGACAGATTCCAATTTTTTAGCAAACATGTATACTCTAATGAGACTCACTTTGCTTTATCTAAACATCAGACGGTAAATATAGCGACCTGCTGAAGTATGTATGGGGTATCCAATATTTTCAGTTCGGACGATGCCTACACCGTTCAAAACCAGTCCCCTCCACACACACACACACACACACACACACACACACACACACACACACACACACACACACACACACACACACACACACACCTGAGCCCACACCGGGGGGATTCAACGGGGAGCCGTCCGACAACACCCGGTGGCGGGACCTACCTGACCTATCAGGCGACGCCAGGAAGAGACGTTTACCAAGCTCACCACCACCTATCTGCCGCAACACCTCGAAAACGTGGCCTGGTCCTTCGAACCTGGAGGAAATAATAGGAAGATGAAATGAGGTAGAAGAGACGTTACGCCACATTCGCTTAACGACTCTGGCAAGTTATGATCATAGTATGCGGTCAAAACCAGGATCTCCAAATTCGAGCCTCATTAATAGAACATCTTACCCGGTATACCTGGCTATTGACCAGTGAATGGTTTAAATCCTTCAGATATAGGGTAAAGACAACATTTGCCTAAAGGAAAATGAAATGAAGACTGAATATAACTCTGGATTAGAAATATTGCTAGAAAGTGCACATATGTGACGTAAGATAAATACATAGTAATTGCTTTTATCCACTTTAAGTACCTGTACTTAAGTTACGAGTACAAAATGTACTTGTATTGCTGCAAATTAACCTACGAGTCTGACTTAAACTTTTATAATAATAATAATAGTTATCCCTTGTCACGATGTTTTCATAAGACTGTTATAACCTGATGCACAATTCTTATAGCTTGATTTTTTTCTTTTTAATTTTGCAGATGTAATATTTTACTAGCGGTTTAATATACTATAGTGAAAATGCTAAAAATCAAAGCAGCAATATTTAAATTGCACATATTCGTAACGTTTGCATTTCTGCAGTTAAGCTTTAGGGGAAGGTCGTGCAGTATCGGCTGGGTTAAGTTACTCTGTAACAGCGGTGGTTAATTGGAATCTTACTATCTTATTCTTTTACTTCAAGACATGTTCTATAGATAGTATAATGTAATTATTCTTATTTTTTATTCATAGTACTTTATTAGATCGAAAGTTAAAAATCTAGAATTATAAGGCTTGTAGAATGTGTCTTGTAGTATCGGCCACTGCCTTTTTCTGTTACAATATAGATTGTAGATGACACATTGCACTACCACACATAGACAAATAGTAGCACACAAAAGCATGGGAGCTTAATGTCACTATTTCTGCTCAGTTCACAAAGTTTAGCTCACTGGTTTACAGAGATCGCAAATACAGCGCTGCTATAGGTCTCAGAATATCTTCCATGCCCTAAGAGCCACACTAATAAACATAAAGCACTCAGAGCAAACAAAGAACTGAAGAGAGGAAGAAAATGTCCGACTATAGCGCACGTGGATGCGCAAGCTTGCTATTCCTTACTGGAAACTTCTGCAACATGGAGGCGAAAAGGGAAATCACAGTAGTGGCTACTGCCGAACTCTCCCCTAAAATTGCACTTTGTTTTATCCTTTCGCACTCATAGGTACCTAATATTACAATTTTTACATAACATATTAATTTTTAAACCTTATGTATTACTTTTATATTTAATTAATCCACTGTTTCTCATTAGCAGTGTAACAATAAGAATTAAATGCTTTTACATACTTAAGAACAGCAATAAGTGTAGGAATATTTTTCCATTAAAATATCCACACTAAATTTAGACGACCTTTAAAATTGATGCCCAAATAAAAAACAGCGGTAACATTGTCCCATAACGCTGCGAGCTACTCACTCGACTGGTTTGAGGAAAATGTTCATATTGGGCTACTGTAAGCTACTTTGCCTATAGCTGGGCTAAATACTGATTCAATTGAGACACTACATTTCTTTAGCAATCGTCTGACATGAGAAGAAAACCCTTATGCCTCTCCAAAAAGAGGGATGGGAATCCGGGAATGATAACCGCAGTTTCTATTTGGAGTACTGGTGGTTGGTAGAGCGAAGTTTGGGAAGGTACAGTCACACTGAAAAAATGAATGACAACACGGATCTCACAAGCTCAGTCTGGTTACTCTGACCGCTGAGCTACAAGAGCAACATGCCAGCACAACAATTAAACTTCCGTCTAGCTTGTCTTTTTCTGCAGTCGTCTAATGTGAAATTTGTATTAGTTGACCTTATAGTAGTCTTTTCTTTTATTTACGTCCTCCAAAGTTAAGTCATATCGGACGGTGAATGAAATGGGTGAAATGGTGCTCAAAAATGTCCGGGGTTCATAGAGCTTAGAGTTACCCTACATTTGTCTTTCAGGATAAGGTAAAACCTCGGAAAAAATCTTATCCAGGTAACTCACCATGACCGAGATTCGCGCTCGGGACCTCTTGAACGTGAGGCAGACACGCTACCATCTACGCTACCTAGCCGGGCTAGTAGTAGTCGAAACTATGAATCTGTAACTTAAAGTATTTGCGGCATTGCAAGATCCCATCAAAGTATATTGTCCCTTAGTAGATCCCGTAGATCTCCTTGTGTTTACCCAAGAAAAGTGCCGTCAGTTGGAAAATATAGAATCGTTGTGGCATGTTGACAAGTTATCTCAGTAGTTAATCAGGTGTGGACAGGATGATCTTGACTGAAACCCCTATTACGATATTGCACTGTATTGAATTGCTCAATCCTACTCTCTCTTTTAATTTATCTTCGCCTCATCCAATATGTTAGCTCCACTCTCTTTAAGTCATCTCTTGCACTGAAAATCTGCTGTGCTGTACTCACATTGCTTTCTAAAATCTTGTACAACATACTTTTACAAGTGCTTATTCCTGTGTATGAAATGAAATGAAAATCAGTTAAATCCCTTTGGGACAAAGGCCTCCTGTTGTGCAGGGAATAGTAATTTAGCTCATTAAGGCTGCAACTCCTAAGGAACTTGTGCAGTTGCTGTGTTCCAGTTCTTAGCGTACTTTCGTGTCCTTAGTACTGTCGCTGTTTGCTTCTCGCGCTTAATACATACACCATTGTTGTTCATATATACACTTTTAGTTTATACCACCTGGGTAGCTACTTCTTCCAGTGTCCTCCATGTAGCTCTGTTCTTAGCTTGTGTTGACCTCAAGCTATTGTGTTGTCCTGCTATCTCTTTGAAGCCATATGTCCATCTCATCCTTGGCCTCCCTGACGTTTGAGTACTATTCCGAGGTTCCGCATTATCATTCATTATGTGCATCGGAGGTGGTACATTCTGGCGGCACGCCCTCAACATCTCAATTTAAGTTGTTGTGCCCGTGAAGCCACGTCGATCATGCTTGTCTTCCTCCTGACTTCCTCGTATGTCATCCTGTCCTTCCTTCTCACGTGAAATATTTTCCGCTCCACTTTGAGCTGAGAAATTTGTAGCATTGTGCTATGTTTTTTTGTTAAGGGCTAACTTTGACATCCATTTAACAACATTGGCAGGACACAGGTTTCGATAACGTCTTTCTTTATACTTTATTTTGGGAACCTATATTCCAGGATGAACTTTAGACTCAATATTTCTTCCATGCCTGGTTGATGCTTTGTTTTATCTACATTTGGATTTATTTGAAAAGGATATTATTCCTCTATATATCTCACGTTAATCCAGATACAATATGACCTTACTGCTAATGCTCTTGCTGTTGCAATGAAGATTAAGAAATACATTGAATTTAAGCGATGTTATATCTCATATGTGTTGGTCGCTCTGTGAAGCCCCTGAAATTCCATTCACTTAGAATGGAGAAGAATAACAACATGAAGAGTATGTTGTAATTTAAAAATTACAAATTTCCCCACAATTATTAGAACATTTTTAAGAAAATCAAAACCTTTTAATCATATTCCACGTAAGAGGTAGCCGGGATGTTTACTACCTGGAAAATGGCAATGATAAGTACCAAATTTTGTATTGAAGGAAAATTTGCATTGAAACATCCGTTAATTCTGCTGATTAAATAATCAAGCCATGGAACCAAGCTGATGGAACATTTTTCACAAAAGTTGTAAAGGAAAATAATTTTAACCACTTTTAACGCCTCTTCTTTCAGACGTTTCGCAAAGTGCATGGAAATGGCCGCGTATAAATGGAAAGTTACACTTCCATGTCCTCATAACTGCGAAAGCGGAATATATACTCAAAATGATGTATATAATTACTTTTAAATTTTTGAAATGGAGCAGAGCTGAGGATATTAAACTTCTAATAATGTCATTGAAATAGTACTACGAATTATAACCTAAATTGAACAAAATAAACAAATTTCAGCAGATATGTGGAACTATAGCAAGAGCATTGAAAAACAAAGCAAGGAAAGAAACAAAGTAAAAATTTAATAAAACGATGGCAGTTCCAGTGCTCATATATGGAAGTGAATCCTGGATATTAAAAGAATTAGGTAAAAGTAAGGTAGAGAAATAAGCTTCTTAAGAAGAGCTAAAGAATGTACTAGACGAGATTTAATAAGAAATGAAACTATTTGAGAGGAACTGAGCATACAGGACAAAATAGAAAGAAATGTACAGAACTGGAAGGAACATATGCATAGAATGGACGAAGAAAGAATAGCGTTTTTTTGGGGGGGGGGGAGGTAATTTACGTCCTCCAACGTTAAGTCATATCGGACGATGAATGGAATGGGTGAAATGATGCTGAAATGTGCCCAGGGCCATAGAGCTTAGTTACCCGACATTCGTCTTTCAGGATAAGGTAAAACCTTAACCAGATAACTCACCCTGACCGAGATTCGAACTCGGGACCTCTTGAACGTGAGGCAGACACGCTACCATCACGCTACCGAGGCGGGCACGGTTTTAATATAAATATAAATGTGAAGGATCTACAAGGCAGCCTTCATAAGGTAAGACCGACCCCCCCCCCCCCCCACTCTGACGACCAGGGAGTTACCGAGCTGTCCCCGAAGGGCGCCCGAGGCCTCCGTGGGGCTTTCCATAGGGCAAGACCTAGAGACTAACAAACCCCCCCCCCCGTCTGGTCCGGAAACACAAGAAAGGATGGAAGTGGATACGCCACTTAGGCGCACCAATCCCAAAGGGGAAGGCTCCCGATTAACCTTGGTAAGGTTGCCTGGTGATCTAGCAGACCTTCTAGTAGCTATGCAGGCTAGTACGCGGGAATATATGGCTTCCCTGAAACCCGTCCGCAGACGTACCCGATCTCCCACGGGTATCGGGAACCACTTCCCCCTCGAGTCCAACCCAATCTGAACAACTCCCCTACGGGAGGGCCGCGGCAGATCGGCCCGAGGTTTCTGTAGTAACGTCAGAGGTACCACGAGTGCTAACGTTCCGCAGCGTCCGCACTACGGCAGCTGAAGGGGACGGATTCCTCCCCTACAGGAAGCGGTTTTAATAAGAAGATACAATCCTCGTGTAAGAAGAGATATATGACGCTCTAGAAAAAGATGGGAATAGTTGATGGAATGCGAAGATGGTACAGGCAGAAAAGCCTGATCCCTGAAGTGAATAATAATAATTATTAATATATTTTGCTTCCTCAAGGACTATAAGTTGTGCTTGTACAACAGATTTTGGTTTTGCTGTCATACTCTTAGAACGAAATCAGTACAGTGTGATATAAATGGAGGGCGCAGTGGCTGCTGGTGATGAAACTTTGAACATGTTTTAAATCGGTTTTATTATTGACCAGGTGTTAAACAACTTCGAATTAGTACATTTACAGATCTCCAACATCCTAATGCATTGAATGAATACTCATTTATCACGTTTACTTATATATTTCCTTAATATTAACTTCACATAATGTAGAAAAATATAAATGTATTGATCCTGTTTCATTTTTCAGCGGATTAAATGCAGCGGCGGAAACTATACATAATTAAGAAACTTCAGTTTGTATCTTAATTTTATTAGACAGTGCCTGACCCATTTTGATGGAAGGCTCACTTTACCTGTTTGCAGGCTATTCTCTGCGCCCCATTAGCATAACAGAATTAAAGGCAGTATGCAAATTACTTAGAACTCTGTGTTCATCTTAACTTTCTCTCTTAATCTACTATCCCTCGCAACGTTGGCCTTCCTGTGGCTGAAGCACTTTGTTGTGATAATAGAGGTGGTTAGCGGCCCTCTATGAGGCAAAGCTATTATAAATTTTGAAAATCTAATTGTAGTGAAAGCGAAAGTGGTCAAGTGAGGTGGGTGCTTTAGTCTTCTGACGTGGTTTTCCATTTTTAAAATATTACTCGGTAATTCTTTCCCGCACCGCCTCTCGTCTCAGTTAAAATTCATACTGAACTTTCAAGCTCCTGCAAAAATGATAATTCTGGCCGTGCTGGGATTTCGCCACCCTTCATCAGCTCCTTTTTCTCATGTAAATTACTAAGAACGCGGAATACTTCATTATTACTCTACATACAAGAGTCACTTTACTGGCACTGTGTACGTTTATTTCGCTCATTCAGTTTTTTTAACCTTCAGATGTTCGGCTTTTAAAGCTGATATAACAATATTCATGCTTCAACTTCTATGCGCAAACTTATGTATTCCTCTTTAATGGTTCTGAAGCTCAATATTACACATTAAGAATAACTACTAGCATTTACTAGCATTATTAAAAAATAGTTATGTTGTGCTGGTTATCAGGACAGTCTGGGGCCACCGGTCCCCGGCGGCTAATTTTTTAGGGGTAGATTTTTTTTTCTTTTTTCTTCTTTTATTAATACCTGGATACCAGTTAGTTATACTGGATACCAGTAATAATATTATGTATCATTAATATTTTTGTTGATTTTTAATTTTATTTTAGTTTAAAGCTATATGTATTAAAATGGGAAAGGTGTGAATAAAAAAAAGTTTATATATGTTTTGTGTTATCAAAAAGGTTATTTATTGTAGTGTATTAGTATTTTGTTTCGGTATTTTAGTTCTTTTAGTAGGAGTAATTTTAACATCTGTAAAACGTTTGTATAAATTATATAAAAGTTAATGAATGTAAAAGTTTGGAAAACCTATACCCTGGCTTGAGAAATTGGGTTCCATGGTACGGTATTGCAGATTTTTATTTATTTAATTTCTGCAAGGGTGGCTAATAATTGTTATGAGAATCTATTTATTAATTTTTAGATTATTTATTGTATAATGAGGCGGTCCGGCCCGTAGTGAACCACGTCGAGCTCTCCCTTGTACTCAACGCCTCACAATTAAGGATCGCTGGCGTGCGGAGGTTAAGGAAAGGGCGATTGTAGTCGGTTCCAGGTGACTTGTAGCTTCCGCATGAGAATTCTCATCTGTACTTCATGAGTGGGTGCGTCCTGACCGGTTGTGGGTTGAATGATGACACCTCGAATCTCTTAGACAGAAGTTTATTGTGCCCTTAGGCTCCTTCGCTCGCCAGCGTAAAGTCGACGTCGGTGTGGTTGCTGTGTTTAGCGTCACTGTCAATATTGTGATGTGAAGCACGGAGGCAATAGCACTCCGTAGTCGAATTCGACATATTTATCGTCTTCCCTATACATTACTCTTTTTGCTACCTCTCACTGGAGAGATTGTTAGATATTGCAATTTGTCTCGGTGCATGGCGCGGAAGTGTACTTGTTAGGCGGCACCAAATGCGCGTCCGTCTCTCATGGAACTCAGGACCGAAGTGCTCTTACTAGCAAAACCTACTTTCCGCCATCACTTTGAATTACCCCCACTCTAGGTATTTCTCGGAGTTTGCAAAATCACATGAAAAAATATCAATTTTCTATTGGCTCTTAACTATCCCCACTTGAGAAGTGTTCAGAATTTCCAGTTTTGGACCTAACATCAGAGACGCTTTCTCTAACGATCCGTATGCAAAAGTTTATGCGGAAGCATGCGCTCTGCGCGTCGGTCAAAACCTTATAGCCTGTTGTCAGAAGCACGCATGGGATTTTAACAATGGGTTGTTTTCCGACTGGAAGGCGCCAAATTTGCCTTGAGGGCAAAACAGACAATAGAGTAGGGTTGTTTGTTTACAGGGTTTGCAAAGGGAGTTTACTGACCTACGCAGAGTGGACTTGTCATTGTGACGATCTCCGTAGTATATGCTAGCATATTGGAATATATCTATTCCGGTATTTATTTATATTTATAAATCTATCGTGTATTTATATTTATTCGTTTGTGTCAATTTCTTTCTGATATCAGGTTATATGTCGTCTCAGTGTTCCTAGGTGGCAGGGGCTGCGTCAATAACCGACATTAACTTCTATTGTTCTATCGGGAACTTTGATTAGAGAAACCACTCATTATGCTTATAGTTATTTTAAGCCGATTTTTTTTTTTTTTTGGTATGAAACATACTTGTATTTACTCTTCAAGACTCAAGGATTTAGGGAATAGGTGTTATTAAAGAAACGTCTAGTAAGTCAGTAGGGCTCAAACCTGAGATTTAAGGCCGGAGAAGCCAAAACTGCTCCCTTGACTACGGAAGTACTGATTCAACTCGGTGAGTATGAATACTGCTAATGCGGTATTTGTTCTAAACCCTTGTTTAAGAAAATAATCATTTCTGGCTTTGCGGCGCCCTGACTTTCAACTAATATTTGCAATTTGTAAAGTAAACACTCTGTATGCTTAGAGATTTTTTCCCCGATGCTCCCGATGAATATAACGAGTTGATAGTGCTGTTGCAGAAAGCAAATATGAACAAAAACGATTCGTATAGAGGAAGCCTTATTGCAGAATAAAATTGCATGCCAGACTAATTGATATGCGGCACAAATGAGAGAATGTGCGCATTTCTATGATTAAAACTACCCGTTTTCATTTCTCACTTCTAACCTAGTTAAAGAGAGAAATACGTTTTCCTCTGTGCGTGTTTTTATACTGTATATCATTTTCCAGTGAGATGAATATGCGATTACACAATAGTTATACCGATGGCATGTGTATGTGTGTTTATATGTGTGTTTACTCTTGGAATTAATGTCTGCAATGTAGCTATATGATAATCAGAAACATTTACACATCGACAAGAAGACTGTAAATAGAAGCCGTTGTAATTTGTTTATTTCGTTTCTGAGTTATAGTATGGATTGGGAAATTATTCATGAGGATATTACTTGCACCTTAGTATATACAGCTGTAATTAAAATAGCATTAGTACTTTAATCCAGTGTAACAAGACAGCGCATCCATATTAAATGAGTTTGTGTGTGTGTGTGTGTGTGTGTGTGTGTGTGTGTGCGTGTGTGTTTGTGTGTGAGCGAGAGAGAGAGAGACAACTGCAATGCTAATCAAGAAGCACAGTTAGATTTTTAAAAGAAGATACGTGAAGGTCATCTGTTTCTCCACGTGGGTGCTGAAATCTTGCCCAACAGATAACCTGTAACACATAACGTATATAGGACAAACCGGAAGAACCATCGGTAACAGAATAATCCAACATGAATGAAGCATTCGTTTAATGCAACCTGAGAAGTCTGGTCTGGCAGAACATTGTTTTGATAACGTCCATAGAGCCAATTTTCGGGACACGGCCATCTTGGCAATATGCAGCAGTTACTGGGAGCGAAAAGTTAAGGAGGCTTTGGCGATTTCCTCTGAAAGGAGCACGCTTAATCGTGATGCTGGATTTCAGCTTACCTCCTCTTGGAAACTGGCCTTAAAATGGAAATCCGTCGCTTTAAGAAGCAAACATCAATACAGCTTGATGATCAAGTTAATTAGCTACGTTTCTTTGATACAATTTTCTGTACTCACGCCATTTCCTGACCTGGCATTTAATTTACAGAAAACAGTATTTTGTTCAGTAATGCAAATTTTGATAACGTTTTGTCTATGTTTATATTGGTGTTATATCCAGTGTTTCATTTGTGGTTATAACATGTTATAAATATCCTGATGATGGGGCGATGCACACTCCACAAAACGTCGATATCTAATCGTCTTTTCACCTGGCTTGTTGCCCGAGAAGAAAGTGAGCAGATAACCTTTGTTTATCCCCTCAACACTTGAAACAAAAACAACGGTTGTAGTTATCTCTCCTCAGCAAAAATATTCACAGCTAATCTGTATTAGCATACTTTAAAAACAGAAATATGTTGTTCACACATTCACTCCGTTAGAGCGTCTTCACATGTTAAATAATTTCTGCACAACGTAACTCATATTCCATACTTAGCTTTATTGTTGCTATGCGTCGAAGTTGACATTCCCGCACAGGTAAGTATTTCTCCTTAGAAACACATATAGGCGATGCACGTTCTAAAATCTAACATGTATCTTCAATTACGTTTATTAATATTTCAGCTAATATCTTAACTACTAAAATTCAGATTGATATAAATCCACATAGTGCAAAAGATAATATGCAATACACATGTGGTAACCACATAATGGCATCTCGGAATGAAAAAAAAAAAAAACTTGGTGCAAGCGCCTTGGTTTTTTTCCTTCTTTTTTTTTCAAACCTTTCCCCGTTCTGTATACATTAGAATCGCAATATAACTATCATTACCGACTTTGTTAGTTGACATGTTCATATCAACGTCTCCCATATGCTGGGCGCTGATAACCACTGTAGTTGAGCGCCCTTATACACATCATCATCGTCAATATGCCGGAAATTTGACTCACAGGAATTCTTTTATATGGTGCTGCCGCTTTTGGATAAAAGGAATAAACTGTTCATTGATAAGGAGCAAACTCCCGTCTTCCTGTTGGAAGAATTCTCTAAGAGAACGGACAAATTCTCTAGCTGGGCTACGCAATGTAACAACCCCACCGTAAGCTGATCCTTGCTTTGGGCTATGAATCGCCGGTCCACCTCTAATCCTACCACCACTACGCCCTGTTTCCATAAAAACGCATTTTAATTGTGTTTTAACAAAGTAGGCTAACAGTACACTGCTCAACTGAATACTCAAGCAAACTCTGTTTCCCGCATCCAACTAGCGATAACTGAACTGAGAAGTATGTGATTCACCAGTGTAACAATCTGGCAGTCTTTGTTTACGTTACGTTACCATGGCAACGTACCCTTCTTAGCCTCCGCATCCCTTGCCTGGTGACGTTCGCGTATCTTCTTTTAAAAATCAAACTGCAGAATTCCGAACTTTTTACTGTGACAGGTATCTTTGGCTGCTTCCCCTCACCTTTAACAAGGCTTTGTTTTGGCTACGACTGGCATTTGATGGACTGGAGAGAGGGAGAAAAAACGTTCACAGCTTTCGGGCGTCTGAACTCTTATCGGGACGTCGGTGCAAATGTCTGAAATACCAATCCCCTTTGTTTGATGTGAACTTCCAGAAGACACCGCACGAATACAAAGGGAAACCAGATCACTCTCCCTGTGTTGTTGGGTAAACTTCAGCTGTTCTATTTCCTCAGTTAGTTCTATGGTATCTGAGCGAGAAGCGAAGTAGAGTTCAACTCAACGACGACCGGAAGAGGGTAAGAATTGACAAATTCTCAACATTATTTTAATTACCTACTTACATGTTGTAAGGCAAAAATTTTGAGAATTCCCCACTCAAAGAACGGCATCGTTGTTTTGTTTTCCTAAGGTGCCTCAGAAAGTTATACTTTGAGCGAGGTGCTAAGACATTGGAATGAGAAAATAAATGTAGAATGGTTACTTAAAATTGATCATTTATATTTTAGCTTGCAATAAGTCTCATGGAGCTGCAGAACGTTAAAGGATGGATAAATACCTTTGTATCATTAAGATACAATTTATGTGCAATATTTATATATGTCAAAGGTTCTCCAATTTTTAAATTTTAAATAGCTTCATTTTAAATTTAAATTTAAAGGGAGTCGGTTAATGACACTAAACAACACTTACTTTTAAATTTCCCGGAACATATTTTCCTCCATTCTCAACTGGACATCGACTGGTGATATTTTGTCGTAGGTCTCATCTGGTGGCGGTTCGAGGAACTTGCTGAACAAATATTTCTGGGGGATATCGAAATTGAATACTTTGTTTCTATTTTTTTGAAATGAAGATTTGTTCCCATGTGGACAGTTCTTGTTTTCCTGTTGTATGTTTAAGTAGTTTTGTTTCTGGATTTTTGTTGTGTTTTCTTTTTCCCAAAAATGCAACTGCTGATTTTTCTAATTGTTTGTATTTTATGTTCCTAAAGTACTCCTTTGCTCTTGTTTCTAAATTTATTTTGGTTTTTCCAATAAAAATTTGACTAAAGTCACAGCATTCAATTTGATATACACCAGATGTTTTGTTAAATGGAATGGCATCTTTGATGTTTGAGCACATTAGTCCTTTAAGGAGTTATGGTTGACTGGTTCTAGTTGAATATTTTTTTTTCTGAAGACTTTTTGGAATTTATCAAAGGGCCATGGGTGGTAAGTGAATTTTTTGAAACTCAATTTAATTTCTGTAGCTGAGGGGGTTGTGGTTTCCTTTAGTAGCTTCTTTTTCTGCTAAGTTCGCTTTTTTGTGTACTAATGATTTGGGAAAGTCATTTCTGTGGTGTTTAAATAATTTTTTCTTATATTCTGCTTTGTTTTCTTAAGCTTTGTGGTTGACCAGTCTGTGTGTCAAACTATTGAAGATTGCCTGTTTGTGGGATCTTATTTTTGATATGTATTTGAAAATTTTCAGGTATGTTCTTAAAATCTTCAGTTTGAAGAATACCTATTATTTGGTTAGAGTCAACATGAAAAATTCAATGTCAGTATGGCACGTTGGCCATGGTAGCTGAATGGGTTAGAGCGACTGGACGGAAAACAGGATACCCGTGGTTCAAATCCCAGCCATGGCATTGAAATTTTGATGTTGACTCTATCCATATAAAGCCTTAGCCTATGTGCGGCTTGTGTGAAGAAATAATTAATTTCCACCAATTAACTTAAATAACTATTATTATTTAAAAATTCTGTACTGGTAGTTTGTTATAATTGTTTAGCTATTTTATAAAAAAAACACTGAAATTTCAGAAAATTTTATTTTTTAAACAGGTATTATGGATATTAGAGAAAAATAATTTTTTTTTTATTTTTACAAGTCTGCTTAATACACACAAAATTCATATGTTTTGAATGATTTTTTAAAGTGTACCAGAACCTGAAAAAACGTGAAACTGAGAAAAACAGCTTTAAATTCTATATACTAATTACTCAGTTCTCACATGAGTCAGAACATTCCTGCTATATAGTCTTGACCCTCTGTATCCCCCCTTGTTCTTTTTCAAGTTTCTCTTCATTTTACTTGCCTTCTTGGCCAGTTTTCAACCATTTTATCTGCTTTCAGGACTCGCAGCTCATTAATTTCTATATATGACTACTATCGTGATTAGTGCATGTATTGCGTGAACTGGGCCTACTAACCTCAACATTACATGTGGTTTCATTGTCTATTGTATCTATATTTTTTACATATACTGTTATATTTTTAGTAAATTTATTGCCTGTACACTTCCTCTTTCCAAATGTTTCTGTCCTACCCGTATCATATATTTACCAATAACTAGTACAAAATATTATTCAAAACAAATAACTGTCCACTAGCATCATTTGAGTTAGTGATACCAACAGGAAGCTACAACGATCCCTTATAAAACAAGGCTTAGTTCAGAAATATCTGTTCAGCATTACAGGAAATATGATCTACTTTCTGAAAGTTTACGAAAAGGAACGTGGCAACAACTTAAAACCCACTAATATAATAAGCGAATTAGGTAAAAACTATTGCTCCCAGGAACTTTTAAAGTATATATTTGTAATCTATAGGGACGAAATTATATTAAAATATAAAAGTAGAAAGGGAATTTTAACCAAAAGTGAAGTACCTTCTCACCTAATGCCTTTACTCGTTTTGTGCTTTATATGAACGTCATATACAGAATAATGTATTACCATCACCTGCTCTGAAATGCTTTATCGAAGTGTTCAACTATACATGTTTTAATTCACAATAAAGTAAATTAAATCAAAACTTCAGCTTAAATTAATAATTGATCGTAATTCATAATGTAAACAATTTTCAAGATATTCGATTCATAGGAAATTTATCGTTATTTGGTTCAAACCTATGATGAATATATTTTATCAATTATACAGTTAATATTATTTTCATCATTTCCTGAATACAAAAATGATGCATTAAATAACAGATATAAGATAATTGAAATATAGGATAATGTATCTACTCTTATACAATTACACTTGAACAAGAATTTACTTGCTTGTTCTGTATATGAAATAAAATTCAACTGTTGTAAACTTGCCATTTTTATAATAAAATAGATTTCATAAACTGAACATGTATTGAACTTGTTTACTCCACCGCCATAGCCAGGTGAGCTTGCACAGCATTTTAGGTCTCTTGTGACTCACGTGCCATTGAAAGGAAGAGATGAAGGGGAGAACCGATACATCCGGACTACGATACTTCCTAGTAAGGAGGGATCCCTAAAAATTCCAAAACGACATTTATCCTGTCGCCAATGCAAGCCTGTCTGCGCCATCGTTAACTCCGCGTTCTTGGAAAGGAATTTCTCAGTAGGGGTGACAGCCGTTATCTAGTTGTCAGAGATAAATTTCGTTTGACCGCAGCACACCAATCGCAAATCACCAATTGCCGGATCCAACAAATCTAAGACATATGAATATAAAATGATGAGCCACCTTGCTCTATGAATATGACTACAGTCACAGCGCTAATTTTAATACCCAAGTAACACTTTCCTTCATGTTTCATTAGAATATGCATATGATTTCAAAACGTGGGATTGTGCTTCTTGTGTTTATTATCGGTTATGTTACTAGAGTAAGCCATACGGAACAAGTACCTGTAGGTAAACCATTTTCTTAAAAGCTTTTTACCACCAGGGTTTAAAATATTTGAAGAAAAATCACTCACACCATGTTAGTGTACAAAATATTCAGCAAAATTTGAAGTACGCTGAAAACATGAATAGCTTGTTTGATGAACTGAGTATTGATGCTATAAGGAACTACGATGTGCTCTTTTATTCATTGTTGTATGCAATCAATGAATCTCTGAAGCACATTTTAATGAACACAATTCAGTTAATACGGATATAATGCTAGTAAACTTCTAACGCTGTTTAACATTACAAATATTTGGCAATGAAAAATGCAGATGCCTCAAAATTAGCACTATTGAATACCACATATAAGAAATGGGACTATACCACTACTTAACGATTGCGATACAGTTCGTTCACTATCAATATCGTATACATCAAAACAGAATTTATGAAACAGCAGCAGCCTAAACCTCATATGAAATATTACTGCACTATATTTAGTGACTGAAGGTTTCTAATCAATTTTGAAATATCATTTCTACTTTTCTACCACATATACTGGAGGCAGCCGAAATATTGCATTCAACCTAACATCCAATATTACGGTTCAAGGAAATATATGTTTCAAGTCCTTAAAAGATAAGGAACTTTTAGAGAAACGTGTAGGCGCACCCACGTGTGTTTCAGCAACTTATCTAAAAATAATATCTACGAGGGCTGTGCAATAAAGAATGATCATAATTTTTTACGGTCATAATTTTTCGCACTAAAATTCAATCTTATGACATTCTGTTAGCTTAATATAAATCAAACACGCCGTAGTAGTTTCCTTGTTGGTACTCCTGGTTCCTGCATGTGAAAACCAAGCAAGTTCAGACATATTTAGTATCGCCTACCGCTGCAACAGAGTAACATGCAGTTAAAGTTAATGTTAGAGGAAGATCCGGAGTTTCTTTTAAACGTAATCACTGCTGATGGAACTTGGTTACATCATTTTGATCCTGAGAGCAAACAGCGAAGCTCAGTGTGAAATCTCCTTCATCACCAACCCCTCAAGTAGCAAAAGTGGTTGCTTCTCCTGTGAAAGTTATGGTCATCTCATTCTTCGATATTTATGGAATGGTTTATCAGTATGTTGAACCTGCACTACATCAGTAACTGGGCAACACTACAGGGATATTCTGAAAATATTGAAAGTCCATATGAGGCGCAAAGGTCTACATTTCCGTGAGGCAGGCTAAATGCTGCACCCACGAAAATGCGCGGCCGCATATTGCCAACGTTGTTGCTGAATATCTTGCAAATATCAACGTGAAGTGCATCCCTCCCTAAAGTCCAGATTTAGCCCCATGTGACCTTTTTCTATTCCTAACTTGAAGAAGCGCCTTCGTGGGCTGCATTATCCATCATGAGAAGCAGTGGTGAAGGTTGAGGAGGCGGTTTTGAAAGATCTCTCAAAAAATGGTTTCCAGCATGTATTTGAACTAGGAACAGTGCATCGCATTCAGGGGAGACTATTTTGCGAAGGACCATCAAAATTATGAGGACGAATAAAGGTACGTTGTCAAAAAAAAAAAAAAAAAAAAAAAAAAAAAAAAAAAAAAAAGTGATCATTCTTTATTGAACAGCCCTCGTAAAACTTGAAATTAAGTTTCATGTCTTTCAAAGATATGGCAATTCTTTTCGAAAAAGAAACACCCCCATAAGTTATCCATTTCCTGGATAAAGGACTCTATTTTTCTAAGTAATAATGATTTTAAATCATTATTAAATCATTATTAAATTAATAATTGGACGCACTTTGTTTGAGATTGTTTGATTTTGTTCTCTCTTCCTATACAAGTCTTACCATAGTATGAATACCATATTGATAAACTTGATAAACATTTAAATCTGCAAGACAAAGATATATCTTGAATAAGGTAGCCAAAATTACAAAAATAATATATAATTGCCCTAAGCTAATTATTATTATTAATTATTATATATCCGTAATGTCTATCCAAGATGTCTCTTGATAGATTACTAGTAATATTACAATTTTAATCATAATTGTTTTGTACTACTTTTTTCTGGAAAGTGCTCGATCTACAAGCATACAGTGGTCCTTTAAATCCGATTTAGAGCCCGCCTCGGTAGCGTGGTGGTGGCATGTCTGCCTCACGTTCAAGAGGTCCCAAGTTCGATTCTCGCTCAGGGTGAGCTACCTGGGTAAGGTTTTTCGGGGGTTTTTCCTTAGCGTAATAGGCGAATTTCGCGTGACTCTAAGCTCCATGGACTCCATACTCATTTGAGCATCATTTCACGCAATTCATTCATCGTCCGATATGACTTAAGGTTAGAGGACGTAAATTGTAAAAATTATATATATATTCGATTTATTGCGTGATTTGCTACTGCAGAAAACATGTCTCTACATGTTTTACTTACTGCTAGGTGTTAGGTGGTCCGCTTCAAAAAGGTTCAATTATATTTTTAACTTCAATTATATTTTTATTACAATACCTGAAAGAAAAATATTATCTCGAGTGATAATGGGTGATTTTGGATCTTACTCTGTGTCAGATAAATCCATTTCACCACAAGATAGTTAGGTCTCTCCCTCTTATATTAACATTAACACCATTATTCCTGCCCTATTTATCTATGCATAAAAGTTAGTTTCCTTACTGTAAGATGCCCGCCTCGGTAGCGTAGATGGCAGCATGTCTGCCTCACGTTCAACAGGTCCCGAGTTCAAATCTCGTTCAGGGTGACCTACCTGAATGTTTCTTGCGGGGTTTTCCCCTACCCTAAAAGACAAATGTCCGGGAACTCTAAGCTCCATGCACCCTGTTCTCAATTGAGCATCATTTCACCCATTCCATTCATCGTCCGATAAAAAAAGAAAAAAACCTTACTGTTACATAAACAATTAAGTCTGAGACCAAGAAAGTCGAGCTGCACTCGTACAACCAAGTTGGCAACGCAGTTGCAAGAAATGATATAATGAATAGAAAATCAAATCATAAAAATGTTTTAGCATCGGATATGTAAGATTGTTCATCTCAAAAATATTGAAATACTTTGATACTCTAAATGTTAAGAATAAATAATAAAATTTTTCGTAATCTATTTCCTACTACAGGTATTATAGTTCCGTGAAGTAAACTATGGCGAATCTGCCTCAAGTTAATGAGGTACCGAGTTTGAGTTTCGTTCAGGGTGAGCTATCGGAATAAGGTATTTTCCCAGGGTTTCCTCTCATCCTGAAAGACGAATGTCTGGTAACTATTAGGTATATGAACCTTGGACTGACTTGAGCATTATTTCAACCACTTTATTCATCGTCCGTATGTAAATTAACGTAAATTAACAAAAATATCGTATTTAATATTTTTTAATTTGCAACACACACGGATATCTAAAGTACAGTTGATATTTTCCAACTCTTTCTTTATAGTCTTTCATTATTGATATTAGAACAAATTAGGCTGCGCTCTTCTATTTGAGGGAAACCTCAATCCCTCAAACAAATGAGGCGTTCCTATTGGTTTTGTAAGTAGAGCATATTAACATTACGTTTTTAAAGCTGCAGACACTGCTTTAAATAATAATTGCTTTGCTCTCAAAATGTAGAACATCCTATTGTCTAGAGATTACACGAATAAACCTTGTGTTTTAAACTAAGGCGTCATATTGGCAAAGATCCATTTCGTTTGTTCGCCAAAAGAGTCCACTGATCGCATTATGGACCATTTGTAGTTTAATCTGATTGTCAGAGCATTCTTTTCAGAGGATAGATTTACCTTTGGACAAAAAGGGATTTCAGTTTTTTCCCTCTCTCTCTCTCTCTCTCTCTCTCTCTCTCTCTCTCTCTCTCTCTCTCTCTCTCTCTCTCTCTCTCTCTCTCTCTCTCTCTCTCTCTCTCTCCCTCCCTCTCTCTCTCAGCTTTGCCTCAACATTGCCTATAAAGCCGTTTGAAAATGTTGTATTTAGATTGATATAGGAAGATATCAACATGAGTACTGACAAATTTTCATTAAAAAGGATACAATATTCACCATTAGCAAACCATAGTCATAGATTTTTTTTTTTTTTTCAAGACCAGATCTATCACTAAAAGTTCGCCCTATTATTTTACTCAGATTTCATATTCCTCTTCACCTACTAAACATACACTATAATATTTCCATAATCCGGTCAAATTTAGTCCGGAATATCTGCTTTAAAGTAGTTTCAGCCAGTTGTAATGCTGCAAGTTTTAATAAGGCCCCTCCTTCCTTCATAGTTTGTAAACCAGTCTTATTAAATATGCTCCATTCTTATTCTGATAGTTATTTTAAATTCCAATAATGTATATTAAAATTTTTCTAATGTACATTTTTTTCATTGTAAGAAACACATTTCATATTGATAATTTCACTAAGGTACTCTAGGTTACTTATTTAAGAATATTTCGCTTTTACTGGAATGTTTATTATATATTGTATTTTCTTGACTTCCTGCACTTAAAGATTGATTATCTAAATGAACCATAAATAGCTTCAAATATTAAATTATATATTTTTTGTCTTTGAGGATGAAAACTTGGAACATCTTTAAAATTCGGATCACTACATCCTAATGTATCCAAATCCCTTGTTTTCTCGAAGTCTTATGTGTAGCTTCTTTACTTATGTAAACAATAAACATTCTACTTTAATTTTGTCTGCCTTCATTCCTAATTTCGTTATTATTTGCCTCCAATAATGAGTTTACTAGAATCATGAATGTCTGTTTCACCATTGCTTAGTTAATAATTTCAAATGTTTTTAATTTAACTTCTTTTTAGAATAAGCAATTGTTAATTAACATTTATAAGTAATTTTAAATTGAATTCGTCTTTTTAAGTAGAACAGAAATAATAAACTTCTCACAAATTTAAACTACTATAGCCTCTATTCGTAGCATGACTGAATCAGTTTGTTAAGCATAGATTAAAATTTTTCATTATTGAAACATGATTGTAGTTTATTAGCAGATGTCGCTTAAATATGCACTCGGATTCCGCGTTACAGTAAGTATATAGAAATTACTAATACTTTATTTCTAAACCTAATAATTTTTCATATTACCTGGTTAATGCCATCTTTTAAAACGTTTAAAGTCAGCCTAATGCCTCTTTCAAATAGTAATAAATTTTTAAGCAATCAGTTTATATGAATAATAAACATCCATTTTATTAATTTATACAGCATTGATTTTTCTTAAAATTTTATTTATTATCATCTTAAATATTATCATAACCTGAAAATTTGGATATGGTGTGTCTGAGCTACCGGTATTCGATGTCAGCTACTTCCGACCAATAAAGGCGCGAGTTATACCAGAGCAATTTACGTCATCCAAAATTAAGTCATATCGGACGATGAATGAAATGGGTGAAATGATGCTCAAAAGATTCCGGGGTGCATGGAGCTTAGAGTTACCCGGCATTCTTCTACCAGGATAAGGGAAAACTCAGGAAATAAAATTATCGAGGTAACCAAGATTCGAACTTGGGACCTCTTGAACGCGAGGCAGACATGCTACCCTCTACGCTACCGAGGCGGACCCAGCGCTATGGATCTGACTAGTCCTTTCTTATTAATTTTTCTGATTAGTATTCAAATCTTGGAACAGGAATGATGCTGCACACGAGTGACGTTGGCTAACCAGATAGAATATTAAAATGTAATTGTTTTATGAATATTATAAATTATTACTGCAAATCTGATAGAAAATGGAATGAACTGTCTTGGGACTCTAACTGCCCATAATAAAGGCAGACCAAGAAATGAAAGTAGATGCACAAGCAGTACTTACTTTTCTTTTAGGGGCTTCTCTTTTCAGCGGTTACCCTTAATTCCCAATCTCCATCTGTGCTTATCTTTCCATTCTGCTCAACAAACTCCCGTTAGCTATTCCAGATATCCGTGAAGCTCTAGGCCGGCCCCGTTTCCTTCTACCACCTGGAGACCACTGCAGTATCATATTTTGCCATTTTGCCACTTCTCTTCTTCCATCCTTCTCACGTGACCGTACCACTGTCAATTTCTCAATCACTGATTCCTTCATATCCATTATCTTTCTAGTATCTGCATTCCTTCTCCTCTCCAACCTGCATACTCTGGCACTCCTCCTTATTCCGTCCATTTCAACTGCTTGTATCTTACTTTCTTTGACTCTCCAATAAACTCCAGTACTCTTCCCCACATATCAATATACTCTCTACTATGACCTGAAGAATTCTCTTTATTGATCCCATTGTTATTTCACGACTCCATAATACTCCATTCAACATCTTTACTACTCCTGTACCCAGGCTTATATAATGTACATCTGCTTCACAATTTCCATATTCATGAATTATTGATCACCAATATTTAAATTCTTTTACCGATGTAATTATTCCCTGGGAGAGCTTTAAGTCTCATTCGTTTCCACCTATCTCCAAATATTCAGTTTTACTCATATTTGATTTCAATCCGCTTGCCTAAAACCTCCAAGAAGTTTCCTTACCATAAATTTTGCCTTTTTACAGCATTGCGCAATAATTACTTAATCATCTCCAAATAAAAATGAATGTTTAGTCCCTTGTCCAATGGGAATTCCCATTCCTTGACATGAGTTGTTCCAGTGTTTCCGTATCTGTTGAATATAAATTTTAAACAATGTAGTAGACATACTACAGCCCTGTCTCAAGCATTTGGTGGTTTGAAAATTATACAATATCTTTCCTATTTTAACAGCAGATTGGCTTTTGATAAAATCTCTGAATCAACATTTCAAATGGCAGACTAAACACAATTCCATTAATTTCCTTCTACAGCTGCTTTACGGGAACTGAATCGTATGCTTTCTCCTTATCAATAAATTTAGATGTACTTCCCTATCTTCAGCGTACATTGTTTCACTTCTCTGTTTCACGCTACATATGTGATCCATACATCTCCTTCCCACAGTAAACCCTGATTGTTCTCCGATATTGTCCTTCTATATCTCTATTCATAATGCTACTGCTGAAGATCATACTGATAGAAGACATACATAATACATATATGTTAATAATGCAACATTAAAATGACGAGTAGTGTCCCGCTCTAAGTCCATTCTATGTGACACATCGTAAATGTTGGTGCATTTCTGTTGAAACGTTCAGCGTGTCAGGTTTAAAAGGAAAGGTTCATTTTATTGCTATCTGCGATAGCCACAGCAGTCTATGTTCACGTGATATTCTGGATGAACTCGAATGATGAAGTGCAATGTCTTCTTAAAATTAAATGAAGGAGATTATTGGTGAGATAAAACGGTAAAGAGCGCTGCACGGAAGCACTTCAGAATTATTGTGAAGAAGCGGAACTTGTAGCGGTGGTGTGTTGGTAGCGCTTTTTGTATTTAAGGTTGATATTAAGTGAAGCATAGCTTACACAGACCATCACGTTTAAAATGCAATTTGGATTTTAGTGAGTTGTAATCTCCGGAATACTCACTTATACAAACAATGTCGTATATCATACATCCCATCTACATCCGTAACGCAGTTATGTAGTTCTGCATATCATTATAAATCAAATAGCTTAGATAATAAGACCAAGCTACGAAGTGACTGAAAATATATTGAGATGGGACAAATTAAATTTTAGTTTTTATGATAACATTTACTAATACTCCATGATTCCTTTTGGCATTAAACTTCAGCTTGTTAGATAATGCTATAAAATATGAACAAAACTTCCTAATAATACCTGAAAATGAATAAATTTTATTTTATACATAATGTTTGATCAAAAGCACTCATGCCAAAACTAGATTGGAGATTTATAGGAAAACTTCAAAGTTAAAATTTAAAGGAAATTAATTGTTCTTTCACATTAGCCGTGTGTAGGACGCACTATAAAAGGGTAGAGTCAGAATGAAAAATTAAATGCTATAGCCGGGATTTGAACCACGGATCTTCTGGTTTCCGTCCAGCCGCTCTAACTATTTGAGCTACTATGGCCAACGTGCCAACATGGCATTAAATTCTCCAACTTACTCGTATTTCTCCCGGTAAACCACTAGGAGTTCTCATGAACACCTGAGACAACTACCTTAATGGCGACTTACTATGCTGTATGTACTTTAAGGCCCGGGCTTGATAGTTCGGACCACTATTAGGTACAATTAATGGAAATTAATTGTTCTTTCACACTAGCCGTGTGTAGGACGCACTATGAAAGGGTAGAGCCAGAATGAAAAATTCAATGCCATAGCAGGGATTTGAACCACGGATCTTCTGGTTTCCGTCCAGCCGCTCTAACCATTTGAGCTACTATGGCCAACGTACCGACATGACATTAAATTCTCCAACTGACTTGTATTTAAAATTTAAAGTTTGCATGTTTTATGTGGGTTCCGTTTTTGTAAAACTATAAATCCAGGTAAAGCAATGAGTACGTCTCTATATCTTTAGCTTCAGTTATTAATGTTAAGTAATGTAATAGATTACTTGGAAGCAAAAATGTAGCTTTCAAGATCACGGTATGTTGGTTTTTCTTTCATTACTGGCTGAATTGATTATAATCATTCTTATGATAATTATCACAAAAGGCAGATATATACTCAACGGGAAGGAAAGATTTTATGAAAGAGAGAGTGGGAGAGTTTTTCTATTAATACTGTAACACGAGAAAGCTGTAGGTCCTACTGGTATTTAGTAAATATAATTCAAAATAAACGTGAAGGATTTTCAGTAATATATTTGCCATATAAAAGACAGGTTAAAATATTTTTCTTCCGGTTACGTATTATGAATATCTATTCACACTTTCCAATGTTTCCACTGATTAAATTGAAAAATTATGCAAAATCACAAACTGTATCCTTTTAATAAGACAAAATTCTAAACTCAAACTTAGAAAAAATAGTTTAACATTTTATTTCGCGTTCTTAAGCTCCTTAAAATGTGGTGTTTTAAAAATAACCCAAATGCAGTTTATTACATTAAACCTCAAATTCCAATTTATTTTAGGGCATTTACTGTATTTTCAGTTGAATTTAATCCTTAACGCATTTGTTCCAAATTGTGAATCTAATAGGAGTTAATAGGTATTTTTAAAATATGTGTTGTGATGCAGCAGACAATTTTCCTCATTATACACAAATGCTTAGGCACATTCTATAAATTAAAATAATAATTAAAACTTACTCTTCTGTCAGATTGAACTAATTAACATTATTTCCTATAATATTTTGGAAATAAACTATAAATGCTTAGCCGTATGCAGTGCATAGACAACCTATAATACTAATCGTGAGTACACAGGCTTACATTCAAAGCAATAATAACGGCTTCCTTCAGGGAAAGGAAGGAAAACATAGAAAGAAAAAAGTCTTAAATGCACTTGGGAGAGGAATTTTTGACTAGTAAGATATGTAGCTTTATTAAGAATTGATAGGCAGAAAGGTAATAAGTTCATTAAATAACTTTCGTATGTTAAAATCACTGCATAATATAACAAGTAAAGGCCGAAGGCGTGTGTGTTTTTTCATAGGTATACTGCACATGGACTATATTGTTATCACTCTCGAATGTAAACAACAAGTAGGTATAACCTAACCATGAAAACAGCCTCACTGCGATAGTAAACAAATCAACCGTGTGGAACTACACCTTAACCTTGCGTATGCATATACTTGCAAGGCAATGCTTCACTGGTTCGCAGAGTACTGCTTTAGGTTGTTTGCGAAGTTCGCACATTTGATAGCCGTGCTGTACATTTGATGTCATTCATACTCTGTGTCCAGCTAACTTGTATCGCATATGAGCGCACATCTCTCCGGGTTTTATTAATAAGTCTGGGATACATTCAGTGGCGAGGTAATGTAACATTTTCTTCAGAGGATGGGAATCATCTGCAATGTAATTTTGTGCAGGTATATTATGCGCTAAAATATACAATACTGGAAATTATGTTACTCTTATTTTCTTTACCTTACGTATCGAGATGAAATGCTCAAGATATTCTCCATTGCGCTGTAGGCAGTGTTCAAAACAATCACGCAGATTTTCCAACATATTCCGGAACGCAGGTTGCTGCAGAGTCCCGAAGAACGAGACGACCTTCTGACGTAATGCAGACACAGTTTTAGGTGAATCTGGGCACTTGAAAACTTTCTCCCTTATCATTCCCCACACGTAAGCATTAGGTGGTATGAGATCTGAGGAATATGACGGGTAGAGGAACCCATCCACGCGGGAAAATACTCGACTTGGAAAGGTTTCTTGCAGCATATCCATAGATTGTCTAGTGGTGTGCCAGGTCTGGCCCAACAGATCTTTCCTTGCTTTGCAACAATACACTACCCACACGACGATATTTTTAACAACAGATAGCATAACTGTGTTACTTGATGATGGCTTAATCAAATGTTCACGATATTGTTCCGCCACTAACTTTAACTTGATAACCTTTTCCGTATGAGTGAAAGTAATACTCCACTGCAAAAACTTTTTCCTCCGTCGCGACACCAATTTCAATTCCAATCACAGAGCACAACGTTCATAACACAACTAACTATACATCATGACGATGTAACAACCCGCGCATGCGCAATGCGCGAAAGAGGGTACTGTATATTTTGGCGCATACTGTACAAACAATTTTTGAGGGGTGTATGGCAAAGAAAACCAGTATCTCAATGTGTTCCTGGAATTCAGTGTGTTCTGCTTTTGTAAGCCTTCTACGCATATGGATATAATATTGAAAATCAAAATTGAAATACGATAATAAGATTGAGAAACAGTTAGTAAAAGTTTTGTTTTAGATATAATATTACGTTTGTAACCGTGTAGAAATTTGATCAAGAGGCATAAGTTAACGAGATTTTATTTACTGAAACGGCGTATATTTCTAATATTTCCAAAGTCCAGTATTTGTTTCATTACACGAACGTTAACTGCGATCTATTATCAGCTGCTGCAGCACTATAATTAATTAGATATAGCGGTTATCATCAATGAACAATTAGTTGAGCATTATTATTATTATTATTATTATTATTATTATTATTATTATTATTATTATTATTATTATTATTATTATTATTATTATTATTATTATTATTATTATTATTATTATTAT
This sequence comes from Mantis religiosa, assembly GCA_030765055.1. Lineage (NCBI taxonomy): Eukaryota > Metazoa > Arthropoda > Insecta > Mantodea > Mantidae > Mantis > Mantis religiosa. Next base: position 133,386,057 of record CM060953.1, on the reverse strand, counting down.
TATTATTATTATTATTATTATTATTATTATTATTATTATTATTATTATTATTATTATTATTATTATTATTATTATTATTATTATTATTATTATTATTATTATTATTATTATTATTATTATTATTATTATTATTATTATTATTATTATTATTATTATTATTATTATTATTATTATTATTATTATTATTATTATTATTATTATTATTATTATTATTATTATTATTATTATTAGTATTAGTATTAGTATTAGTATTAGTATTAGTATTATTAGTATTAGTATTATTAGTATTAGTATTATTAGTATTAGTATTATTAGTATTAGTATTATTATTATTAGTATTATTATTATTAGTATTATTATTATTATTATTATTATTATTATTATTATTATTATTATTATTATTATTATTATTATTATTATTATTATTATTATTATTATTATTATTATTATTATTATTATTATTATTATTATTATTATTATTATTATTATTATTATTATTATTATTATTATTATTATTTTTATTATTATTATTTTTATTATTATTATTTTTATTATTATTATTATTTTTATTATTATTGTTATTATTATTGTTATTGTTATTGTTATTGTTATTGTTATTGTTATTGTTATTGTTATTGTTATTATTATTATTATTATTATTATTATTATTATTATTATTATTATTATTATTATTATTATTATTATTATTATTATTATTATTATTATTATTATTATTATTATTATTATTATTATTATTATTATTATTATTATTATTGTTGTTATTGTTATTATTTTCTATTATTATTAATATTACTATTAAAGCTTAGCCTAACTTTTACTGAAACACTCTGAATACTTCAGAAATTAGCAGCTTTTTTTATTACATTTGCAGTTTACGTCCTCCAACGTTAAGTCATATCGGCCGGTGAATGGAATGAGTGAAATGATGCTCAAATGAGTCCAAGGCCCAAGGAGCTTAGAGTTACCGACATTCGTCTTGAAGGATAAGGAAAAACTCCGGAAAAAACTTATCCAGGTAACTCACCCTGACCGAGATTCGAACTCGGGACCTCTTGAACGTGAGGCAGACATGCTACCAATCTATGCTACCGAGGCGGGCAATTATTAGCAGCTATAATTCAGTATTGGAATATAGGGGTACGTACCGGAAACAGTTTAATTCTTCATGGCAAGTCGGTATATCGCTTCAGATATACAAATAATAAACTCCATTAAATTTATCAGTGAAATTAATATTTTTGTATAACCTTGAATCCGCCCATGCATACTCAAGAGATAAAACATTCATTTTTCTCCACTGAAGAAGTTGGTAGGAGGATCACTGGAAAACGAAAGATTTATCAAATGCAGGAAAGCTATTTATGAAAAGATTAATTTGGAAAGGGGAAGGAATATTTTCTGAAATATCTTCATGTTGCATCTTTGGAAGATGCTTAACTGAAATAACAACTTTAGTATTTAACCAAATTTATAACCAATAACAAAAAGGATTCAAGGCGTTACTGCAAATATCTTCAGACTTTTAGGGGAAAATGAATCTAGACATATGCATTTAACAGTTTTAACATTGCATGGTAAATTCTCTATACGGCACCATACTTAGTTTATGTGGCGATGTAAACAAAGGAGGAAAATGTATTGGAGGGAATATTCGCGTTATTTTATTCCCTTGTGGCTCGATTTTCTAAAACTTGGTAAATCAGGATTATTGTTGAATCGTTTTTGTAATTTTTGGTGACTCGTTTCTTTCAAGGAAGCTATGCAACTTGTGACGAACAGTACGTTTAAGAAATTCATCACCTTCATCTTCCACAACTGACTTCTTTTCGTATTTTTTCCTGGGGAGGAAAGTCTGCCGTTTTCACATTAATATTTGGTGCGTAAACACCGGTTTATTCTGCTGACAAATAAAGTCCCTATTGCTAAAATCGGGTATTTTCTTCACAAAACTTACAAAAAACGTTCACTATAATTTGTTTTTCACTATCTTTAAAGGTTTTTCTCTATTGTGTTAACATTTTGCACGAAAGCAGCCATACTGTACAACTGATCTCCCAATTCCTTCTGCTTTTAAACTGCGCAAGCGTAGCGTGCAATCTGATTAAAACATACAAATTATGCTTCCATATACGAAATAAAACTAATTCATTACTGTTTGACTGTTGCAGTTGTAATAATGTGAAATTATTTATGTATTTTGCATTTGATTTTAAGTCTTTAAAAGGATATGCAAAATATATTTTTCATCCGCGGTGTGTTACAAGGCTAAACAGCCAGTGATGTCGCACGCGTATACGCGCGTTGGTTTATATCGCCACATAAACGAAGGACGGCGCCTGTATAGCTAAATGTCTTATGCGAAAGAGGGTAAAGTCTACTGTTTAGACTGAAAAGTAAGCCGATATATATATGATAACTTATTGAATAAAGAGGAAATGTTTGATGCATAAACCAAAGGGACAAATGATGTCATTAGCTCATTAGGTGCCACTACTCTAACTAGACACGTGTTTAAAGCCACGGAGATACAATCCTGGATCCGAATTACACTCGCACTTAAGTTAATGACATTCTTCAAACTGTTTTGTTATGTTTCCTTGTTAAGTCTGCTGCATCAAAGAGATACCGAGTGGTACAGCAGCATCTAATACAAGAGGACGTAAGTCCCTTTCAATTTCACTGTTGCCTAAGCCGAGCGGATCATTAGACTGTATCGTGAAGTTTTCACCAAGGAAACAACTTCCGTAATGAGGTTACTTTCCTAAGCAGTAGGATTCTCCCAAACTTCAACTTTAGCAAAATTGGGTTGGCATGACAAACTCTGATAACCTATATTTTGTTCACGAGCAATATTTTGTACGTCACGTGACTAAACGCACTTAGCGCAAAGATGAGTATCGTTTCTATGGCCCAAACAAAAGAGCAGAGGAAGTACAACGGTTCGTGTGAAGCGAACTTCACTTGCTGTCGCGTTTAGAAAAATGGTTTGCGTAACAACATTTGGTAACGAAAAGGGCAGGGGAAGTTGCACTAAAGCGGAGATTAAACTCACAGAAAGCGTCTTGTTTAAATATGTTTTATATTTAGTCATGAAAACATGTGACTAAAATGGCCAAATTAACTAAATGCCTAAATTAAATGCTTCGTTAAATTAATGTTTAATTAAATTAATTTAATTAATAGTTTAATTTCATGAAATTAAATCGCTAAATTAACTAAATTAACTAAATAAAAATTACTATTCCTTATATAAAACACGCAGCTATGGGTTTTACTCGATTGCGCATTCCAGACGGTTCAAATCGCGCAAGGGCCGTCCTCTCTGAATCAGTTTTCCAGGAGTTCTCACTTTAAAATGGCAGCGTGGCACCTTAAAGTAGGTCTCTTTTCTGAATTATTTTATTTCACGAACTTTATTTAGATCTACTTAATTTTATTTGATAGTTGCTTTTAATTTTCGTTGCTGAAAGCTTGTTTGGTTTATTAATTTTTAAATTTTTGTGCAAAATTTTGCATTCTTGAGATTATTGTGACGTTATTATTTGCTAAGTTAATAAATTTAAGATTTATTTTTCCTTTATTTGTTAATTTTAACATTAATCTACATGTTTCCGATATAGTAGAGAAGGTTGTTAAATACTAAGAGAAATTCAGACAGGATTGCAAAACATTCGGAGTTTGAGTGACTCATTTGAAAAATACTCAAAGCTAGTAGAAAGCTATATAAAATACTTCTCACAAAGTGATTCCAAATATAATAAATGATACCGTCATGTATTATGTGCAGATTAACTAAAAAAATTTAATTACAGGTTCTTGAGTAGTACATATTTACTTAATATTTTATAATGATCAATAATATTTATGTTTTCTTAAAGTAATTTAATTTCTTCTATTTTTACCTTATAACAGTAGTTTCCAGTTATATTTAGAAAAGTTATGAAAAGTTTATAAATTTATAAAAAATGATTATGTAAATCTATGTAGTAATTTAAATAAGTAAAAATATATAAAATTTTGTGATTGGCCGTAGTAATAATTGTATGACGTAATGTTGTGACGTGGGATTAAATCGGTCAATCACAAAATTAAGATAGGAGAAACGATAGTTACGAAAAATCAATAATCTTGGTAGAGATGTTTTGTAATCGTGAGTGTGATGAATAGTGGTGCAAGATCAATAACTTTTATGTAATAGTTGGAACTGTTTAAATATAACAAAGTAAGAATTTATCGATATGATGGAAGTAACGTGCAAGTGACTGGGAACGGAAGTTCAAGTAAAATGTAATCCAAATATTACAATTAAATTGTCACAAAATTTGACTTCTCCGAAACTTTATTCCGAACCACACCTGAAAAGCAGAGGTCTCATGACTCTTATTTAATCAAACACAATCATCAAGAAAGAACTCAAAATACAACGAATTAATCCTGTTATATCTGTCTTCTCGACGTGGGTCTTCGAAAAGTCAACGTGCATCCCATCTCAAACATAGAAATCCCGCACCAAATTGCGCCCGAACATGTGGTTGATGAAGACGGAGATACATTAACTACGAATAGAATTTCCTATCACAACCTGCAACTCACGTCTACACCTAAAAAGTGTTTTACCATGTTGAAAATATGTGGACAAATGGCAGGAGCGCTCTTTCAGTACAAAAATTGAAATATACGTTGGTTAATGTTGAGCTTGTCTCAGACCTGGTGTACACCTTTACTAACTTCTGTATACAGAAAAAAAATATTAAAAAATCCATTCTTAGGAAAGATGTTAATTTGTGCTTCACAAATTGTAAAGGATTGCTCATCTGGATTGTAAGGTATACAACATTTATCTAGTATTTATTTAATGAGACATATTTACATAACGGAGATTAGGTGTCTAATTTAAGGGGAGGCGTATGCAAATATTCAGGGTCTTACATAAATAGCTATAATATACAAAGTTTTCAAGTTTAAGAAGTGAAACTCAGTATACTCATTTAAAATAATATAGTTAATATGCACAATTTTTTAAATAAGTTTCCATTGTTTATAATTAATGCTACATATATTTTTATACGCAGAGATATTTACAAATTTAAGCCCATTTTTTTTCTCAAAATTCACATATGCTATCTTTCGGAAATTTGGTATGTTATTTTAAAACACACTAAAAACAAATTTGTTGGATTTAAATTTCTTATTTAAGCTGTAAAGAATTTTAAAAAAATGTTAATCATATGCATCCTTAAAACATTAAAATAATTTCATATATTTTGTATCATCACATTCCATCTGGAGCTTAATCTTAAATTCCAGAACCAACAAAATGTTCATTGTGGTAGAAGAAAGCTGTGGGCAAAATTTTATCACTGTAGATGAAGTAGTTTGGGAGAAAAATAGGTTGAAGTTATAGAAAATGCAAGTTACTGGGAAATGAATTTAAAAATAAAATAAGTATTATTCAGTTTGCCTTTTAATTTTAACTCAGAACTTCCAATATACATAATCTATATCCTCATTCTGGTCTTCTTCAGCCTTTCTTTTTAAATTCCTCTTCTGTGTTGCTTCTTTCTGCATTAATTTCATAGCTCTTTCTGCACCAGCGATGCGAATGATGTCGATACTCTTATTTCAATAAACACACCAGGTTGATACCCTAACTGATGCATAACTTTCTTTCTGCCAACACTCCCATCATTAAACACTATTGCAGCATAAAATGTAGCAATTTTCACCACTATGGAGGACACAAATGATGTTTTGGGACTCTTTTTCCATGTCAAACTGTTGAGGCTTTCATTTGGGTTTTGTGTCCCTCCATAGAGACATTTTTAGCAAGTATGGGTGTGCTAAAAATTGGTAGGTAGGCTTTATAAATTCCAAGACAGCTGATGAAAGACTATGTGTTGCTACTATGCCAATATGCAACACTAGGGCATTTAATTTTTTAAAGCTACATACAGACCACATACAGTCATAATATTTTGGTGTTTGATAGCTAACACTATATACTATTTTACAAAACAATAACAAAATATTAGATTTTTTGAACATTTTCTCGTACGTCCTCCCTTAACCTTTATTCACGAAAGGAAATTGAAGAATGTCCCATTCACTTCTTTCATAAACTAATATGACTCGTTTTGTTTTTTTAAAGATTGTAAGCTTTAAGCTGTAAATAACTGGGTAATGCAACTGTCTCTACAAACCTTTCTCTCCAGTAACATGAGGTAAATAGGGGAATGAGCTTTTAAAAGAAGATAAATGGACACAGTGATGTGTATATAACACAACGTTTTCTGTTTTAAGTGCAGAATGGCTGCACTATGATTGCAGAAAACTGACACTTTATAGTCCAATTATAATCTAAAGTTTTCATTCAAGTGCCGCTCAAGGGGAACTAACATTATAAAAAGCAAAGCAACCCTCTAGGCGCGCTTTGCAATTAAAAACTGCCAAGGGAGATACCGATACAACACAAATAACCGCAGTTCGGATATAATTTTTGTAATCTTCCATGCAGTCAGTTTGTATACACCGATATTTGATCCCCAAGGCTTAACACAATGACTCTCAAATTGCACAACTCTTTTATACGGCAAGTAATAATATGGTGGCTGCGTTTTGCCATATACATGTTTTATACTCTGGGGTACCTATAAAGAACCGGCGATGAATATTATATAAAGGTGAAAGAAACTTATGCCTTCCTTTAAATTTATCTCTCTTCATATTTATGGCAGTATAAAAGTAATGATTAAGCAACATCATCTCAAAATATTTTCTATATCCAGGTAAAATCCTCAATTTGTACAAGTAAGTTCACTTAAGTTAAATTCCACAATAAGGCTCACTAACTTGGTCGATTTAACACAAATGCTTCAAACTATGAAGAAATAAATTCCCACAATGAAACCGTATAATATATAGTCTTTTAGCCAATAGTTGTATTATTAATTTTTCACTCTCTTTGGATTAATAAGCAGCTACGAGGGCTATTCTATAAAAAGATGCTAATTTTTTACGGTCATAAATTTTCGCACTAAAGTTCAATCTTATTATACTTCAATATTTTTTTGATAAAAAATTGGTTAATAGTATTACAATCAAAGAAATTATTAAAATTTCCGTTAGCTTAATATGAAACAAACACGACGTAGTAGTTCCATTGTTGGTACTCCTGTTTCCCGCCTGTGAGAACCAGGCAAGTTCTGACATGTTCAGTATCGCCTACCGCTGCAAAGGAGGTAACATGCAGTTAAAGTTGATGTTAGAGGAAGATCCAGAGTTTCTTTCTAAAGTAATCACTGCTGATGAAACTTGGCTGCATCATTTTGATCCTGAGAGCAAAGAGCAAAGCTCAGTGTGGAATTCTCCTTCATTACCAACTCCCAAAAAAGCAAAAGTGGTTGCTTCTGCTGGGAAAGTTTTGGTCATCTCATTCTTTGATATTCATGCAATGGTTTATCAGCATGTTGTACCTGGACAGTAACTTGACAATACTACAGAGATTTCCTGAAAACATTGCAAGTCCATATCAGGCGCAAAAGTCCACATTTCTGTGTAGCAGACTAGATGCTGCATCACGATAATGCGCGGCCGCATATTGCCAATGTTGCTGCTGAATATCTTACAAAAATCAAAGTGAAGTGCATACATCACCCTACCTATAGTCCGGATTTAGCCACATGTGACTTTTTTCTATTCCCTAACTTGAAGAAGCGCCTTCGTGGGAGGCATTATCCATCATCAGAAGCAGTGGTGAAGGCCACGGAGGCGATTTTGAAGGATCTCTCAAAGAATTGTCTGCAGCATGTCTTTGACGACTGGCAGAAACGCTGGGACAAGTTCATCGCTTTCAGGGGAGATTATTTTGAGAAGGACCATCAAAATTATGAGGATACGTAAAGGTACGTTGTCAATAACAATTGTGATCATTCTTTATTGAACAGCCTTCGTATTATTCTCTTTTGCTGCTTACTATAATCTTCGTAAAAGTAAAAGGCATATGTAGGCGGGCCGTACTGCAGACTTCAATCAATCCTGAGCTTGCTCCGCCTAGCAGCGTTGCCGAATGTGGTACACGCATCTCGCGTGCCTGAACTGGGAACATTGTATTAATTAATTACGCTCGGATAAATGTTTGAAAAATGACAGATGCCAATCTTATAATAAGAAATAATTTTATTTTCTGATCATGAACGGACAAATATCCTGCCTCTACTATACTTATAATACAAGCGATGCACTTTTTACCTTCACATGGTTATGGTTACACCCAACCCCATCCATTCAACACAGATAAGTATGAAAAACAACACCGTTCCTTCCTGATAGCATTTATCTCAAGCATAAATAATACAGAAGTCATGCAGTTTGAAACAGAGCTAATTTTCAGTTCGTTTTCAGAGTAGAGGTGTCGTTTGTTAAAGTAAACGGCATCGTTAAGTTGTGTGTTGAACTCCAACTGAAATATTGTTAATATGACATTAAATTATTTTATACACATATGTTTTATATGAACAAGTTTTTTACGAAAGCTCTCCAATCCAGAATATACGGCTGTTGTATACTTTTCAAAATCCCAGCAATCAACTCCATAACCTTGTGGTGTAGATAGTATGCACACAGTGTCACGAATTTGTAGTGAAGCAACTTCATCCTTAGTAGGAAAGGGGAGCGTACCTGTGTTTCAATCTCTGGGAAAGATCCATGAAGTCGGAAAGCGAGTTACTGGATTGGAAACCGTATTTGCTGTTACACTGCTGTGACGTGTGTCAAGGTAAGATCTTAATGCTTTAGGATGGGTTGTTTAATTACGGTAAGAATAGCCAAAATCTTTGTTGACGTGTAAAACTGATCTTTGGTACACGGAACCTCTGCAGGTGCAGGTACTACGCTTGGCAACACCGTCCCGCTTGAGCATTGGCCAGCGTTCATATTGTTTTAACTTTTGCGAGCGGTATAGTTTCGAAAGAGAGCTTTCAGCCATGATTAGATTAGATGAAATTGATTGGATCAGATTGACTTGGGTTCAAGACTTCAACAGCAGCCCAAAGAGTGAACATCAAACATGTCAAAGAAGTGTGCAGTTCATTGGCATATATACCTAAATATTGTACATGATCTACTTGTTTCCAAGTTATGCTTAATTTAATTTACATCTTGTATTACCTGCAATCTTTCCATAAGGGCATAAAAATTTATTTAACATTTATTTTAATGCAATTTATTATTATTACCGTTGCTGTGTTACTACTGAAGCTAGTTGTTATATTCATTAACATTACAAGTAGGTAATGCCACATTTAAAATATCCCCTTATGTTCATCCTCATTTTGGCAAAGACCTCAACCTATGAGAACCATACTGATGCTAAATTAAACAAGAAGATACACATATGTATCATACTTTGGAGAGAAAGGACAGCCTTTCACAAATCTACATATACGAATTAATTGTATGGATCTTCTTTGAGAGTGACTAACTAAACTAATAATTGCACATCGCTTATGAAAGCCACAGTCAGAAGGGCCGTGCCTTTTAAACGCAGGAATATTTTTAAAAGGATGTTTTTCTTGGAAACTTTTCCGTTGCATATGAATAACACGCAAAGTTACTACAGAATCCCAGCTTCTCCCTCCCCCTTTCCCTCCCTCTATCTCTCTTTTTTTCGCCCCCAGGGCTCTAAAGCCAAGTTATGAAGTGCGCCCTCCGCTTTCGTTTTTTTTTTTTTCGCTCTTTTTTGCTTTCCCATTTCCTATAGAGTCGAAGAACCAAGGAGAGTGTGTGTTAGGATGTGAACATATTAGATTTCTAAACATATTGATGAATTTATTCTAATATGCTTCAAGAGCTTAATACGGGTATAAAGAAATCCTAATAGTTAATTAGGGTTCAGATAAAGACCCAGCTTTCTCTTTATTAACTTCTCTAATAATAGAAGTTATTAATAAAGTATGATGTGACAGTAAAACTTTCGGAATGCATATAAGAAACTAAACTAGAGCATAAATGTCATGAAATGCAATGAAGACATTGTCATCGAAGTTATTAAAGGAATCTATCACGTGTTTTGTGGTCTAACATTTAAAATGGAATTTCAAAGAACTTTTTTCCATGAAAATACAAAGCGCAAAATCATATTGTTAAATTAAATGATTACTCTTTCACTTTTAGGTACGTGTTTAAATACATGTTCTGTATAGCTATACGTTTAAATTAGCAAAGTAGTAATTATAACCAATTTCATAAAAGTATAGGTATTTGAAAATGTAAACCAATAAAAAGAAATGGCTCAAAAATTGTTAATTGCACTAAAAACTGTGTTTTACGTTATTTGTAGTAAAAAATGTGTCTATCTGAAACACTTTACCAGCGGGCGCTGATGACCTTGCAGGTGAACGCCGTTAAGCATATATATTTTTACTTAACCAGTTATACCAAATTAATACAGAATGAAAAGGACCTTAGAAGGTATTGCCCGAAACCTCAAGATATGCCTATATATTCATAATGAATTATAAAATATGCTAAACATATGTTGTTTTACACAGGATTCCTAGTGTCATTTTAATAAATTCTATTTTTCAAATACTTTCAATGGTAAAGGCATTTTGGAACTGGCTATTTTCTATAAAATACCCGTGTCACATCCATGAAAGGGGTTCAACGTAAGTACGGAATTTGGTTTTCGAAGCTTTTTATTTTGGAATTATGCTGTTCTCAAACACACATGCGATCAATATCTGAAATGTCTTTTTTTGGAGACTCAAAACATACATTTGTGTTCAAATCTCTGTTTCGAAAATTTTATTGCATTACTTAACTTCCGTTAGATACCCTATGTACGCAGTGGAAAAACTAAATGGAAAGTAACGGCTGTTTCGTCGTAAGCCAAGTTTGTGTTAACAATGGGCCCACGCCGCAAAAAGATGATCCTCACATGCTTAATATAAAATATAGAATAGGAAAACAGACTCTTGAATGTGGAATGTTTTGGTTCAAATTCTTCTACGATCGTCCTCTCTCACTGTGGTTCTTTCTTTAACCCTCATAAGTGTAACAGTGCAGTGAAGCTACCCTCATCTTGGCCTTTCACCATTATCTTATTTGGTGTATTGTCAATGTTCACCGGGTGTAGCTTATTCAAATTTAACATTACTAATGAACAGGCATGGAGACTCTTCATAAATCATGACGTAGGTATACTTACTCGTTTTGTTTTGTTTCTTATTAGTAGCTGGCATAATTTTAATACTGTGACTTTGTGGGTTCGTGAAATCAAAAGTCCAATTTCACCGCTCGAAACTGTTCTTTATTTCCACCGACTTACAGTTAAACACTTGCCAATTACGCAGAATTGCGTACTGCACACAATTACAATTCACCAGTTCGTCCGTTACAATTTCACTTGTACTCGCGATTACATCAACTCCGATACTCATACACAGTACGTACGGTCTTCCGTTGCACAATCTTTTCGTTCATTAACACGTCACTGACTAACACTGCCTTCTTATACCAAGAACTGTCTCTCACTCACACTAAACTTCCGACTAGCTGCAGCCCTTTTTATAGGCATCTCGCCGTCTTCTCGGCTTTTCTTGTTCCCAGGCGAAGATTCCAGTAGATGAAATATCCCGTAATTTCCAGAACAGGTGGAAGAGAAACAGACCGCACAATCATGTTTTTTTTCCCCCAGCCATCCCTGTCGCCACTATAAGACGGACGAGGGGGAGGCGTGGCTAACACGGACCTCCCCTGTCTTCCGCTCTCAGCTGCTTCCATAGGGTGTTCCAAAGCCCGGGTGACAATACTTAAGATTACTCACTCAGGTTTTGATGTTGAAATCCTTGGAAACATGCTATCGACCATGGCCTTCTGGTCATCTTCAGCGATCCATGCTGCAACTACTGATTGCGATCCTTCTTCCTTCGTCCCAGGAGGTTTATAGTTCCGCCCACTGGAAGTGTCCTGATGTCCAATGCCAACTTTCGAAACTGGGGAACTTGTACCAGTCTCGACTGAACAGATGATCTTACTGGACTTAGATGGCTGGATATCATCTGTGGTGTTAGGCTGAAGTGTATTTTCTCTTGTAGAGATGAAGTTGAATTGCTGTTGAGGGTGATGTACTTTCTCTTCCATATCCGACAATAGAATACTAAGCTGGTTGATATTTAGTTTATAATTAACTTGATCTGTTGTAGATAATTTATTGGTAATTAACTGGACATCGCCATCGTTTATAACATTGAATTTGTTGCGTGTGGATTGATTAATAAACTATAATATCAATTTAAAAAAAATTGATGTCTCACTTTAAACACTTTATTGGTATTTAAAATATTTAGTCGTATTATCAAAGAAAGGTTATTTTAAGAAAAAATGGTTTTTGTTAAATATGGAGATTCTCTATAAATCTGCCTCCTTTGTGTTCAGATATTGCTTTTTTATCTGTAGCACTTAACATCTTTGCAGAATTTCTGAGTTGACAAAGTACTTCGCTGTATAGGTATGTGGTAGGCAGTAGGCATAAGTGAATAATATAATTACAAACTTTTCTCCACGATCAAATACGTTGACAATATTAAATAATTAAAGACGTTTAAATCTAAAGAGAAAGAAAACTGAATTGTATGGAATAGCTGAGTAATAAAAGGAGAACATTACCCAAAAATTGATACTATGTTAGATTTCATTCCATGGATCAGTTCCGAATATCGTGACGAGATGGCTATGTGGTGTTAGGCTCGAATTGGAGACGTCCCAGGATCAAGGCCCATACTTTACAATTTTTGACAGGTTTTATGCCTCTACAACTAGTAAATACCGCGGATAGACCCGAACGTTAAGCCAGAAAGTTTACAAATAATTCATTTTCTTATCACCAGAGTCCACCTACCACATGAAATAATTATAAGCGTTAGGAAAATGAATGACAATTAACAAGAGGGCTATTTGTTCACTTACAACAGATTTCAAAACCAGAGGCATCAAGTATATTGTATTACGAAGGATTTCGGTTTAATTTATAAAAAGCAATAAAATGTAGTGTAGATGACCTCATAAAAGTTGAAGAATGGTGTTCTCATCTGACATTTAGCTAGAGACAACTGCGTATCAGACACATATCCATAGTGTATTAAGTTCAGCGTTTACTTTACGAATTATTTTCTATAGCCCTCTCCTGGCAAAGAAAAGGAATTTTATAGCGGTAACTTCAAGTAGAGCAATCTGCAAATACTTCCACACTTCGCGTTTCTTGTAGAGGTGCTTCTTCTACAATCTTCCATTTACTCTACAAGCGATTTCTGAGGGTTTCCTGCCATGCAAAGACCGGGGATTTAATGGCGCTAGCTAAGTGAAGATATCTGATACTTGGAAGTCACCCTAGCCGATTACACTCCCCAACTTCATGGAACATTAGGCAGCAGTTCTCAAATTACAGAGCGTACCATGTCGCTGATGTCACTTTCGCCTTCTGGGGGAAAAGGTGAGCCGTGTTTGCCTTAACATAGTCACGTGGTACCAGGAATAAAATAGTGAGGGCCAGGAATCGATATGCCTGTTTGGCATCTTAAGTCTGCAGTCATTATTAAGCTAGGTCATAGTCCACTATTTTAGGATAAATAAGGAGTAAATGTTGCACGAGCTCGAAAGAATCACTAACATAACAGTCGGTTTAATATTTTATGGATATCTCAGAACTTTTCTCCTATATCTGGAGAAGCCTTCAGTATCTTATATTCCACTACATGAAAATGAGCTGACATTTCAAGTTTTCTACAGTTGACAAAACTTCATCATTTGGTGTACTAACTAGTCTCTTGATGAACTAAACCTTTAATTCTGTAAAGTAAAATCGGACTCAAAAGTAAACAATAAACAAACCTAATTCTAGAGATGAAAGCAATATAGTATTAGAAACATCAATCTTAGTAACTGAAAAATGTTAATTCTGTTTTAATATAAATTCATTTAGACACTGGTCTGGCTATCGAACCAATATGTTCATATTGAGAATGCCAGAGCAATGGTTACTGACCAAAATGTTATCCTGCAGACATGTAATCTATTAAAATGTCACTGAATAAATTTTAGTTGTTGTTTATTGAGAACATGCAGCAGTAAGCTTGGCAAAAAACACTTTTAAGGTATATGGGATGATTATTGTTTATTATTTTACTGAGCATAATTTAGTATAAGAAAAGGCATGAAAGCTTATCGGAAAATATGTGAAATAATGTAGTTTTTACGCAAGCCTATCGTAAATATCTGCATGGCCACCATTAAATACAGATGCAATCATGTCTTCTGCACAGCAACGTGCCATAGATCGGCAGACATTTAAATTTGCATATAATAATTGATTGGCTAACCTGTCATATCAGATATACAGCTTCAAGTGCTACATTTTGTGTTTTGTCACTTAGTGTATGACAGATTACTAATATTTCGCTATTTTGTAAAGAAGATATCCAGCAAATGCAGTACTCGTCAGTGAGATCAACACACTGCCATGTAGTATGATGTTCATTGTGTGATAATTCAAAGAAGTTGGCCCACTTTCTTCTTCATAGTTCAGTGAATCTTTACTGTCGTTCTGAAGTACTGTTACTATAAAAAATTAAATGAAATGGTAATTTGCAAGAGAGGTTTGGAGTATTTTTCAGGCGAAAACAATCTGCAAGGAATTTCTTTGCGATTTGAATCCTCCAGCTCAGATTGGTGAATCTCGTTCGCCAGCCATTTATATTAGATTTATAATATGTGCTATTTTAAACAAAACTTCCTAAGATGAACATACCACTTTTTCAAACCATTACAAGATAATTTATTTATTTAATTTGCCTTTTAATGAAACGTTAATTTTTATCCAACTTAAAAAGTCAGATATATATTGACCTAGTAATGAATTCGTTACCGAGCGGGATGGCTCAGACGGTTTCGCCTGTAGCCCGAATTCGGGAGACCCGGGTTTGATTCCCGTGGCCGATCTACCTGACCCATGGGTTTTTCGGGGGTTTCCCGGGTCGCTAGGTGAATGCTAGGTAGGTAAATTACATTCCCCGAATTTCCTGTCTCTCCATTCATCTCCATTATCATTTCATATCATCTCTCAGCTGGTGGTCTCTTTCAGGGTAGAAATGTTGTCGGGTGTCTCGGCGGTGCATTTTTTTCTTTTATCTTTTTTTTCTATTTTGTAATTTACGTCCTCCAACATTTAGTCATATCGGACGATGAACGAAATGGGTGAAATGATGCTCAATGCGTCCGGGGTCCATGGAGCTTAGAGTTACCCAATATTCGTCTTTCAGGATAAGGGAAAACCCCGGAAAACCTTATTCAGGTAACTCACTCCTACCGAAATTCGAACTGGGAACCTCTTGAACGTGAGGCAGGCATGCTACCACCACGCTACCAAGGCGGCCTCATTAGAATTGAAATCCTACCTCTGTGCTGCCTATGGATAGAATGAATTCAGACTTTACAACTTCACATGTAGGAAAATTAACCAAAGATTCTTTATAACAATAAAAGGGAAAGCCTAGTAAAGCTTCCTAAATATTTTAAAATATGGATATGAGAACTTTGGAAGCCAAGATAATTAAAATATTATTTTTAAACATATTTGAAAATAGAGAATTAACATAATATATATTTTGATCATAGTTTCCAGACACCTCTTTAGAAAGGGAAAACACAGCTGAATAGTTTATTTAAAATATATGTTTAACACGATTAAAAGGAGCTTGGCTAAGTATACAATTTTATATGTGTCATACTTACTTACAAGTTACTTATTTTACAAGCCGAAAGGAAAATAAAGAAATATTTCTTAAAATCATCTTTTGACTTTGTAAATATGAAAAGGCGGTATCTCGATGTGAAACACTTTGCTTACTACCTATGCGTAAGTAGTTTAGTATTTACATTTTGGCTGAAATTTATAAGCACATCACAATTTGTTAAATTTGCTTCTACAATTTGACAAACTATTTTTATTCCAAGTTATTTGAAGTTATGAACCACATCGTCATCATGATATTTTCTAACCCTTCGCGCAAGAGTTTCCCTCCAGTGCAATGTAGATCTCTAGAGTGGCATCTCTCACCTTCTCAGTATCAAAGTAGGGGTAATTAACTTTTAGAAAGTAATAAAAGTCCCGAAGTTACTCTCCTGTATTCCTTAGGGCCTTGTAAATATTCTGCCCCAAAGGGCTTTGAATTATTGAAGGAAACACGTAGGAAATGACCTTTTAAAGGAAGGGTATACAGAAAAGATATCCTCACGGATCATATATCCATAAACCGACTTTGACTAAATATTTATTTTACTGTTCACTCCACAAAGTTTCAATGCTACTTCTACTGGAAATTTGAAGCAGTCGAGAACTCTTGAGCAGTTCGTTTTATTTAGGAGGTATTAAGAGGTATCCTATTACCGATTCTTAGTATTTTTCTTAAGAAACCTTTATATTAAACAAATGGCGTAAAAAACGAGTTTATATACAGCATTTTTAACAATCACTTTTGGAATGAAGGACCATTTAATTTGAAACTACACACACACACACACACACACACACACACACTCACTCACTCACTCACTCACTCACTCACTCACTCACTCACTCACTCACTCACACACACACACACACACAAACACACACAGATACACACACACAAACACACACACACACACACCCACACAGATACACACACAAGTCCTAACCCAAATTAAATATTAGGTGAATATTTAAATATTTGAAAAAGAGGTTGATTTAAGTAAAGAGGCGCATCTCTTCCTACTCTGTGATGTCAACGTCACCTAATAAATATCCTCATACCATAATGCACTAAGGTGAATAAACATGGTTTACTAACATCCTATTTTCAGTGCAGGATACAAATTTAATTTTAATAATTTTTATGAACCACAAGTGCAGTTATCCGATTCTTTTAATGTATTGAATTGAACTTGTTCAGGATTCTTTCAGCAGGTATAAAAACAAATTAAAATGTGAGGAGATCCAGGAGGCCATGGTAGAAGTTTAATGTTCCCAGTGATTCTACATCCATAATTATATACATAATCAGTGATAAAGCAATTTTAAAGTGTTGAATATTGAGATTTACACAGTGTAACTTCAGCACAGCTATAAGAATAGAATTCATTGAGTGGATAAACGACCTTAACCTAAAAATGGCTGCAGCTGAACGCTGCCAGATAAATAAGACCAATGGTTATAGTACAGGTAATGATTCGCCTAGAAATGTAAGATATTCTAGATGTTTACACCCAAACAGAGAGCAAGCTATAGTAATTGAATCCCACAATTAATATCAATAAAAGAATATGTCCTAGAAATAGGCCAACTAACTCATCCCTCAAACATACGTCTTATATTAAGAATATTAATTAACAGAATATGCATGTAGTTAACGAGTAAATCTATTGAAAGTGAATTGACCTCAAGACACCCTAGATTGATGATAAATAATGTTTCGCTTCAAATGAGGTCCCTTTTGGGGAAAACAAATATTCCCACCAAGGAATAGCCGGAAATGAAATGGCCGGTGAAGCTGCTAAGGAAGCAACAAAACAACCTTCAGTATACCCTCCAGAACCTATTCCACATGAAGATTGAGGTGGTCCTTGCCCGTTAAGTACCTGGTTGAGCCCTCCCGGTACTCAACACCTCATATGATAGGATATGTGATGGGTGAGGACTACGGATTGGAGCTTTCCAAAAGGTCCGGGGTTTTCTCAGGGTAGATCTGCATGAATTCTCTCTTTTGAGTTTCAGGGAGTGGGTGTGTCCTAACAGTGTATGGGTATTATCACATAGGAGACACCACGACCGTTGAATGTCAAGTTTATTGATACAAGTAATCCTCTCTACTCGTCACTGTTGTCTTGATTTTATTCGCTCATTAGGCGTGAGATTTGAGATTCACCAGTTGCTATGCGCATGGCACGACGAGTGTTGTATGTAGCTGTTTACGCGTTGTTCCTGAACGTCGAGAGCATTACTTCGCGCAACATAGTATTTCCGGAGGATTATTCAAAAGCGGAGTTTGGTGAAATCTTAATGATGTAATGTGTGCAGTTTCTCTCACTCGCTAAAACAGGGTGTTCGATAACCACCTAATGTGTGTTACTCCGTCCATTTGTGAATACGGACCTTGCTGAAATTTCAGTACTTATTTCCCCCTTCACTCGCCGAAACAGAGTGTTTTTCCTAGCAAACACCAAACGTCGCCATGGCACAAATTTCCCCTTCCTTTCGCCGAATTTTGGACACTTTAGAGGTCATGTGACCGGTTACTTGTTCCTTGTAGGTTGTGTTTCATCCCTACTCTTAAATTTAATAGCAATTTCTAGTGTCTGAGGCATGTATTTCACGCAACTTTCACCTTCCCACAGTCCAGATAATTAATGCATAAGCATGTTTGAAAATGTGTATCTTAAATCCCGATGTCTATTCTCTCATCACGTATCATGTGCAGACCAAAACATGGGCTGGCGACGAAGGTCTAGCCTTGAACAATGCCACCTTTGTCGGCTAGAAACACAAAGAAAATACCTGTGAGGGAAAGTGCTCATTTTCCTCGCTCTATTGACACGTTGGGTTCTTGTGCTTTCAACAATATATATCGGGATTACCTGTTTAGTTCCTGCACTTGTATATTTAATTATTATCCCCTATATTTGTTATAACTTTGTTTAATTCATATTGTGGTATCTATCCGCCTTTAAGTATGCATTTAATAAGACTTTCACGGTTATTATGACAATGTTATGCCTAACAGGGACGGCATCAAGATGTTGTAAGCCATATCAAACAGAAAATAATTCATGAATGGAAACATCATTAGAAATCAATGTACGAGGGCTGTTCAATAATAAATTGTCATAATTTTTTACGGTCATAACTTTTCGCACTAAAATTCAATCTGATTATATTCTGTTAGCTTAATGTGAAACAATCACACCGTAGTAGTTTCACTGTTGATACTCCTGGTTCCCGCCTGTGAGAAATAGGCAAGTTCATACATGATCAGTATCGCCTGCCGCTACAATGGAGGTAATATGCAGTTAAAGTTAATGTTAGAGGAGGATCCGCAGTTTTTTTCAAACGAAATCACTGCTGATGAAAATTGGCTACATCATTTTGATCCTGAGAGCAAACAGCAAATCTCAGTGTGAAAATATCTTTCATCACCAACCCCCCCAAAACGCAAAATTGGTTGCTTCTGCTGGGAAAGTTATGGTCATTTCATTCTTTGATATTCCTGCAATGGTTTATTAGCATGTTGTCCCTGCACACACATCAGTAACTGGAGAATACTACATAAATGTGCTAAAAACATTGCAAGTCCATATCAGGCGCAAAAGACCCATTTTCGTGAAGCAAGCTGGATGCTGCACCACGATAATGCACGGCCGCATATTAACAATTTTGTTGTTGAATATCTTGCAAAAATCAACGTGAAGTGCACTCCTCACCCTCCCTATAGTCCGAATTTAGCCCCATGTGACTTTTTTCTATTCCTTGTCTTAAAAAACGCCTTCGTTGGAGGCATTATCCATCATCAGAAACAGAGGTGAAGGCTGTGGAGGAGATTTTGAAGGATCTCTCAAAAATGTTTTCCAGTATGTCTTTGAAGACTGGCACATACGCTGGGATAGGTGCATCGCATTCAGGAGAGACTATTTTGAGAAGGACCATCAAAATTATTAGGATGAGTAAAGGTACATTGTCAAAAAACATTGTGATCATTCTTTATTGAACAGAGCTCGTGCATAGTGGAATCCAAAATGAGAAACTAAACACATCTCCTACTCAGCGTCTTTATAAACATATCAGTGGATAAAAACAAATATTACTCTCCAGACTTAGAATTGGACATACAAAGCTTACACATGATTACCTATTTTCCAGAGAGGGGCCTCCACACTGTGAACCATGCAACCAACCATTATCAGTAAATCATATAAATGACTATACCCGCTACTCATCCTATAGGACTCTTCATAAAATTTCTGCCGATCTTTACTATTCTATATCGAAGAGTCTACAATCCCTACTTTTATTTCTACAAGACTGTAAATTAACTTCTTCAATATGAATATCTCTTCAGTGTCACCTGGTTTCGGTGCATTCTGTGAAGTGAGTATAACTATAATTAGTAAATAATATATAACGAGTATGGACATAATGCTGTACAGTATTTATTCTCCATTCTGTATGAATGTATAGTTTATGTGAACTTATATGTTTATACTATATCGTAACCTCACAGTTCCTAAAATGCTAATTGTACTGACAACTGTATATAAAATTTGATTTACCATCTTATTGTTGTCGCTATAAGACCATTGTTTATAGGTGACATTAAATAAATTTATCTTAAAAAATTAAAATGTCTTTATCTGTAAGTGGAAGATTTAACGTGTGTTTCCAGTGTAATCTAAAATTAAAAATTTAAATATAAATTGCATTTCTATTGTTACTTTTTGCTATTAAAATTAATAAGAATATTATTACAACTATTAAATACTCAATAAGGTCAATATCTCCATTTTTCATTGAGTTATTTGTCCTTCGTAGGAATTCGTTCATGCTCCTTGAGAAATACTGCACACACTCACACACACACACACACACACACACACACACACACACACACACACACACACACACACACACACATACACACACACACACACATTTTTCTCTCGCTACGCCATTCAGCAATTGTCGAGATGGTGTCAGAGACTGCACATCCTTATAGTGGCTGAAGTATAATCCACTCTGAGGTTGGGGAATCTGAACAGTAGGGTTACATTGCCTCGAGGGGTTAGGGGGTGATTAGTCCAGAACGAGGGTAACCGCGGAAATTTTCATGGCAGGTCCATCACCAACAACTGTGCCTAAATCACAGTTCTGCGTATTACTCCATATTTGATGCCTCCATGTTCTTGTCCTGCGAAGAATTGTTAGTTATTTACTGAACTGCTATGGTATCCACCATAATGAGCACGGAGGGGGGGGGAGAGGTCAGACACTCGAACGTTAGCTGGGGTACTCAATGCTGTTCACGAGTACTGTTGGTCACGTACCACTCTTCTTCTTTGAAGTGTCATTGTGTTAACCCCCGCACTTATAGAAGAACTATTAATGAATCACCCATCACGAGCATCACCGGATATGCAGATCGATAGCTAGTCGAAAGAAGTGACTTCCAGAGAAATCAGTGTTCACCAGAACGAATGCACGTTGTTGGCATTTTCTTCAAATTACTTTGAAAGTTAATTGCTATTTAAATAATTTACTTCACTTATTCACTATTTAGTATTTACATTTAAGGCTCGAGTTAAACATTTTCTTCACATTTCATGGTATTTTACAAGGATATTTTAGATAGTCCATTACTTATGTATTGAATATTTTAAGTATATTAAATTAAATAATTTATTTCAAAAATATTTTCAAAATAATACAAGCATTATGAAATCTAAAGGGGAAATGTTGCTTCTTAACGAAATTATCAATTGTCAGGAACGTGTCAGTACACACACACACACACACACACACACACACACACACACAAACACACACACACACACACACACACACAGACACACACAGACACACACAGACACACACAGACACACACAGACACACACAGACACACACAGACACACACAGACACACACAGACACACACAGACACACACAGACACACACAGACACACACAGACACACACAGACACACACAGACACACACAGACACACACAGACACACACAGACACACACAGACACACACAGACACACACAGACACACACAGACACACACAGACACACACAGACACACACAGACACACACAGACACACAGACACACAGACGCACAGACGCACAGGCACAGGCACAGGCACAGGCACAGGCACAGGCACAGGCACAGGCACAGGCACAGACACAGACACAGACACAGACACAGACACAGACACAGACACAGACACACAGACACAGACACAGACACACAGACACAGACACACAGACACAGACACACAGACACAGACACACAGACACAGACACACACACAGACACACACAGATACACACACATAAATATAAATACATATATATAATATATAACATATATAATATATAATATATAATATATATAATACATAATATATATAATGGCCTGCACTTTTAAAAGTACACTTAAAAACTGTCAGTCTAGGTTTTAACGCACGCCTTGGGATCAATAGTGAAGCGCCAATGCAACTGAGCCATCTAGACCAAAATAGAACTCTTAAATATCTAATATATGGATTAATAAAACGAAACATTAATTTTATTATAAGTATTTTGTCACCGAGCGGGATGGCTTAGGCGGTTTCGTCTGTGGACCGCATTCGCGAGGCCCAGGTTCGATTCCCATGGCCGACCTACCTGTCCCATGGCTTTTTTCGGGGCTTTCCCCTGGTTGCTAGGCGAATGCTGCGTAAGTTAATTACATCCCCCGAATTTCCTGTCCCTCCATTTCATCCCCATTATCATTTCACATCATCTCTCATTTGGTGGTCTCTTTCAGGTTAGAAGTGTCGGCGGGTGTCTCGGGGCTGCATGGTTGGGATGATATGCTCTGAGGAAAACTACTTCCTCCTCCGGTAGGTCGGTTGCCGGTCTCCGCTCCTCTGCTGGGGCCATTTCGGGACCGCCAGCCGGGGCTCGGATAGCCTGCCTGGGACCATTTGGGCTCGGCTGCTGGGCTCATTGCCGTCTCGCAGTAGTTGAGCGTGTCCGTTGTCCTGACCTGTTGGGGGAAGTCTCTATCCAAGTAAACTGTAGTGACCCTGCCCTCTGCACTGTTGTGCCTCCTTGGATCGGCCGCCCTCTGTCTTCTTCAACTACTCCTTCCTCCCGGGGGTGCCCCCCATTTGGGGACATAGGAACAATGGGCCCAGCATGATGGCCTACGTACTGAATCCTCTCTGTAATGAAATCCTGATCCTAATCCCATAAGTATTTTATCACTATCCTAGAAAATCATGTACCTACCTGTCGCTGTACAAACTTCGTCCCAGAGAAAAATATTGTGTCTTTTCGGAAACTATGTTTGTGTTTCTCAAATAAAAGGGTGCGAAGTTTGATATATACTATGCAATTTTGTTCCTTGCTTTCATTTTAAGCCTTGCAGAAAGTTTCCTAAATGGTCATATAAGAGTGACATTTTTGTCATGAATACTAAAACTCGAGCAAACTCTATATTTACACTCCTGAAGCTTGATCTAAATTTGGTAGCATAGATCAACTTTTTCATTATTTTCGTTTGTGAAGAAGCCCAAAAATTACATATGTAAATGAATTTTAGGGTTGTTAATAGATACATCCCTTCTGTTTAATTCTAATGTACGTATTTAGGTTTGGTAGCTGTACAATTTCTGAAAACATGCCATATAGTGCATTGAATGATTCCTGTAAACTCAGATTCATGGAAATCATATTAAAAAGAAAGTTTTGGGTAAATGTCCTCAAGATTCTTCAAATACTGAATTATTTGCAGAGGTACAGACAAATATGAAGTACGACCTTTATACGAGTGTACTGAATCCTTGTACAATAATTTCCTCTTTAAATGAAGGATAAAAAATTGATAAAATCAAATTGTGTAGTATTGTTAAACAATAATACTAATACTGCATCACATACTTTTTGAACATGAGTCGCTTAGAAAACTAGAATCGGTAAGTTGGGTCTACCTGGTGAAGAGAGAGGATAATGATGATGATGATGATGATGATGATGATGATGATGATGATGATGATGATGATGATGATGATGATGATGATGATGATGATATATATAAGGGCGCTCAACTACGGCGGTCATCAGCGCCCTTTAAAAAACTAGTCATGGCAAAGGCCAGATATAAAACTTTCTAAAACCTATACAAGTGTAACAAAACCTATTAAAAATACACGTACATAAAAAACATCAATCAAAACCTACTAAAAATTTCGTTCACTAAATCCTAAACTCTAAACTAGACAAGAATCTAAAAACTTTCTCCACGGGTCTCGACGCAAAGCCTACACGTGGGTGGGCCTGTTGACTGTCTCCCTCAAAAACGAAGAGGAGCACACACGAGGGAGACTGTTGGCTCGGGACCCCGGGTGTGCCAAACCCGTACCTACCGAAGTAGGCCCCTGGAGGGGGGGGGGGAGAGAGAGGAAATACCCAATAAAGTGGACCTGCAACTTTTTGAAGGGAACAGGTATAACTAGGTGGGGTTGAAGGAAATTACATGGTAGCAAAAGATCTTTGAGGTCGACGCCAATATGAACTTTCATAGTAGAAAGATCATGAATAAAAGAAGAAGAAGAATACTGTAGCAAAGTAAAACATATTTGAAGTATCGTTAACCACTTATTTTCTTCCAAACTATGACTAAAGTTAGAAATGTATCTCTGAATTTTGGTCATGCAGTATTTAAACTTAGTTCTGTGATAATAAAATAACATTTTTTCTGAAACATTCTATCATTTGGGCCAAATTTTGCAAAAGAGTAAAGCAAATAAACAAATGAATATCCCTGCAGGTAATTTAAAAGTATGTTGGGAATTTGGTCTGTAGATATAAACTAAATTAAACTAGCAATCCGTTTTTCGTATTAACTTCTGATTTTCAAAAACTTTATCTCTGAGAACTTTTACACCTACAAACTCTCCTAGTTAGAACTAAAATGCTGAATTGGTACTTAATATGTGCTGAAAGGCGAAGTTAACAACTATTCTTAGAATTTTGTATCAGCTTGTTGATCATTGATATTAATTTCTTTGCAATCACACTCCCATGTTTGTCGTTATAATAGGACGGTATTCAAATGTTGCATTATGATATGTGCAGAAAAGTGTGCAATAAGCAATAAGGTACAGTAATAACTGAAATAATACAAATTAATTATTTGTAGATAAAAGTTTTATAGTTTGTAAAATTTAATACTGGAGCTTACTTTTGCCTAGCAGGGTTCAATGACGAGATATTCAATTAAACATAATTATTAAGTAATCAGAATTCTGTTAGGCTCTGAAGACTGATGATTTCAAAAACTCTGGATCGTATTTTACTCTTTGGGTAAGGCAAGACGAAATCATTCATCACACTCCTGAGTTAATGACTTGCAGGATCATAGCTTAGTGCATTATCGTGTTGAAACATCCCAGAGCTGCCTGAGCATATTGCCCTCATGAATGCATCCACTTAATCCTCTACACTGTCTGCATCCAGGCGCTGATTAATAGATCATTCAACAAGAAAAGCACCTAAATCTCTTCGCCGCTTATCTCTGCTGCAAAGTACACCTTCAGGCATGTCATTCATGTGATGGTGGTGATCCTATGGCTTTTCATTTATTGGCACCTGTGTATCGCGTGTGAGATTTGATTCATAGACCAACGTTACCAAATAAATGCAGCGCATAAATTTTCCGTCAACATTAATTGTTTGTTATCTTCTCATAAGATTTTCTTTCTTTCTTTTTTTTAAACTTTTGTCTTGAAGTGCACTTCTTTGTATTTCCTTTAATGTTCTAGTGAAATTTCTCACCCTGCCCTTCGCTGACACAGCTGAGGAGTTTAAAAAAAAAATACAAATGAGAGTGCAGGAAATGCAATTGCAAACCAAATTTCGAAATTTCTAGCATATCATCCAAAATATTTATTTCCCAGAAGGTTTTCGATGCCAAATTTAAAACCAGTCCAAGCTAGTTTGTTTTCAATAGCTGTTAACGTTTATTCAAATAAAGTATCAGAAATCAACTTCCAAATCTGTGTCCCAACAAACATTCCTCTTTAAATTAAGCATCAGATATTTCACGGCACTTTCTGCAAATTTACTTGTAGCAGTCGACATTCTTAGTTAATGCCTTCGAAAATTGCTTTATTAAGGCTAATTTTATGTGTAAAGGTGGTAAGAGAAGTTGTTTTGGTCCACAAGACACTCATGTATAACATTAAAGTTTTGTAACACGCTTTGCATGCCTAGGAATGTCGGATCTTTAAACTTCAATTGGACCTTCGAACTGAAAATGTAGGCAACAGCTTCTGAAAATAATTCCTCAAAAGATTGAAATTTAAGCGACGTAGTGTGAAAACCCATATACAAATAGTTTTATGGATTAATGTGGACCTCACTGTTACCAAATTTCTCCAAAATATGACAAACATTGTTAACTCAGTAATATGTACAAGGTTGTTTAAGGCGAAACAGTCTGTAGGAGCGAGCTCATCACTGGGAGCTTACATGGAGCTTCGAGTTGGCCGACATTCGTCTATGAGGATACGGGAATCCCCCAGAAAACACCTTATCCAGGTAACCTACCGTAACTGCTTAACAATAGCTTACGCTTAATAGCTTAACGGCCGCGCCGTGGCTCAGTGGTTAGACCGCTTGGCTCTCACCAAGGCGGCCCGGGTTCGATCCCAGGCGACCGCAAAGTGAGATTTGTGGTGGACAACACGGCGCTGGGGCGGGTTTTCTCCGGGACCTCCGGTTTCCTCCGCCATCTCGTTCCACCGGTGCTCCATCTTCTTCTCATGTATCATCAGTGTCACCGCCTGCGGTGCCGTATGTAGTAAAAGCGGGCGTTAAACACTACACATTTCATTTAATAGCTTAACAACTAGCGTTAGAACTGTTTACCAGGTTTATCGAGTTCCTCGTATCTACTTTGCCTAAGCAGTACCAATCTAATGCTAACAAAATATTTATAACACAATCTTACTAAAGATTGCTCCACTGTATAGTAAATTTCTATTGTAATTTAATTTGGCTAAGTTATGAATACATGTTGAAAAATTCAGAATGAATGTTTCAATTTATGATTCATTTGTACAGAAAGTTTACGTAATACGACGGTGGGCTGATGAGCCCAGGCTTCCTAACAACAGAATGAAAAAAAAGAATTTAAACTCCTTTTCTTTATTTCTCAATATAATGCCCAGAATGGCTAATGCATTTGCCATATGGGTGTTATAATTAAATTAAATAATCTCTGTAGTGCGATTTATCATGGTCCTCAAAATAGCTGTTTGTTGCATCAATGACCTCCTCCTTGCTGTGAGATCTTCGCGAATAGAGTGGATGTTCAAGCAATTCGAACTTAAAATCGTACATTGTTCCCATATAAATTACTGAACGATAGGCCAGAGCATTATCGTGGAGTAACAACATCTTTCATTGCCAAATGAAATCCTTTTCTTTTCACCTCATCACTCAAACGTTGCATTAAGTTTTTGTAGTAGTCACCAGCGATAGTTTTATCTTTTTCCAACTATTTAATAAACATAATTCCCTGTGCATCCCAGAAAACACTAGCCATTATGTTGCTAGCTTACAAAATTGACTTTGCCTTTTGTTGAGTTGGTTCACCTGGCGTGATTCACTGTTTGACTGTGATTTACTTGCTGGAGTGTACTGATGTATCCAAGTTTCGTCCATAGTAATAAGCCGTCTAAAAAAATTCAGTGGTATTTTTACGCCAGAGCTCCATATTCTTAACAGAACCCTTTATTGTAATTTTTCATTAGGTGTCAACAAACGCGGCACCCATTTTGCACAGACCCTGCGAAAGCCCAAAGCGTTACTTAAAATATTACCTGCAGGTTCTTTTGTTGTGTGCACATTGTATGATCTCTCAAATATCTGTAATATGCGGTATTCTAGTACTAAATGATGAACTTTTTCATTGATCTCAAGAGTTGTGACTTCCACAGGGCGTCCAGAACAAGGCTCAGCTCTAGTTTTGTACGTAAGTCCCTTTTTAAACTTTGCAATCATTGTATATGAAGGGGCAGAGTCTTTCAATGCACTGTCCATTTCCTGCTTGATTCCCTTAGGCCTTAAGCTTACAAATGGAAATATTTAATCACTGTTTGCTTTTCCAAATGTTCCATTTTCGTAAAACCTCTGCACTGC
The DNA here is from genome assembly GCA_030765055.1 of Mantis religiosa. NCBI lineage: Eukaryota > Metazoa > Arthropoda > Insecta > Mantodea > Mantidae > Mantis > Mantis religiosa. The sequence goes on along the minus strand of CM060953.1, from coordinate 133,358,045 downwards.
CTAGTTCAAAATGCTGCCATTCAAAAATTAATCAAGTTATTGACCTGTAACTCTGGATACATGCTATTCTATAGTTAAAATGTTTGATGCTAACCGTCAAAGAGGTCCAGTGGCACCATCTTTGTGTGAAGCCCGGGATTTATCAACCGACCGTCTTATATGCTAATACCTATTTTAATACCAATCTAAAAAGAGTAAAGAATTACATAAAATTACAACTATATTGTCGTAAGAAATGTTTCCAGAATCTATAGCTGTTAGGGTTTTTACTACACAGTTCCCTATCTACATAACTTTTAATAATTTTTTTTCTGCCGACCAGGGAGTTACCGAGCTGTCCCGAAAGGGCGTCCGGCGCCTCCGTGAGGTTTTCCATAGTGCAAGACCTAGAGACTAGCTACCCCTCCCCATCTGGTCCTGTGGACTCAAGAAAGAAGTGGATACGCCACTTACGCGCGCCAACTCCAAATGGGAAGGCTATCGATATGACCTCGGTGGGGCCGCCTGGTGATCTAGCACACCTTCTACTAGCTATGCCGGCTAGTACGCTGGAATACATGGCTTCCCTCAACCCCGTCCGGAGACGTACCCGATCTCCCACGGGTATCGGGAACCACTGCCCCCCTTGAGTCCAACTCAATCCTAACAACTCCCAATCAGAGAGGGGCTCGAATGTTCGGCCTGAGGTTCCTCTAGTAGCGACGGATGTACCACGAGTGCTAGGGTCCGCAGCGCCAGCACCACGTCAGCTAAAGGGGACGGATCACCTCCCTTACGGGGTAACTTTTAATATTGAATTTCCTAATGTTTCAGTTTGTATCTTATGTAGGGTGAAGCAAATGGAGGTGAGTTATATAAAAATGCAACTAGCGTCATCCTGATGGCAGGCAGAAAGCAATACCTCGTGCTGAGAAAAAGAAATGAAAAAGCGATAGCATAGTAATAAATTCGGAAAGTAAACAACAAGAATATAATTCACGTGAAACTGTAACAAAGAAAAAACGTTTGCCTCTAAACTAGAGTTTTATACTGTTGCTAAATTTAATTACCTCGCATTCCGATCATCCTATTTGCTAGCTTTCCTTTCTGAAGAATAACACAAGGCTGCATTCCAGTTTACCAAAGAGAACAAATGTAATTCTTGCTTAGGTATATTGGAATTTCACCTAAAATCGAAAGGATTTTAATTACATTCCTCTCCTTTGTTTTCTTCTTCATGAGAAAAATCTTTAATTTCGTCGCTAGTTTAAGAAAATGCCCATTGTCTCTTTCACAATGAAATACAAGGGAGAAGTTTGCTGAAGTTCTACAGATGTTAATTAAAATCTTTCACGCATACAGGAAATAATTCATCTCTTTTCACACGCAGATCAGTTAATTCCCGAAATCTGAGGGATGAAAAGTTTGCTAATGATGGTCCAGAATCATGGCACCAGATGGCGCTAGTCTGCTACATCCGTGACTAGCAACTTTCCCTGTTTCACTTCACCGCTCTTTATGTGCCGGGTAATTAAAACAGGTAATTAAAATCCTTTTACTGAAGCCAATGAAACGGCTAGGTGTTCCCCTAAAATAATACCCTCTTAATGTTTTAAACGAGGTACGGTATTACTTTTCACTCCACTAACTGTAATTAACAAAATTTAGGTTTTCGCACTTACCGCAAGAAATACAAAAAAGTGCTTCCTAAAAATATGTAACGTATACTTTCAACAATACCTCTCAGAAAGTTTTAGCTTCTTTATGACTATGAATATATTAAATATTATGAGAAATTATTTCAGTGAGCATACGTATAGATTCCAGCTTATATAAATGAACAGCTGTCATGAATTACACTAATATAAAATGCTAACCTTTCTGAGAATATAAACAATAAAATATATAAACACGTACAATTACTCACTTTCGCCTATCTTGTACAATTTACTCTAGTGTTTTAAAAATATATTTAAGGCAACTATCCCAAATATCCCATTTATGTTTCATTTAAGTTCAGCCGAATTAAAACCAATTGTATCCACGAATATTCGCTTAATATTTGCTGACATAGTTCAAGAGCTTTCTTGCCAGTTAAAGAATACTAAGGTATTTTCAATTTCACTAGACCACTCCAAGTCACTTCGTCTCCACTTTGCAAACGTCGCCGTCACTTTTCAGAGAGTGGGCAGTGACAGGAGGGACAGTGCACGTCAGACGGGGAATCCTTGCAAGACTACATCGAGTTGATAAAGGAGTATTTGTCTGTGCCAGCAATTGTTGCAAAATATCGAAATACTACATGGGATCACAAAGGAATTTTTTTCGAAACATTTACGTTCCACTTGATTGGAAGGTATCCTAGTACTTCTTTGTGAATGAACTAATCCCCACGGAATTAAAGAAATGTAAACCTAATTTAGCAACAGTCCCATGGTTTAAATTTTGTGGAAAAGTGGACACGCAGATACGAAGAGTTACCAGCTACAAAAATGTATATGAGTTCTGGAAATTGACTAAAAATGAAATCTGGCGTGCTGGTTGGAACCAGGGCAGTGTCAGTAATTCTCCCTGGAATACTAAGAAAGGCAACACTGCATGGACTTAAATGTGGTTGATAATGGCTTTCTTCCATTATTGTGTGAGTGCCGATTATCACAATTTATTTGCATTCATAAAGTGGCTCAGAGCAGAGCGATACAAAATGCGTCGACTTCATGATGTGTGGATCGAGTTAAATGATCAGTAGGATCTCATTTGCTAACTTTCGCGCGGGTGAGCTTGCAGTTTCTTTCTAAAATGTTACAAAGAAATGCAACTAACCATGAATGCAGGCCCACTCTACCTTCACCATTTGTGATCCTGATTGTTTATTTAAAAATCAAAAGAATTAAAAGATGTAATATATAAAAGAGGAATTAATATTGTCAGGTTTAGTACAACTTACTAATCATTCTTTCTTCATTCTTTCCTTTGTGTATTTTATAATTATTTTACTTGTATGTGATATACAGAAAATATTAATGACAAAAATACTCCCAAGCCTGGCATTTTGCAATATTAACACATTAAAGGTACTATTGGACCTAATCCAACTAATTGGGTATATTTTTTTAAATCCCCTATGTACAAAATGTCAAATCCGTGTTTGGAGAGATTAATGATGCTTTCATGCGAACAGCGGGAAAGGGATGCTGTTATTGCTCAGAGTAGCAGATGCAGCCGCATTAAAATAGACCTAAAATATATTTAATATACTGCTTTTCACAGATGTCATATTTTGGGTGCACGGTTGAAGCCAGAGCTTCAGGTCATGCTGCTTTCTTTTGGTTTAAATCTTTTACGTTACGGAAAGATAGAGTCTGACTGAAACATTCAATGCCATAGCCGGGATTTGATCCACGGATCTTCTGGTTTCCGCCCAGCCACTCTAACCATTGAGCTACTATGGCCAACGTGTCGATATGAATTAAATTCTCCAAATGACTCGTGTTTTTCCCGGTAAACCACTAGGAGTTCTCATAAACACATGAGACAACTACCGTAATGGCGACTTACTATGCTGCAAGTATTTCAGGCTTTATAGTTAACAACTATTAGGTCAATTAATGGAAATTATTCACCTAATAGTGGTTAACTATAAAGCTCGGGCCTTAAAGTACTAACAGCATAGTAAGTCGTCATTAAGGTAGCTGTCTCATGTGTTTATGAGAACTCCTAGTGGTTTACCGGGAAAAACACGAGTCAGTTGGATAATTTAATGTCATATCGGCACATTGGCCATAGTAGCTCAGTGAGTACCTGGACGGAAACCAGAAGATGCGTGGTTCAAATCCCGGCTATGGCATTTAATTTTGCAGTCTGATTTTCTATACTTCAGCCTACATACAGCCAGTGTGAAAAAACAATTAATTTCCTTTTTAAGTTACCTTAGTCGCATTACTCATATTCCTATAGCAAATAAGTAGCATTTATTTGAAATTTGTATTTCGTTTGGGATTGTAAAGATAACATATAAAGTCACATTTGCAATCATTATTTCATTGAGAGATTAAAGTCACTTTTGCGTGTTGCAGTTTTGAGAAATCGGTCTTATGCTGACAATGCATTCGATAGAATGGAGCTCACCAGCTTATTCGATCAATAGATAGCACATCAAAATGAAAATGTGATGTGTTACATTCCCTTGCTTTTCTCTACACCATGTCACTTATTAATAGAGCCCGGATAAATAAGCAAAGTGCTTAGAAATGGTTATAATTGCTTTATTACACTGAAATACGAGTTTTGCTTACTTATTTTATCTTTTTTTTATTAAAATAGCAAATTTTATTCAAATCCCGTAAAACAGGAACCGATATATAGACGAGGATCTTCTTGTTTATAGCGTAAAGGAAGTGTTTCTACTGTCCTGATTGGAGTTAACAAATTTCGTGAAGTCCTTACAATTTGTCTTTATCTTCTCCGCCAATTTTAACTCGATGGAGTCCTTTGCTTAAAGGCTGTATTATACTATGCCAAACATTTCATTGAAGTAAAACAATGTTGTACACTTTAGATGCAGAAAATCAAGCAGCGTTGCCGCAGTACAGGACTTTTTTTTTTTTTTTTTTTTTTTTTTTTTTTTTTTTTTTTTTTTTTTTTTGGTAATATGGGCATTCAAGATAAAATAGAGTACATCCATAATAGTGTCCCCAAAATACCTAGAAATGGTGGTGGCGGTGGCGGTGGCGGTGCAGGAACGCGGTTGGAAGCTTGAAATAATACCTTGGAACTTTCATTCTCTTTGATAAATGGAATTTCAGTAACCTTGTCTTCAGTGACTCACGGTATTGCTAAAATTGCCTTTGAGAAACTCAGTAAGGTACGAGTATTATCGAAAAACCTTGGTTACGAAGCACTCTGTAAAATTTCTAAAAAATATTTCTGATAGAGAAACGTATACATATATATATATATATATATATATATATATATATATATATATATATATATATAAAGGGAATTCACTCAAGGCGAACTGTACTGCTTTCCACATGTTCCAGTAACGTCATGCGACGTTGAGAGATCCTTTTCACTGAATAAAAAATGCTTCACTGACAAACGCAGCAGCTTCACGCAAGGACATCTGAAGATGACCTCTCTCGTGTACTGCAACAAGCTTACGTAAGGTAAGAATTTAACGAAACGGTATGCTTATGATTAAATGTTTGGTTTCCATTTGCTTATTTTTGGTTCTTATTTGTTTCATTGCTTGTACTTACGTTGTCACGTGATCTCTCCTACCTCTGGTGAAACATGTACAAATCTTGGTCTCTCTCTTATGTGCCAGCTTTGGTCAAACACCTACCTAGGTAAGGTAATGCCAAAATTAAGGGATGCCATAAGTACACCATCGTAATGGATTCCAAAGTAATTGTGTATCTTTGTTACACCACGTTTAGGCAGGTGCAATGGGTTGAATAGTTGTTTTAACAAAAGAAACGTAAGAAACAGTGTCCTTAGCAGGGTTCTAAAGGGAGAGCACTCGACTCTGTTTGAAAAGGTATTCTTTGGACCCTTAATAATAGCATGACTGAGACTAATAATTAAAATGGACAAATAGTCACGAAGTAGTTTTAGGGTTAATAAAGGGATTCAAGAAGTGAAAGTCACACATACACACACACGCAGCTGTGCAGAGTGAGGAAAGACAGTCCACGGCTGGAGGCCGATTAAGACGGTGATCTGGTTCTGTCTTTGACAAGGCAGACCAGAAGCGATAAGAAAATATATCTGTCGGTTCATACGTAACGACTTAAGTATTATCGCTTACTAAGTATTCTACATACGGTCACTCTAAACATTGAAATATTGATAACCTTGGTCGGCAACTAAAGAAACAGTCATTAAACCAGTTTGAAACTTGCATTCCAGTGCCATTAGAACCATCCTTACTCATACATATCCACGCATACCTTGAGAGTACCTCATTGCTATACACTGCGCCACCATCCTTTTCTTTTCGCTTCAAGGGTATGTAGCCAACTGTGTATTTCCTATCATTGTAGTAAACCTTTCATGACTAAATTGTAGTTTCAGTATTTTGTAATGTAATTGAACCTTTATACAGGAGTCCCAACCTCTCCTGGGTATGCCTAACTTTGAATTATGAGCCCCTGATGTGCGACCTGGCCACGTGGCAACCTAATCCTTTACCTCCTGTGTGTCACAATATGCTTGCTTATTTAACCATTTGATTGTGCTTAAAAATCCGGGCTCTACTTATTAATGTTTATTTAAATTATGTATACGTAAGTTCATTTTATGTCTACCTCATTTTAATAAAGATAACATTAGCAGAACTTATTAAATTTCAGTTTTTGGTATATCTGCAAATACAATGGCAAGAGTCAAAATTTGCAAGAACTGTACGCTGTATATTAGCCTTATTCTTTCCATGCAATTATGATATGCAGCTGAATGTACTTAAAATAATTACGAGGTATTGAACCATTAATAGCATCAATTTATATTTTTAAATTATACCAGATTATACAAAATTCCTTCCGAATGACGAGCAATTCACACACATCACAAAATGTTCAAGTTATGCATTTTATTCTTAATGTTCATACCTTTATACTGATATGGAATAGTAATTAAATATGTTAGGGAGTTTTGGATATATCAAACAAATATAAAAATAATCAAGTAAAGAATAGTATCGTATCCTATACTTAAAATATGTTGAAAGTATATGATAAATTTGCTATTTATTTGAATTTTCGATCTTGTTCTGTGCTGTTCACACACAACACATAAATGTACATTCCTCCACATATATTTTTATTCAGAGGGCCTTAAGTACATGTTATGTTGAAATATCGAAAGAGAATTTCTGACTAGAACGTTTATACAATTTATATGTTTGTTGAATGATTGAATGAATTATTGTGCATATTCCATACTGTTCCAGTTTACTGCAATAGACAAGAGAGAGAAGGTCTAGCTTGGATTAGCACAGGAACAATATTCCTAAGAGGGCTAAGAGGTAGGGAAAAGAGAATTTGTGAATTGTGTGGGGGAAAATAAAGCATATTCTGTTCTATGTAACAGAATGCGAGGAGGTTGCAATGTGAAGAAGAGGTTTAGGAAGAAAAATAGGAGAAAGTAGAGAAGAGGATAGTAGCTATGAGACTGTTAGCGGAAATGGAGGAAAAGAAGATAAGAAGTATTGGTGAGTTCTTAAAGAAAGTTAAATAAAAATTAACAAGGAATATAAAAAATATAAGAAAGGAAGATGGGGGGGGGGGGAGATTGGAACTAACTAAATAACAAGGAGGCATGGACGTTAAGAGCTACCTGGCAGAGCAGAAGACCAGGATGTCATGTAAGCCAAGGTAAAGACCACATGTAAGCAACAACGTAAAGACAATTAAATGTAGCCTAAAGTTGTAAATTGTTAAATTTTGGAATATCAGTTTGTTATTCCTCAGGCATTTAATTTAGCTATTATTATCTCGTTATTGGATTTCTTGGTGATATGCAATAGATGTCAATATGTTGTACACTGAGTAAGGCATCCTTGGGACTCATATAGCTAAGCTGTGGGTTCAATCCTTGTTGACAAATCAAAGATTTTTCCTTTTCACGATTTACCTTGGTCTAAGCAAATAGTGGTTTTGTTACTTTCCTTACCTGATTACCCATCCTTCCATGTCATTTCCACCCCTTCTTTCATCCAGTCCTTCGGGGTCAAATGTGCGATGGTGCTGGTGTGAAGCGATTTCAAAAGATCTTAGGGCGGCGATGTGGCCATTGTACCCGCGGGGGGTTGAGGTTCAGGCACCATGGTGTTGCTCGCTAAGCGCCGCAAGAAGTTTCAGGAATTGTCAGCGGAACACCAAAGCGGCTTGCACATTTACCTCTTGGATATCCTCAATTCCTTCTTCACGAGCTTTAGCGTACAATAACTTATAGAATGTCCAATGTTAAATCATTTCCGTTGTCGCACATTTGTTATGTTTGTTCAGTTTTAGTTGTAGACGCTCTTTATCAGCTGAGATTCTCACTGTCAAATTCTATATTTGTCGAGGAACATCCCTTAACTTTGCTCAGAAGCTCCTTTAGCAGGCAAATTTTACGTGCCGAGAGATAACGACACAAGATCAACGGTTTTATTTCCCTTCCGAAGGAAGCCATGCTAAGATCTTGATATCAGAAAAATCTATCGTGACAACTGGAAACATGCAACACCGTGGTATATTGGACTAGGGTATTGTGCTTTGGTTCCCTGCCACGGGATATGTGAGTGTTTGATCCGCATTTAAAGTCCTAAATATTTGACCGGTGCCCACTCAGCATATAGAGAATTTGAGGAGCTAGGATAGGTGGTCAATTCCATTAAGAAAGCAAATACTTCAACTGAGGGTGCCTTGATGCTGTTCATATCTCATCGAATCGCCTACCTCTGCCTCGCGTATGTGAGCGTGATGCAGGCAGTCGGATAGGCCGGCTCTGGCTCGCTTGCCAGCTGTTACGCTGTGGATTATTGTTATTACTGTTGGCTTCAGGAACCAGATAACGAAGGACCACCCATTTTAACTCCTTTAACTGTTACCCTTTCCTTCTGCCGAAGTCGTTCGGGAGTCGTATCCTCGGTGATTGACGAGCGTAAGTGGTGTAACCACTTCCATCCTGTATTATATATAACCTTTTAAAGGTTATTAGCCTACGGGTAACATCCACGGAGGCAATGTTCCTCCCTAGCTTTGGATTTAATGTCACACACCGGGTCCTGGAACGGTCTAATAGGCTGGCCCGGAAATCCAAAATCATCCTAGCGGAGATCAGGTGTTTACCAGGAGCATGTCATCCTGCACTGCAGCACCTAGACTTTCGCCAACACTTCTACGCTGAAAGAGGCCACCAGAGGAGAGGTAATGTGAAATGACAATGAAGAGGAAAAGGAGGCACAGAACATTCGGAGGATGTAATCAGCCCAGCATTCGTCTGGTGACTTGAGAAACCTCCCGGAAAAAATATATATATATAGGTCAGATAGATCAGCCACGGGAATTGAACCTGAAGCTCCCGAATGCGGTCCAAAGAGAAATCGCCAAAGCGGTTAGAACTAAGCTAACTTCTGCAAATATTTATCTTGATTAACATGAAACACACACACACACACACACACACACACACACACACACACACACACACAGAGAGAGAGAGAGAGAGAGAGAGAGAGAGAGAGAGAGAGAGAGAGAGAGAGAGAGAGAGAGAGAGAGAGAGAGAGAGAGGAGTAAGGTAAATTCAAAATACGACGTCTGTTCAATAAAGAATGATCATAATTTTTTACTGTCTTAATTTTTCGCACTAAATTTCAATCTTATTATATTTCTGTTAGCTGTGAAATAAACACTCATTAGTAGTTTCATTTTTGGTACTCCTGGTTCCCGCCTGTGAGTATCGGGCAAGTTGAGACATGTTCAGTATCGCCTACCGTTGCACTGGAGCTAACATGCAGTTGAAGTTGATGTTGGAGGAAAATCCAGAGTTTCTTTCAAACGTAATCACTGCTGATGAAACTTGGCTACATCATTTTGATCCTGAGAGCAAACAGCAAAGCTCAGTGTGCAAATCTCCTTCTTCACCAACCCCCCAAAATAGCAAAAGTGGTTGCTCTGCTGGGAAAGTTATGGTCATCTCATTTTTTGATATTCATGGAATGGTTTATCAGTATGTTGTACCTGCACACATATCAATAACTGGACAATACTACAGGGGTGCCCTGAAAACATTGTAAGTCCATATCAGGCACAAAAGACCACATTTCCATGAAGCAGGCTGAATGCTGCATCACGATAATGCGTGACGGCATATTGCGAATGTCGTTGCTGAATATCTTGCAAAAATCAACGTGAAATGAATCTCTCACCCTCTCTATAGTCATGATTTAGCCCCATGTGACTCTTTTTTATGCCCTAAGTTGAAGAAACGCCTTCATGGGAGGCATTATCCATCATCAGAAGCAGTGGTGAAGGCTGCGGATGTGATTTGGAAGTATCTCTCAAAAAATGGTTTCCAGCATGTTTTGAAGACTGGCAGAAACGCTGGGACAAGTGCATCGCATTCATGAGAAGGGCCATCAAAATTATGAGGATGAGTAAAGGCCTGTTGTAAAAATAAAATTGTGATCCTTCTTTATTGAACAGCCCTCGTAGCTTATACAAGAGTGAAACAAATGTTGAGTGCGCACATCAACTTTTTTTTTTATTATTTCAGTCAATACACCTAGTGAACCTCCTTCAGTTTCTACCTCTTTTTCCCGCATCTCTACATTAAAAACTAATTTGTTGGAGCATTACGTACACTAATATATTAATTAAACAAAAAGACATTAAAACCTTTTTACCTGCACTAAGAGCTCCTACCGCTTCCGAAACGCTGATGGCGTACCAGCTTTTTCCTGTTTTCACTTTTTTTCTTGGTAGGAGAGCTGCGGCCCTTTTCTGCGTCGGGATGGAACTAATGTTGTGGTAAACGCAGTTTTCTCTCTCACTCTCACTCGAGCATTACCGTGACCATCTCTGTTGACCGCCACTATGGTAATGGAGGTAAGATTGCGAGGGTGGGCCGTGGTTTTTATGATTTCCGCTGCAACCTTTTTGACTAAGCGACCGTTTTCAGAAGGATTTACGCCTGCGTTTTAAGGAGATGGCCTCTTTTTATACGCTTCTTTCTACGTAGTGGCGATGTAGCATTTGTGCAGCGCTTATTAAGGAGCTTATACCGGTTCTGCACAAACGCGATATCAGAAAATATGGCTAATAACGCGCGAACGGACAATTTCGTTGAGTTTTTGTTTGGGAACACAAGAAAACACCGGTTTTTCTATATTGTCATTCTTGTAGCTTATTGTACGATGCAGTGCTTCGTGCTAGAGCAAATAGAATGAGCAGAACTGTTTCAGCAAAGACAATTCTGAACTCTTTAAGAACATAATCACGAATTATTATACTTCGAAAATTTCAGTAATTTCAAAATAACGTTTAACGTCCACAGCAGTTCCTTATTTCATTATTATTTCATAGACAAATATTCTATAGAAATTTTGCTGAATCTACACCATTACGCATTGTTTATATTACTTTTTTGCAAACAAGGTCATTTTATATTTGAAATTTTCGCTAAAAATCCAAAAAGTTAAAAAACGTCTTGGCTCATTAGCTTCAGTTTTTATATTTATTTATTTAATTTACGTCCTCCAACATTAAGTCATAGCGGACGAAGAATGGAATGGATGAAGGGTCCATAGTGCTTAGAGTTACCCGACTCTTTCAGGATAAGGGAAACCCCCGGAAAAACCCCGTATGCAGGTAACTCACCCTCACCGAGATTCGAACCCGGGAAATTTTGAACGTGAGGCAGACACGCTACCATTCACGTTACTGAGGCGGGCATGTGGTTGATTAGTTAGTTGGTTACGAACACGCCAATGGCAACGACGGCATTCGCGATAACTTCGCCCCACCACGTCATGTCTGAACCCATTTCTCAAGTGGAGGCACCCAGAGGGTGGGTCCATTATCTCTAATGATAGGGTGATAATGAAGATGACGGTGAGGCGAGAGGACCTACCACTTGGGCATAGGGGGCACTTCACATGTGCTAGAGAGAGGCGAAGGCGTGGATAGGGCCGACTTAAAATTGCCAACCCCAGAGCCGGGAATCGAACTCCGGATGCTTAGCACGGGAGTCACGAAGGAACCACTACGCTACCCCGGCACTCCTTATTACAAATGCTAGGCGAGGAAAATTTGGCCCGAGAAATTAACCATCAAGTTGTAAAAGCAACAAAAATAACTGGATGTGTTAAAGAATTGGTTCCCGTAGGGGAGGGGATCTTTCCCCTTCAGCTGCCGAGGTGCGGGCGCTGCAGACCCTTAGCACTCGTGGTACCTCTGACGTTACTAGAGGAACCTCGGGCCAAAGTGCCGAGCCCTCCCGTATGGGAGTTGTTCGGGGGAATTGGATACCTCTGGACATTTACGGCCGCCCGGAGTGGGTAGAGGGTTACCTTATAAGTCCTGGGTACTATCCTGCAGAACTATTAGAAGGTGTGCTAGATCACCAGGCGGCCCCACCGAGGTCATATCGGTAGTCTTCCCTGCGGGGTTGACGCGCGTAAGTGGCGTATCCACTTCCATCCCGTCTTGACGTTGTGGTCAGCGGGGGGGGTGGGCTTTTCAAGAAATCAGATATTACCCTATGGGAAGAGCCCCGGAGGTCCTTTGTCCTACGGGTCCAGGACTAATGGGAGTAGAACCTCTGCGCTTAACTGTTAATGAATTAGTATGGAGAAATAAATACACGAGAAAAGAAACAAAAGTCAAAATTTATAAAGTAGCATTTCGACCAGTGATGACGTATGCCTTGGAAACAAGAGCAGAGGTTACCAGATCACGACGAATGATGGGAACAGCTAAAATGAAGGTGCTAAGCAGAACAGCGGAAGTACACTGTATAACAGAGTAAGAAGTGAAACAATTAGGGCGTTTTGTAAGATCTAACCTGTGACTGCATGGATGAAAAAAGAAAAGAGTGGAATGCACATGTATCCAGACATTTAGGATGTCTGACGAAAGATTGGTAAAAATAGTGAGAGATAACTATCCGGAAGGAAAATGTCCAGGATAACCGAAGAAAACGATGTAAATAGGACTTGATTCAATCATTGAACCGGCGATACGCCTAACATAAAGAGAAGAAGAAAAAATTCTATCTCTTGTTTTCGATATTCCTCGCAACTTGTTCCACAATATCCAGTATTTAATTGAAACTATCAAAATATTCAGTCGAAGCTTGCAACAAAAAAATTACTGTACCTTTAATGGCTGAATATGAAAATCAATTTTAACCGCAGAGATTGCGGGTCAGTTGAGAAATTTTATGTTACAGCACCAATTAGCATGGAAGTACAAGTGAACAGTGTTACGTCGCGAAAAAAGATCAAACCTCGACTAAGGCATGAATTTATCATTTGGAAGCTAGCTTTAACCTGAGCCTAATCATGACTATTTTTAGAAAGAATATTATATATACAGATTTCTTCATAAACTTCTGTAGGAAAATAACAGTGAAAAACGCCTTATTTTGATCATAGTATTTGAATAAAGAGCTAGAGTTTTATAGTTTTTAAAATTATGAATTCTATGTTTATGAAAGTATCTGATAAACTAGCATGATTGAAGAACTCCAAATTCTTTTACTTCAAAGAAACCATTATTAATAACGACGATACTTTTAACCATTTATGATGATGTTGGCAGGAAATTGTTGAAAAAATATTTATACAAAGACAGCAAAATTTATAAATGCTTTGTGTTAGTCCTCAGGAATGACTAACTAGAGGTGAATGAGCTTATTTTGAAAAAAAAAAAAATATTTTAAAAATGGTAAACATTAACAATATATTTTTAAATATTACCAAAGATAGGTGAGTGGGTAGGTTGTGTGTGTACGTGCCTGCAGATGCGTGTGTTTATGACTGTGTATCTCCAAAAAGCATAACTCAAAAGTGGAACCTCAAATAAAAGTAGCTCTTGGTAGTTAAAGAAATGTTACACTTTTATTAAAATATTAAACAAGTTAAGTATTTATAACAAAATCTTAATGTATTCTTTAATATTCTGGGAGTATACTTGTCTATATGAACTAGAGATCTCCATTTCAGAGGAAAAATGGGAAAATATGCACATATGACTGTATATGAATTCCAGAATGGCGATAGCAGCAACAGAGGAAAATGTGCTAGAGGAAGAAGGAATGAGAATGAGTAAGCCTACTTAGGAGGAAGAATAAGAAGAATCCCTCGGTGCAGCAGGCCTTTCCAGGTCACTGCGTCCACCACCTCTGTCCTCAGAGATCATGAATAGAGTGTAGAACTGAAGGTGGGACATGTCAGTGCTCCGATTCCTCCTAGACGGTAGGTATACGCGGTCTTCACAACCAGGGGACGCTGCTTACTAATCAAAAATCTCCTCAATTGATCACTCAGGGATCCGGCGAAACTAAGTGCAAGTCGAATTAGGTCTCCCAGTGGGAGAAAATCCCCATTCAGCAGCGCTTAGACGACTCGAAGAGTAGAAAAAACAAGGAGTTAAGATCACACAGGATAGGAAATTAATTCAATAATAATTCAATGTGTAAATAAATTAGAAAGTAACAATGATAAAATGTATCTAAAACTGTTATTAGAAGTATATGACCTTAGGAATGGACAATTAAATTTCAATGACAACGTCGACCGCGTAGACATTTGGAGACCATCTGCCAAATGAATACTAATGAAGTCACCAGGAAGAAAATGTATGTCAAATGCTCGATTATTTATAATATGGAATAAAACCAACTCATATGCTACGAAAACACCTTAAGAATATCAGAATGTCAGATTGCCTTGACGGATAATGGAAGGGGACCCCCAGAAATGAAGACAGGAGGGAGACCACTGACCAAATGTGTTAAAGGAATTCAGATAAACAGTTCAAATAAATAATGAAGAATACGTATGGACAGGACCAATCGAGGGAAGAGAAATAAATTTAATGTGTGAAGTTGAGTTACTGGAAATTGTAAATATGTTGTTAAACCAGGAAGTAATAATAATAATGATAATTAATAATTTCTTCCACACTAGTCGTGTGTAGGCTAACGTTCGAATGAGTAGAGCCAGACTGAAAAATTCAATGCTAAAGCCGGGATTTCAATCACGGATTTCCCGCTTTCCGTGCGGTTGCTCTAACCAACTGAGCTACTATGGCCAAAGTGCCGATATGACATTAATTCAATGCTATAGCCGGGATTTGAAACATGGATCTCCCACTCTCCGTGCGGTTGCTCTAACCAACTGAGCTACAATGGCCAACGTGCCGATATGACAGTTGAGTAGAGCAATTTCACGGAGAGCGGGAGATCCGTGGTTCAAATCCCGGCTATGACACTGAATTTTTCAGTCTAGCTCTACTCATTCAGATAAGGATAAGTGTGAGGATGAGGACGACGATGAGGATGAGGATGATAAATACAAAAAGGGACAGAACTTACAAGCAAGTTTTCTGCTATCATATGTTTCCTCAGTGAAGTCCATTAACATTAAATATATTATATATGGCGACTTCGATTCAATATTTTCTCTTCATTTCCTCTTCAGTGATAAAATAAAGGAATCAAGAAAATTACAATAAAACATTAGGCTATTTTTGACAAGCATACATCTAAAGGGTGGATAAAAAGAGAGACTGAAGCGCTTTAGCAGAGGCTGTACCAGCCTCATTGTGAGACCGCGCGACAGTTATTAAAAACCGCACTAACACAAGCCGACACAATATTTATTTCCGTAACAAACTGCCAGCACTTTCGGCCTTCTCTTTATTTTTATCATCTACTGTACCAAGAGAGTTTATGAGTGAGAAAAAAACTTCGTTGGTGCTTTTTTTTCCCTTTCTTTCTGGTATTAAAAAAGGAAGAAAACTTCCAGATGTTTCTCACGGTTTATTACACCAGCGCGTGTATGTGTGCATGTGTGTGTGTGTACGTCAGTGTTATACTTGCCCGTAAAATCCCCTTTGCTACGCCCATAAAACATTTCACCGCCCTTCGGCCGTTTCTTCTTTATTAGATAAAAATATTATCCTTTAAAAATTCCTTGCCAGCGCTTTATTTATAAGCGCTTACACAGTGGGTCATCGCGGCATGCAGGACTTTTCCGCTACATGAACCTTGGAAGGTAACGTTTCGGCAATTAAGTATCAAGCGGGTAAGCTATAATATGTGTGTAATGCAAAATATTACCCTAGGTTGTTACGCTACAAAGAAGGGAAGGAGGAAACTGATTGGACATTATTGTTTTGATCCACTTTCCGTTGTCGTGATGAACAGTTGAAATTTTGTATTTAGTTCTAGTAATCTAACCTATTTTTTTTTTATTTTGTCTGCTGTACTACACTTATATACATGAATTAGATTAATTTTTAACTTTGAATTTAGCTTTATTTGATTGTTGACTCCTAACGTTTAAATTGTATCTTTGTCGTTTCTTTCTTTTTTTATTTGTTAACTTTACTTATAATTTAATTTATGTAGCAAGCGAACAAGATAGCTGTGCGTTAACATGTTAGGCCAACATTAGAAGGGTCCCAAGTTCTGTCTCATCGACCATTCACTGTAACCTTGGATGTTCAGTCTTTTCTTAATGGTGGGCGTAAGCCTGGCTAGCTTTTAATCTGCACAATATTCTATTATTCCATTTGCATCTCATCTATGAGGAATGCTTCTACAATACGCGGCGTAGGGTGATGCGCATGCTTGCCGAATGGAAGGAATACTCCTCGTGGACAGAGGAATGGTGCTTAGTTAAAGAATCTATCCTTGCCCTCTCTGAGATCCTTCAAAAGTGAGAACCTCTTGCAACCCGGAACAGTTAAGGACCCCTGGCGTTTAACCTTCAGTGGCTCCTTTACCCCTTCCTTCCGAGAGTTATACGCCCCATTGCGCGACGTGCTCCCCTATGTATGCATAACCTGCAATTCATGCAACTAAACGTGAGCTTTACATTTTTGACATCTTAAGGTCACAAAAATGCTTGGATAACTGATCACCAGTTCACCACTAAGATATTATGATGATGATGATTATCATCATCATCATCATCATCATCATCATCATCATCATCATCATCATCATCATCATCATCATCATCATCATCATCATCATCATCATCATCATCATCATCATCATCATCATCATCATCATCATCATCATCATCATCATCATCATCATCATCATCATCATCATCATCATCATCATCATCATCATCATCATCATCATCATCATCATCATCATCATCATCATCATCATCATCATCATCATCATCATCATCATTATCATTATTATTATTATTATTATTATTATTATTATTATTATTATTATTATTATTATTATTATTATTATTATTATTATTATTATTATTACGATTATTGTTGTAGTTGTTGTTGTTGTTGCTGTTGCTGCTGTTATTGTTGTTGTTATTATTGTTATAAATGGCGTAACGGTGTAGCCTCCTCACTCCATAGAACTGAAACCTTGTGATACTTGTGTATCTTACAATTTAAATATAAGATTTGTGAAACATATTCCAGTACACATAGGAATTAGTATGCAATCTACGATATGCGTTTTGCCAATATATTGGCTTCATAAATTCATCCATTGTTCAATAAGGCGAATGTGTGCCAGTTTTGTGTAGATGCAGAGATCTCACTTTGAGTATCTTTTGCAACAAAAAAGAAGGGGGGGGTGAAAGCGTATCATATTCCATTGGCTCACATCGTTATCATTATCTATAGGTTGTTAGGAAGCAAAACCGGTCCACAGTTATCGCACAAACGGAATTTTTGTAACAGTACCCTGAAACTTGGGGCTTCCAGTCGCGTTATTAATGAAAAACTAGTTGGAAGTAACGTATGAAAGGTGGACCATGACATAATGTCATATATAGTTATTAATTATATGCCAATGGAGAGAATAAACAACAAATGTTCCAGCAACAATGGAAGCATCAAGCATATAAACCGCCACAGTCAATAAACCTGCTTAGGCGAAAGGAAATGGGCTACAATACCAATTTGTTTAGTTCTACCACTGTTTCTAGCACAATAAAATTTTATACATATATTGAAATATTTGTATAAGTCCAAGGAAGTTTCAAAAGATGAGGGGAAAAAGTTTTGAAGTAAAAATGGACCGGCTTATTGAGGAAATATAAAAGTACACACAATCTTTTACGGAACACATACACCTTTATTTATTTTCTACAAACAAAAGCACTATAAAGTAAAATATGTATTTCGCTCATTGCCAAAATCTTCAAAGCCATTTCACTCACCATATTTTATTAAATAACGTTTATCGCTTGTTATCAGGACTAAACTTTTTTATGACGCATGATGCCTTCTTTATGACTCAAATTAATTTCTGAACTCACCATTCGAGGCTTTAATATATTCCAGTTCACTACTTTTGTTGCCAATGTTGTCCTCGAAAGACGGTGGTCTCTGCCCATTTTATAATTTCTTATGTTAGCAGAATGTTTGCGAAATTTCATTGACATCGGCCAAAATTGGCGTAAGTCAAGCGTAGCACACCTCATATTTTCTCATTTCGCCTTTTAAATGACCACACCGAGACAGGATACGCCGCAGCATTGTATGGAATTCGCAATCGGCACGCCACGTCTTACATCCCCGTATACCGCGTATGGACTTGGATTTATCCAGTGCCACTTAAGTAACCCTGAAATTTTTACTTTTATCTTAACTTCCTTTACATAATGCCCCTTGGTTCTATTTCCTTATATGATTCTCCACACTGGGTCACGTTGTGTGATTACTGTCCTCAATGCGAGGACGACTCTTTCAAGCCGGAACTTGGAGTGTTGGTGGCGGCGCAGCGAGTCTTGGGGCCGGAATGAAGAAACCTCAGCACTTAGGGACTTCCGCGCATCTACCAGCGACCTTGTGGCCTCTTGCGGTATCCTCACTTCATCCTTTCCTCCTGTGGTGTATCCGCTGCAACAGATCTGTATGTAGGTGGCATTGCGCAAGGTGCACCCCTTTGTGATTACAAGGGCACAGAAATTGATGACCCCAAATTAAAATATGCCACTAAAATACCCTTAAGTTTTGCCTAAAATGACGTTAAAATTTAAAAAATACCGTAAATTATTTTATAGTTTTATCGTTCAAAAATATAATTTTTATCAATTATTAAAATTAAATATTTTCTGTAATGCATACCATACATATTTATATACAAGGAAATATGTATATATTTAGGTATATCTCTTATTCAGCACTACAATAAAGAACCATTGCCATTCTCTGGTTTGAAAAATCACCAGTTCTCTTGAAGAATACTCCTATGCTTGGAAAACTCCTATGCCCCATGGTGAAAAGCCTTCTTCAAAACAACTAAATCCCAATTTCCATCTTGCAGAACTTTCTCAATTATGCACGACTGATGCCCAATGTTCTTTTCTGATAAGTTTTTCATTTTCTCACAAACTTCTGACCAATTTTTCCCATACATTCCCAAATGTTTCTCCATACACATAATCTTTCTGATAACTGCACGTGTTCTCTCATCTGTTTTTCTAGTCATGTTATTCTTTCTGCCAAAATTGAAAATGTACTGCTGATAAATGCCAAATTCCTCTTAATTTAGGGATCATTCATCAAGTATTGAGAAACAGTTATACATGCAGCATTTTCAGACTCTGTAAAGGGCTTGCGCTATGCATGTTAGGTGAACTGCTTCACTGTAAAATGAATGCATGACAAAGACTAATAATCACAATTGATATAATCGTCACACGGGGAATCTTTGTGTGAAAATAGGGCTTCCAGAAGTGAAAGCTACACACACCCACGCGCTGCTCTGCCCAGTGAGGAGACAGTACGTGGCTGGCAAGCCATTAAGAAGGTCATCACTTCTGTCTTGATCGAAGGCAGACCAGAAGTGATGAGAGAAAATATTTGTCGGTTCATATGTACGTGAAGAATGAATTAAGTTTTATCGAGTAATAAGCATTCCACATACAGTAACTCTAAACACTGATATTGGTAACCCTTGGTCGGCAACTTCAAGGTTGATGTGATGGTAAAAAGAAGCAGTCATACTATTCTCAATCATATCCACGCATACCCTGAGAAAACCTCATTGCTCAACCCTGAGCTACCCATATCATTCGTTACAAACTGTAGCGTCAACGTGGAACCCTGTACGCCACACATTTTATATTCGCTAAAATCTGCGGCAACTAGGGAAATATACTTTAATCAAATTGATCAAATAGCTTGCAAGGATGGTTAATCTTCTCAATTACTTCCGTCCTAAGAAGAAATATTTTCGGAGGAATGTGAACTTCTAATATACAAACATATGAATAACGTAAAAAACTACGTTTAAATGCACAAAACTTAAGTAAATGAAACAAAAAATCCAGTATTTTCTAAACAATGTCCAGTAGATATTAGAACCACAAAACGCAAAACGATGAAAAATAAAAGTAGTTAGTATTGCTTCATTTTTAAGAGAAATTAATTAAAAGTGTATTGTGTCTGTGATAGTGCAGATAAAAGATGACATTTCCTGAAGTTCCGAGCCCCAGTGATTACTCTTTAGTTTTTAACCTTGGTGTCTTGAATCATTTATTGGGATTTTCGGGGGAGTGTCACAATTAACATAAGCGTTCAATTAACTCATATGCCCCTCTGTTATTGATATTTTCTAGTTTAGCAATTAGACTCAAGTACAGTTTCAGTATTGGAGGCGGGTGCTTACGGGAACTCTAGGGTTTGAGTAACAGTATGGACGCTCAAACTCACAGCTGATTTTCGATCGACGTGGAGAGCTGCGAGGATTCTCTCTCTCATTCTCTATGGACGACACACACACGCACACACACAAACATGCATACTCAAACATGATTAGACAGATTATAGATGGACGTGAACGCAGGTACATAGATTGATGGCTGGGCATGTTTGGTTAGGCATTGTTAAAACGTTGGGCTGCTGTAAAACTGTGAAGCGCTGCTACTCTGAACGTCGAGTTGTAGCGTGTTCTTTGTTTCGGAATGCCTGGCAAAGTAGTGAGTGACCTGGCAGTGTGGCCGCACCAGGAAATCGAAGTTTTGGTGACCACAGTTTCTGTCAGAGCGCACGGATGCTGCAGGAGATTGGAATCTAGGAAATGTGTGTACACGGACCCCCTGCCTGCGGTCACACATATAAATACAGCTCTCCCGCGGTTGGTTATTAGATTTAAATCAAACATCGATTTCGCAATCTCGCAACTTTATGCCTTATTCATTTTATCGTTCATTACTGAAATTTTAACATGCTTTAGGATCGGATAACATTACATTTTAGCTTTTAGAATCTACTTGAACAGGTATATACATGCATAAAGGATAGTTTTGGTTCAGAGTTAAGAACAAAAGGATTGTATCGGTACCGTAGTCAAAGTTAGGCCTACGGTGCCTATTAAACCTCTGTTGGAAGAGCCTGTCGACTGGTCTAATGGCGGTAGGACCGAAAGGGATGGCTCAGACGGTTTAGTCTGAGGCCTGCATTCGGGAGGACACAGTTCGATTCCCGTGGCCGACCTACCTAAGCCATGGGCTTTCCCAGGTCACTAGGCGAATGCTGGGTAGCTTAATTACATTCCCCGAATTTCCTGTCCCTCAATTTCATCTCCATTATCATTTCATATCATCATTCATATGGTGGTCTATTTCCGGGTAAATGTGTCGGCGGGTGTCCCGGCGGTGCCTGGCAGGATGATATGTTCTGAGGAAAATTACTTCCTCCTCCAGTAGGTTGGTTGCCGGGCTCTGCTGGGACCATTTCGGGAGCGCCAGCCAGGGACCTTTAGGGCTCGGATCACCTGCCTGGGAACATTAGGGCTCGACTGCTGGGCTCGTTGCCGTCCCACTGTAGGGGAGCGAATTCGTTGTCCTGGCCTGTCGGGGAAAGTCTCTATCTAAGTAAATTGTAGGGACCCTGTCCTCTGTACTGTCGTGGCTCCTTGGGTCGGCCGCCCTTTGTCTCCTTCGCCTCATCCTTCCTCCCGGGGGTTCCCCCACTTGGGGTCATAGGAACAATGAGCCCAGTATGGTGGCTTACGTACTGAATCCCCTTCGTAATGAAATTCAAATATCAATGACGGTAGGACAGCGCACCGGAGTCCTTAACGTTATCATTTTAAGTGCCCGTTTCTAGCTAGATGATAGCGTGCCTGCCTCACATTCAAGAGGTTCATAGTTCGAACCTTGTTCATCCGAAGAGATTCTTTCCGGGATTTTCTCTTATAATGAAAGATGAATGTCAGGTGACTCTAAGCTCTTTAGACTTAAGCTCATTTGAGCTTTGTGTCATGCATTTCGTTCATGGTTCGATATAATCTAACGCTAGGGGACGTAATTTAAAAAAAAAGGAAAAGGAAAAAAGATGCTGAGCGTCTCTGCAACACTTTTTCGATGCTACAGCTGCAGTATTCGATAAAATCCGTCTTATGTGTCATACATCATCTACTAGAGGGGAGGACTGGCAGTACCGCTTATAACGCGTTGTGTTATTATTAATAGCGGTGTCTTTCCCACATTGCTGCATTTAGCACGACTACTTTCCTCCATAGGAGAGATAGTCTCCGACGCCTGATACGTAGGGGGGTTGCAGATGGTTCCCACACCCTCCCTGGCCAGGTTTATGACACCCCATGTCAACACAGTTAAAGATCATTCAAAAACATTCTGACGGCTTCTACTTTTGTGAGTGAATATTCTCGGTTTTAGTGTATAGAGTGAATAGGGCGCATGTTTATTTAACGGTCTACTCCTTCTGTAGCAGGCGTACTTTGCCACACACATTCACTGTCCTTGTCCCACTGTGTAAGGCAGCACATACCTTACAGGGACCTTCTTTGCGTTGCTGGACTGTATGTATCCCCATCCATTGCAACAGCCATGCAGAGCGGGGTGGCATCACACGCTGAACTTGTTTTCAGTGCTAGCTGTATAGAGGTGTGAGCTGACATGACACAGACACTGCCTATTCTTCCCTGATCTATTATATTATTGGTTCTGCAACCACTAAGAATAAAAGGAAATCAAATGAGAGGAACTAACAGACAGGAAGATTTATGTTGTTTATATGACCTTTTCTGGCATTTGCATATGACTTGCAAACAGCAGAAAATCCAAGGTTCGGTAGGTAAAATCCATGGTTCTGCAGGTACCCGAACCAGGTACGAGGCTTAGGCCTTATAAAGACCCTTCGCTAAGAGTTTAGTTATTCCACGTATTATGTTATTTGATCATGCATGTCAAATAAGCACGCATGAGAGCTAATTCGAATGTAATATAAAATTCACACCAATTTCTCATTTGAAGATTACACAAGTGCCAGTCGTCAATTTAGAAGAAAATAATGAGCCGTATAAAATTCTGTGGTCAAATGTCGAGTCTGTTATTTAAATATTCTCTAATATGACTGCCTCGTTAAAGCAATGTACAGTAACTGACCGTATCTAGATATAAAGATCCAAATAGCTTATGTTTTATTAACATTAGAATGCCTTTTTGAAGCCAGTAACAGAAATACAATAAAAAATAAATGCAAAGGACTCTTTAAATGCAGTTTAGTTCATGAAGAATAACAATTATAGTGCGATCCATATAAATCTGAACTAGTTCAATAGGCCATAACCTTTAAACCAATATTAGGACACACGTGTAACTTTGGGAGAATATAATACATAATTGGGAGATTGCATTACACTATCTACATCTCAAAGAAAATCTTTGAAGTGTCCTCCAGTAGCATCTACACATGTTTGCACTCGTCTCAACATATTCTCTGAAGTTTTATGGAGATGATATCGAATTGAGAGAAGATTATTTCTACCAAGATGGAGCGTCGTGCCATACATTTAATGACACCATAGAACTATAACTAGACCGTGAATAAAATGCTGTTGGAGGCGTGGCTTACCAACACTGGAGTCCTCTAGCTTTCCCCTTCTACCGTCATATTAGATTTCCTCTCCTCCATCGCGCGGGCTTCACTAGTCATGTTTCATTCACTCTTTGAATGTTCTGCCGATCACTGCTTTGTTCCTCAGGATTTAAAGAAACTATGATTTTATCTATTTGGTGATCGATTGTGAGGACATGCCTGAGGTAATTATTTTTTGTTAACTTTGAAAATCAAAACAGTACACTGGTTTCGTGTGGTTTGCGCTCTATCACATGCAGTAGGGGAGGTGTGAGAGTCACGTGATGCTTGGATGGCGAGAAGGGGAGAAGGCTGACCTCGCGCATGCACACACCGACCACAGTTTTTTTCGGTCTACCTGTAGTAACCAGTTTTTTTAATAATCGAATAATCTTAAAAAGGAGTGGTCTCCCAGATCCCCTGATCTAACCTCACCGGATTTTTTCTAGTAGGGTATCTAAAAATATAGCGCCCAAGAATAGGCTATGGACAACTGATGTTCTCAAGGAATACATTCGAACTGAAATAAGTAACTTTGGCGAGGATACTCTCCGTAAGACTTCAGAGAATATGGTGAGACGAAGTGCAAACATGCTGGTGGAGAACACTTTCAAAATTTTCTCTGAGATGTAAACAGTGTAATGTAATCTCTGATTTGTGTATTATATTCTCCCAAAGTTGCACGTGTGTCCTATTACTTGTTCAAAATTTGCGGCTTTTTGAATGGGTTCAAGTTTATATGGATCGCACAGCAGATATATGTAAAGATCGAGAACATGTAAAGAATCTTGAAAGACCCCTAAAAATTGACTTCTACCCCGCTGTGTGAAAACAGTTGAAATATATGCTTTATCTTTTGATTCTTGACAAAATTTCTCCCTTATACGGACAGATTTATCAACGAGATTAGTGCTAATTTTCTGTGTACATTCTTTCAAAGCTCGGAGGGTATATAACCTTCATATGCTATCTCTAATTTGCAACTTTATTCACCAAAAGGGCTCAAGCACTTAAAGTTCTTGATTATTCCAGAAGTTCTCCAAGTAACACTTGTGCCTCTGATTGGCGTGCATTGTGGGAAGCCAGGTTTGAGCGCTGATGAAATATACATCAGTGAAAGGATCATTATATGTATGAATTATAATGCTAGATGCTGTATTATTATTTTTATTATAGGAGTGGTGTGTTACATCCCTGTAAACGGCAGTTTTGGAACGTTTATCAAAATCACTGAACTTGTTCCTGTTCGTATAACACGTACAACAGAAGGGCTTTGATATGGCTCACTTTGTTTGTAATGTCTTTGAAGTTCTGCAAAAGCCCTTAGAGGAAAATAATTTAAACTCAAACTCTCACTCTTAAACAACGTAATATGCCGTAGCCTCCAGACCCATATCGATTTTATCTCATTGAATTATCCTTCCAATTTACGTATATTCATACATTTAAGTGTTGATACATTTATTGAATATGTAATGGACATTTTAAAGTTATTTAATAATGAGAAGTATATTGTCAATATTACACATAAGAGTTTCTGCAAATTTACATCGAAATCTAAATGTACTGATTACTGCAAGACAACGCACAATATAGCTCAAATGGGACAGCTGCTGCACATTTTAATTGGGAACATGTCATACAGTTCAAGGTTGGTGCAAATGAATTTAAATTGAGAGTAACCAGCTTAAAAGGGAAGGAAGAGAGGTCTGGAAACATTAAAATGCGCTGAGTAAAATACGCTGAGTATATCAACATACGCTTCCGAAAGGTATTCAAAAGGCGTGTCTTGTTTAAAAGATAATATTACAATCTGATACTACGACAAATATAGGAGTTGTCAGAATATTATATTAAGTTATATATTCATACAATATTTATTTCTTCATACAACGCAGTAGTAAATCTTTTAGAGTTTTGTTTATTCACTTCTATTTTTCTTTTTACCTTTATATCTTTTGTTACTAGGGAAATTTAATGATAAATTTAGTACCTATGGAGGGATTGGTAATCGCACCAACCTTATATTTTATTTAAATGAATAGAATATAATTTATTTATAGAATTTTCCATTTAAAATATTTTTATCTGCATTACATTTACTTATTCTACTTGTATAAATTGCTTGGTGCCATTTTTTAACCTAATTGGCTCAGCCTGCTTGGCTCCCAGGCCTTCTAGCATTGCTCAGTATTATATTAACCCTTCCGCCATCTACTCTAGTTTGCTGTTTCCTCTGGTCCCAGCATTTTTTCTTTTCGAATATTTACTTCTTTCATCCACTTCTCTTTAGCTTTTCTAAAGAGTTTTCTCATAACTCTATTTCTACTTTCATTTCTTCTCCCATACTTTCTGCCTCCTTGCACATTGTCAGAATGTGAACTGCCCGCCTTGGTAGCGTAGTGGCAGTGTGTCTGCCTCCCGTTCAAGTGGTCCCGTGTTTGAATCTCGGTCAGGGTGAGTTACCTGGATAGGGGTTTTCCGGGGTTTTCCCTTATGCTGAAAGACGAATATCGGGTAACTCTAAACTCCATGGACCCTGGGATCATTTGAGCATCATATCATCCATTCCATTCCATTCATCTTCCGATATGAACTGTATTTTCTGTTTCTCCACATAATTCATACATACCGTGCTACTTCTTAGTCCCCTTAAGAACATTGGTTCCTTTCTATTCCATGTCATTTCTTCCCTCTCTTGCCTGTTATATTGGTATACCGACCTTACTCATCGCCGTTCTTTCTCTATTTACCATAAAGCTTTAATTATTTTCTGTTTTCTAACTGTAGCCATATTTCTTGTTATTCTTTACCCTCCATTCTGGTCCTGACTAGTTTTCAAAAACCTGCTGCCATCCTACTTTTAACCTCCATAAGTCTGCATTCCTATTTCTTACATAATTTTTTTCTGCCTCTGACCAGCAACTTTTTCTGTTACCAATTTTAGCATTTATATCAACATTTTAGGACTCTTTTAGTTATTACAACCTTTCTTCCTAATTCTTCTTAGGCTACTTCTCCTGGAACTGATCTAGGTAGTACCAATATCTCTTTTGCAAATTCTTTGTATAACTGATGTGTTTTATTAGTTACTTTTGACATCCGTCATATTTCCACGGCATAAACATCCTTGATTCTACCATTGATTCAGAAAGTCTCTCTAACCATTTCCTTGATATATCGAATTTCACTTTGCATATCCTTATTCCTGATATTGCTGTCTCTTCTTTGGCTACCGCTTTCCTGCCATGTGATTCCCATTCTCCATTATTAATTTTATTTAAATAAGCAATAGTCATATTTCCGACGTGAACTGTTATCCAATGTGCGACACTTAGAGTCAGAAGTAAATATGTTTTGTGAACTGTTGGGAGTTGGAA
This sequence comes from Mantis religiosa, assembly GCA_030765055.1. Lineage (NCBI taxonomy): Eukaryota > Metazoa > Arthropoda > Insecta > Mantodea > Mantidae > Mantis > Mantis religiosa. Next base: position 133,331,083 of record CM060953.1, on the reverse strand, counting down.
TGGTATACGTCACTGAGGAAGGCTTTTACAGATAAAGACTTAGGTTACAGCTTCTGAACATTTTGTACGGAGAATCTCTAATAAGGTGGTTTACTCAAACAGGAGAATGCCAATGAGAGGTATTCTGGATACCCAGCACTCTCTATTATTCCGCGCATCTTCAAGGCGAGCATAACAATCCGCTTAGTGATTCGAGTTTTGCTCCCTTCGTAAGTGCATGTACATCACAGAAGTAGTGTTTACTTCATGTTTCCGATGAAGGTATTTCACCTTGCAGAATTGTATACATCAAAGTCGATTCAGAATTGCGATTCTGACAAAGGACAGGACCCTTTTTGTTTTTTCTCCAGTGACTACAGATAAAAATTAACTTTAGTAGCGTTTTAACGAAAACAATCATAAGCTTGAGCCTCAGAATTTAAATTTTTTAACCAATAGCTCTACTAATAGCTCTCGACAACTTGGCTCAGTCTAATAGTTATGAAATTAAAAAATAATTTCGGCTTTTTTATTTCAATTAATTTTATCAGCTCTCACGAGGATGTTTAGAAACTGTAACAAAATCATTTTGATTTTATTGTAAATTTGCTTGGAGAACATTCTTGAGGCTCACAATGAATAATTGTCCCAATTTTAGTGAGTATTCATTATAAGTGAATTACAAGGCTATTTCTTCTCTACATTACTAACGTTTTCTAATTTGCTCCTTCTAAAGTTTACGGAGTCTAAAATGAGAGACAAAATAAAGCATTTACTTACTTAGCGGATTTCAGCTGTTTTACAAGGTTCCAAAGGTTCAAGAAATAGCTACTAGTACCAAAGAATATAAACTGGGTGACCTCAGGAGATTTTTTTCAAGAAAAATATTTAATTTCCGTTTTCCTTTTATGGTTAATTGAAATTTGTTAATATTTATATGACGGAAATACCAGAAAAGTATTTTAATGTTTGAAAGTATCAAGTTCAAATGTTACAAAAGTTTGAAGGACTATTTAATGTAAGTGTCTGTCTTACTATTTGGAAGAAGAGTATTTGGCTACATTGCCAATTACTGCAAACCTGGAGATTGTCTTTTAGGAGTGCTAAACCAGAATCTCTAAACAAAATAATTATTATTAATATAGCATTATTAAACATTTAATACTACAAGTTTAAACTAACGTTAGGAGCACAAAGTGTTGCTTTATTGATAAGAATCATGTAAGGCCTCCCTTAAAACTAAGGACAAAACTATGATAACCATTCTAGCATTAGCTTTGTAAATGCTTTAGAAAGCCGGGAGTTCCTATTAGCAGTTCTCCTTTGCTTCTTTTGTAATATTACGTGTGATCTATGAAGTGTGTGATGCAATTATAACTTCAGACGGTGACTTCAGAAGGAACTTGCAGGGTTTTGCAGAAATCCTCATAGCGCAGGTAAATGTCCCCGGAGCGACTTTTGAGTGTATAAAAATCAGGAATGAACCCCTAATTAGTTTTAAAGTTTCACTAAGCTAAAATTACCGAAAATATATACAGCTGCAAAATGCACTGAGAAGCAACTCCAGCTTCCTCCATATATTAACATCTGTTAACTGTGAAAAAACATACATTTTAAAAGTGCTGAATTACCTGTTTAGGTAATATCTAATTAAATGGGCATTAGATATGATTTTAGTAAAGCCAGTGTTTAAAACAATGTGTGCTAAAACGGTCTCTATCATACATACATAAATGAGCTGAAATCAAACTGCAAAATATAAAGTTGTTTCAATTTGTTTATTTCCGAATCAATTGAAAACGTACTTTTCTTTTATCCACCAATATCTTGCTAATTTATGTTTATAACTAAAATTAAATTCCTTATTACTACTTATATAACTGATAACTTACGTAACTTACATAACTTAATTTCATACTCACATGCAGATATTTGTCTTTACAAATCCTGACATAAAACTTAAATAACTTCCTGTCTGGTTATTTTATTTAACGTGCCATTTTTAGAGATTTTCACTTTTAAATAAGCATATTATGGACATGCTCTAAGGAAATTAAGAAACCTTATCTCTTTTCTTGCAAGTGTTGGGCTCAATGATCTCTTACGTTCTCATTGCCATCTTCTGGCTGGCACCATGTTTCTTCTAAGTCAACATCTTTAAAATATAGTTTTGTTCCTTATTCATCAAGGTAAGTAAGCGAAACTTGCAGATTTGTAAAATGTGTTAGTGCTTTCTGTTTGCATATTTAAATGTGCTTAAGCGTGTTTTAAATAGCTTGCTGGTTACTTGATGCAGAACTTAATAACGTATTTGTAAATGTATTTTTTGGGGTATTTTTAGTCAACATTTTTCATCATTCCAAACCCACATTATGAGTTTCCACATACTGAAATTTAGATATTATATATAAGTTCTTAAAAGCTATTGGTGTTTTTTAAATTACAATAACAAATGTTCCTTTTACCCTAAAGCTATAATGCAGTACATCAAAACTGTATTAAAATACAATATTTAAAGTCGTTTTAGTAATCTAAATTAGTATCAAGTCATACAGAATTTATAATCTAACTTATAATTTCTTTGAAAAAACAAATGTTGGAAAATTAATGTTTTAACTAAGTATTTAAATTAAATGCTAATAATCAAATACATCTGTGGGTAAAATATTAAAGTGCTCTTTTGACTCAAGGACTAGAGCTTTTCCAGTGGAACATATACCTAAAATACAGGAGTAAACTATTGTTTAGGTGGTTTAAAACTATGGTGTACACTAAAGAATACAACAAAATAATTTGATCACTCTTTTTTTAAATAATTACGTTATTAGAAAGTGCATAGGTACTTTACTCCTTTAGAGCGTTTCTTTCTAGAACCATTTTGGTATTACTAATATGTTATAACTAATACAATAAACCTTTCAGTTCGATTGGAAGTTTGAAATAAAACAATTATTGATTTTAAAATATGTTTCTTGTAAATATAAAAGAGGGTTTTAGACAAAAGGTTGCACTCACTTCGTGTTAAATAAATAGATACGTTGACTCAAAAAATAAATACTTTAAGGTAATATATCAGAATGTATCAAAATCGGTTAGTGGAAGTATCTTTGTTAAAATTTTGTGGCTGCCATCGGTTTTAGGCCTATATTTTTAACATAGCCAAGAATGAATATGAGGAAGTTCATAAAACTTTAAAATGGAGCATTGACTATTTTGCAGAGTTTTCTGGCCACACATATTTATTTTGATATCAACACTACCTTCAAAAGACACTCCAAAGTAGCTGTTTAGCTAAGGCGGTAAGCTTTTTAGTTCTTTAATAAGGTCACTCAAACAGAGAAATTATTAAATTTTCTATTTCAAATGAATCACTTAGTATGAATTGTGACAAAACCGGGAACTGTATAACAATACTGCTTAGTTTAAACAATTTAATACAGAAAAGGAAACAAGTCTGAAATATATTTTAATTATGGATATGTTTCACAACTCTTTTGTTTCATTGCTGCACATTTTCTCTATATTGCAAAAAATATTTCACATATTTAACGTTTTTCGCGATAAATGCTTAAATTTCAGCGAAAGAGCAAGATGAATGTGTTGAACATAATACTAAAATGATTCGAGTTATTCGATATTCTTATCTGCAATGTCTTTATTTTTAAATTGATGAACTAAAATTTTATTTGCTGTCACAGTTTCCATATTAGATTGTTCCTTAATTATGTTCACGTAATTTAATAATTTTATTGTGCCATTGTTTCTTTTCAACGAAACAAATTGAGGGTCTTTTAATATTTCTCACGATTTCTGATCCCAACAAATACATGAATAATGAAACCAGTCATACTCTCAGAGCTATAGATCTCGCTTTTCTAGGTAAACCACGTGGGCAAGAGCGCTACACGAAAGGTTAACGTTTAAAACCAGTAAAATCCATTATATATAAAAAATTTAGTATCTCGAATACAGACTTAGGATAAATATATATGTATTGATGCTTTTCTTTAAATAAAATCATTTTAATGACAAAAAGACTTATAAAAGACTTTAATTGAACGCTCATTTATCCTTAGAATAGAGCTGTACAGTTAAGCAAGTAACCATTGAAATTGAACGGTGTTAGATTAACATTCTCTACATTTAGTTTTAATTTACGAAAGCTACACAGTAGCGTAAAATATTAAAATTGTAAAAGAAGCTAAAATTTCTAAGCGTATTTATAAATTATTTTAAATAAATGTAATAACAGTAAGGATACACATACTTTTGGCAGTTGAAAATTTGTGTGAGTAAGAATGGTTTGCTTAAAAGACAGCTAGTATAATAAAAATATATAAAAATATTGCACACCTATGGCTTCTGCAAATATGCAGCAAAATTTTAGATTTCAGTCTAATTTATAGTACTTCAATCTTGAACAATTCCAATTGAAATTCCGTGTTCGCAAATAAATTCTGTATCAACTGAAGATAGAGTAATACTTTTGTTAAAATATTAAAGTAAAATGTTGGAAATTCTCGAGTTCTATTTATTTTCTGAAATATTTGGAAAACATTTGGCACTGATCACTTTCAAAGGATTCAAAATTTCTCGTTTTGCTATTCACTTTTAACACATTTGCGTTGTTATTTCGCAAAGATTTCACACACTTACCTGGACAGACTCTCGGCAAGGAAGTACAGTTATGATATTTACTGTCTATTTGAAGAAACTATGAACACGCGACCATGCAGGATATGATCAAGTGATACCCACTCTGTGACACGAGAGCTAAGAAGATCGTGCGTAACAGCGGACTACTACCACGTTCAATGAGAAGCGGTGAGAAGCTTCCGATACGGTCGGAGGCCGAAAGCCGACTAGCGAGATAGCGCTCGTGTGATCCCGGTTCCCGCGTCGCGGCGCTCTAGAGGCCGAGTGAGTAAGAGCGTCACTGGAGTACGATATTATAACCACTCCGAGCGGACTGGAATGATGTACGGCGCTGCGAGTCGAGCAAAGAAGCATGACCTACCGTAACTCATAGTGATGGAGAACCAACCGTACGACATGAGTGGGGTTTGTTGGTTTTCATTGTTGCCACTTATGTTACAATTGACACTCGTTTTATCCTTAACCCTACCCGCAATTCCCGCTTTTCTAGGACAGTGACCATATTCTATTAGGTATCCTTTCAGGTCTATTCACTTATACTAGTAATAAAACAAAGTACAATGTTATGTTTATGTTTCTATTTTAGTTAGGACTAATGTCCTTTATAATAAACAACTATTTCCACTGGAATTGCTAAGTACTCTTGGGAGTAAGACTGAAGTCAATGTTAAAAATCTTCAGTTACTTATAGTTACTATTTTGAAACGCTGTCCAAATTAAAGTGTTATACTTTTCGGGTTTTCTTTTGCCTTCATTGAATTTCGTCAGAATGTTAGTAACAAATATATTAATTTTTTCATGGATATAAAATCAGTTAATTTTTCTTATTTTTGATATTCTGCCAACTGGTATGCATTTTAGAGAATAATTACTTTTATATTGATTCGTGAATTCTTACACTCATATTTTATTGCCTACAAGAATTTCTCCTAACAAATTTAGTTCGTATTTTTGTAATAAATTTTACTCCTTCACGATTCTAAAATACAATTTATATTTTCAGAGTTACTGTTTTTTTAATTGTTTTTGGCAAGGAAAAGTAAAATATACAAATTTCATTGTGACATACTATAGTAAAGGATTTAAATTTTATAAGTAGAAAATAGGAACATTAACTTTTATACTAAGCATAAAATCAGAGCTTCAGATATTATGTTAAATTCAAAAGCTAAGGGATCTTAGATAATCTGAGATAATTTGAAACCTAAATTGTATTATTTTAATTACTAAGCAATTCTTAAAATTTCTCCCAAAAATAACGGGAATACAAATCAAATATATGCACATTATTTGACATACTGTACTTTATAACTTCTTCTGTTCAAAGAATAAAAATTTCAGTACAGAAATATTTTATTTTACCTTGAAATTCCCAGAGAGCAAAATAACTTAAGTCAACACAAATATTATAGATCAGTACATTAATGGAGTATGAATTTAAAAAAAAGCTATTGGATCAGACAATCGCATTAATTTATTGCAAGTGATGCTTTAATTATGCTTGAATGTCACTGATTAGGTACATATTACTTATTCCTCAATGGCAGCAAAGTGTAAAACAAAATGCACTGAATGGAAACATAATTTTAAATACAGTATTATTTGCTGATGACTAACTGATAATATTCCACTTAGAAGACGACATGCAAAAAGTAGTATATAGTTTAAGCAACATAGCGCAAACATATAACCTTTCAATCTCAGAACACAAAACTAAAGTAATGGCTTTCAGAGGAAAGAACAACATAAGAGCAAAAGAATTTATAAACAATATAACAAGAGAACAGGTTAATAGTTTTAACTATCTAGTCTACACAGTAGCAGTAGCAAATAACAACAAGGATATGGAGGTGAAATTAAACAGATCCAATCAAATGTGTGGGACTATAACAAGAACGCTGAACAGGAAAATACGAAAGGAATAAAAGATGAAATTTTATAAGATAATGGTAGTCCCAACGTTAACATACGGTCCCGAAATATGGACACTGTCAAAGAACCAACTCAAACAGCTAGAATCGGCAGGTATGAGATTTTTGAGAAGCGGGGCAGGTTATAAAAGAATAGACCACGTAAGAAACAAAAAAATAAGAGAAGAGCTTGGGATTTTTAATTTAAACAGTAAAATGATAAAGAACAAAAATGAATGGAAAATCATATTTTAAGAATGGACGCGGAACGACTTCCAAGAAGAGTTTTAGATTATGTGCCGAAGGGAAAGAGAAGAGAACGGAACATGTCACAGGGCCCAATCCTTGAAGATGATGATGATGATGATGATGATGATGATGATGATGATGATACTTATTCTTCGTCCCAGGTGAATGTAAGTTTCGTATGCTCGAAACATAAAACTAATTGACACTAATATGTGCGTACTAAATAAGATAGCGGGAAGTACATGTCAAATTTGTAAGATAGGTATAAAAGCTGTTCCACACAAAACACTCATTAAGACACAGAATTTGGAAACAGTCAACCTGAGATATTAAAGTCCACTTTCAAATAAACGTTGACTATTATTCCCACGTAGATGTGTAACAAACTGACAGAAATCAAAAGAAAAATAGAACGCACAAATGAGCGAAATACACCACTTGACAAAAAATAAGCATCTGCCGGAAACAAATTTCGATTCGAAAAACATCGTAAGTATTCGCGTCAACATAGACGCTTAGGTAAGTTAGAGTCAGTCTGAAAAGTTCAATGATTTGATTCCCGGCTGTGGCACTGAAGTTCACAGTCTAATTCTATCTTTCCATACTTTGGCCCACACACGGCTAGGGTGAAAGAACAATTATTTGTTGCAATACACGCTTTGATATGATTCTGGCTTCATTTCAAAGCTATGCGATAGATAGGGAGCTGTCTTGTGGTTTGGTCGTATGTATAGAAGCCGAGCTGTACTCGTAGAACTCCTGTATCCCGTAAGTAGATGAACATGAGTTTGAATCTTTGATGTGCATGTTCACTTTTATTATTGTTACTTTAATAGCAATGCCTTATGTTTTTCATATTATAATGTGCGTAGTACATGTTTCGTATTTCTACAATAAAAGTATCAAAATGATGTCTGGGATTCCAACCCTTGCAGGTCTAGCTCCTACATACTTGTCTATCTCTGCAAGTTAGGAGTAAATCGTGAGATTCAAATTTTTGCACACATTACAGTGTGTGGAAAGGGGAAATGTTCCCTATGTTGATATGCACGAAACATATAAAACAGTACACAATGTGTGAACATTTTCATTATTAATATATCTATGAGAGCATTAACTAGCTAAAGAGACACGTTACGGTACACCACTATAAACCGGCTATGGAAACGATGTGGACTTAGAAAAGCATACGCTTCCAGAGTATGCTCCTTTGTCTACAAAGGGTGTATGACAAAAGACAGAAACATTTAAAATAAAATAAAACAAAAATTCTGTTTATGATTTGTTATATATTACAACATAACAAACATACTGTACTAAGTTGCTTAATTTTATGTTTACCTGCAACAGTAGGTTAATTGTCCATTACGGAAGCATCACGCGCAAATTGTAATTGAGAGAGACGGGTGGGGGCTATAAGTTACTGGAATATTGAAGTAAGTCAACTAAGAAACCACACATAAAACCTATGATTGTTCCTGTCACTGCCTAATCCAACCTCATTCTAGAGCATTTTATGCGGCTCTATTGGCGGTAGAAAATATCTTTATGTGTCACATAGAAGCTGAGCAGCTTCGTTCGGTCGTTTTGAAACACCCTGTTTAAAACTTACTTCCCAGAAAACTCAGATCTTTTTAAAACACCATTTAATTTCAAATAAATTTTGTGGTGCATGTGCCACTTCCATATCCATTACTGAATTGCAATTGTTCAATATCTTGTTGTTTTTAAAGTTCCCTAGTTACTCAGTTATTTCGTTATGGAGGAAGCATAGAATATCAAATCCAGCAGATAACAACACGCATTTAAGCATTCAAATATCAATTGAACTTCCTCATCCTCCTTAATCATATATCTACAACGAAATAATTTCTGCAAGTACTTATCTCAATTGACATGAGTTATATGGAAAGAAGGATTCTGTATGCTGCATTTTCAAGATTTTCTATGGCTTCTATCTTTATTGACGGTAAGCAGCTTTTACTATGACAGTTTATGTTTCTACTTACTTAATTTTATCGATGTAAACAGTTACATAAAGAGTTACATCATATATTTAATTATAGATACAAAGGGATCAGGGATAGGTACAATAAAGGAGATATTAAAAGATCAATTAGGTTAAAAATGACACTTTCTGTTTATAGGGTTACATTATTATTTGACATATTCTGGACATTTTGAACGCATTACAAATATTTGCAATATAATTTTGAAAATTCCGCTGCATCAGACCCTCATTTTCATCATTTCAGAAAGAAAAAGTAAACTCATAATTTTTTAAACAATTGGGTTAAAGAAATGAAATTCAACTCATTTTATAGTGCAATTAACGCTACAGATGCAAGTTACTGTGTAAGTAATTGTAAAGGACAGGGGTGTACGATGAATGAAATGGAATTGGCGAAATGATGCTCAAATGAGCCCAGGGTCCATAGAGCTTAGAGTTACCTGACATTCGTCTTTCAGGATAAGGGAAAACCCCGGAAAAAGGCTTATCAAGGTAACTCACCCTGACCGAGATTCGAACTCGGGACCTCTTGAACGTTGGGTAAACACTCTACCACCACGCTAACGAGTACTCGTTTTCGATTATATAAACGCAAACAAAATACCTAAAAAGTTTGACGTGATGTGCCATTTTAAGCATCATTTTCAGATTTTACGTGTGAAAAAGGGCTAAACTTCTGTTATCTTCACTGAAGTAAATTTAATGTTGGGTACTGTTATCAACTTTCTGTCATTCATCCGTGGGGGACTTCCAATTATTTTGTAACAATTTTATTTATGTTAGGCATCCACGTTTTCATTTTTGTGAATGCAATTTCATATTCATAGAGGAGTTACTTCGGATTATTTAAACTAACCATAGAATACAAAAAGGATAAACACAATCATTGTGAAATTCCCTTTTAAGAGTTCATATGCTATTAATTATCTATTTACTTGGATAAATAGTTTATTACTGATATAAACATTCCGTTATTTTTTCATTACCTGTTGTTGAAATCTTACTTATCTATGAACACGTTATGCAATACGCTGAGGTATAATTTTGAACAGACAGTTTCAGTGGAAACTTTTGAGTCTTACTATACCTCGATCTGATTTCAAGGAGTGTGAGGACTGTAGAGTAGAAGCGGCAGCAGATTGGAACATTAACTCTACTCCAGCGCCACCTGCTGCAGTGAATTAGGGACGCGCTGTGAGACTGAGTAACCCGTACCGCGCCTGTAATTGCATGCAATCTCCAGAGCAAGTAGTGGGAGTCGAACCTTAAACCTGCCAGACAATTGTGTAACTTAACAGAGAAAATGTAATGTAATTTTAAGCTCCTATTCTCGCCTGCTGGAAAAGATTTAAATGTACAGCTGCCTTTCACTTTCTCTTACGTTTCTGTGGTAGCAGTACTTATAGCATTAGTTTCAAATGAGAAACAAGACTTATAAAATATCTGAATAAATAAATGAGGAAGAAAAACTTTAAAAAGGAATTTGTACTGCAGAAGAACGAGAAAGAAGTAGAAAACATATAAAATCAAACATTTTAAACATTTTAATGACTTTTTATACCCAAGTATTAAACAAATTATTGTTACAAATATCTGTTCTTCTGTCTCAATAATGTTTATAGAGACAGGAACTTTAGACATAATTTATCACATGCTCCCTTGTAAGTAAATGAGAATAAAGCAATAAGATTGCAAATTACATATATAAAGAATTTGACTCTCTGTAATGTCTTCAGAATTAAATTCTCTTTGCTTAAGCAGAACGAAGTTAAATTTAAAGTTTTAATCATTTTTAATTCACCAAGTTTTTTAAAATGGACTAAAAGGTACAATTTACAAGCATATTAAGATTTCTGATGCAAATGTATTAAGTATTACTGAAACTAATCCTAAGATTTAAAACTAAAAACTGGGATGCGTACAATAGTATCTGATTAATATTAGTTCAGTAAAAATTTTAATGCACTGCAATTAATGTGACTCTTGTATGAATTTTCTAAAACGTTAACTACTCCCTATACTCATCTTCTTTTTTAAAGCCTTAAAAGTATTTTCATACCTATTCAAAATTCCTAATGAAAACATTTTAAGATAATTTATCTGAGTTTAGGGATCTGATTGGGATTATATACCTATTGGGACTATATTATATTATATATCTGCATCTGGTTCTCATCTTACACTATGCTTGCTATATCCGTATGAGAAACATTACCTTTACATCATGTAGTGAAAGGAAGTCAACAACAAAAATTTCACATTTTAAAACACTTTGATATCTTAAAACCATTTATAAAGCTCATTTTAGTTTTTGATACTTTAAGGATTAATACGGTAGTTTTCATTAAAATGACTACATGCTTCCTGTGGAGAGAACGCTTCCGCCATCATTGATTTCTATCCAGGAAGACAGTCATAAAAGAATTTACTTCCTACAAACTTAATCCACAAAAACAAATGGACTCAGGTGGGTCAGTGTAGAGTATTGTGTACAGTATATGCCAAGCAGAAACATAAATTCACCTGCGCTTAAATATTTTACAGTGATTGATACCTTTGTTAGAGATTCTGCAAACTGCGTAATACTTGCCCAAATATAATTTGCAATTAAGCAAGATCAGGTAGAACTGGCTTACATACAGATATAATTTCCAAGCCACCTCTGTACTAAAAACTGGAAGAAAAGAGTTTCCACTAAGTACAACATTGCAATTCGTGGGACTGTTAGAAGACCAGAAGTTCCAGGGACATCTGTTAAACTAAATTCTGAGAAAGTTGATTTTCTGCCGGGAAAGAATCCACTGTAATCTATTCCCTACCAAGTAAATAAAGTACTTGAAAGTAAAAACACAAGTATGGGGCTACTAAATATAGCAAGATGTAAGTAAACTCCCACTACATTATGTGATGTGGAGCAATATGTTTCGTCATACAAAACCATAGTGACAGACGATGAAACCGTCTGACCCAAAATCTTGAATAGCTTTTAGTTTAATATTATAGTGAGTATTAAACAAGAAAACCGCAATTAACAACTTTAATTTTTTCGTCTAGTTCAAATATTTCACAATGATTGATAACCCAAAACCTTGTGTAAGTTATTGCATTTCATGGTATTTTATTATTACATATGGATAAAGGTCCAAACATCTCCCTTTTTTTAAATAGTGAAGTCAACCTTCTCTGAGCAATTATATTTTCTGATATTTTTCTTTATGTTTTCATAATCATGGAAAAGTTTTGTAGTTTTATCCTTTTGTATTGCCAATTCCAAGTCATAACAAATCACATTTTGTAGCCTCTCCTAAGCCTTCTAAATAAGGAAGGGAGGATTTACGTCCATTAAATAATTAGGAATCCATGACTACTACCCAGGCAAGGCTTATTGACTTTCAGTGCCAAAGCGGTGCATTTGCTTATCCGTTTACTAGTGCAGCAAAATACTGGTAGCTTGGCTTAGAGCAAATTGTCCTACACAAAATGGAGCACTAGTAGAATGCATGTATCTGATATGATACGTTAATGATTAACTGTTATATCTACAGTAATTGTACAGGTACACATAATAGGAAACAATATAGTCTTCTGATGGTGAATTTTCTGCACATGTAACAATTTAACAACTTAACTTGAAGGTGTTGATGAAAGTGTTGAAAACTTAATATTTAGATGTGATCTTCATTCCAAAAATAGATATAATTTTATTTAACATATTTCATATTGTAATACAGATATTAAAACACCGTTGCCCAATGTATTCCTTAAAAATTTTGCACTTCGGCCTTTGACCAATTTATTGTCCAAATTTTTAAAACGTTATAATTATTACCATGTTCTGTTATTTTGAGATTTTTACTTATGTGTTTTTGTAACTAGAACCCTAACATATCTTATTGGTAAAATAGGGTTACTTATTTTTAATAACAAATAATAATAACAATTTAAACATTTACTGAAATATTTTCAAGGAATGAGAAATATGCGAAACGTTCTGTACCTTCTGTTATATCTACAACTGAAAGAAATGAAAAAAACAATAAGAAGCAAAGTGTGAACGTTGAGAAAAGCACTATATCTGATATCAATTATACGTATCCTATTCAATAACACGTGGAACTTTAGGAAGGTCTTGCTAATATGTATACAATTTTCTAAAATATCATAAATCTGTATAAATGGATCATCCCTAAAACAATTTACCTTAGTGTTAGAGGCATAATGTCAAACATTTAATCGGCAATTCCTTAATGAAGGATCTCAACCATTTTTGCTGTTTATCTTATAGGAATAATTAATCTCTTAAGCTTTTGATCCAATAATAAACAGTAGTTTTTTTTATAGTTCTCCTGAATTGCAAATCCTACATATGAGCTATCAGTAATAGTGACCATAAGCTGCAAGTTATACAACGGAGAGCACTTCGGGAATAAACTTCAACCAAAGTATTGCATTTGAATCATAACGTTTAACGCCATATTTTAGGAAAGTAAATATAATTAAAAGTTTATCACATGAAACAGAATTTGGTAGGTAGGGCTTTTTCTGAAAATTTATTGTATCCTCGAGGGGCTCTGAACTGAATAACAAGGTTTTCGTTTGGTTATATTTATGATTTTGAGTAATGCTGTTCAATACCGAGCAGTATAGCTCAGGCGGTTTCGTCTGTGACCTGCATTTGGCAGGTCCGAGTTTGATTCCCGTGGCCGACCTACTTGGTTCATGGGTTTCTCGGGGGTTTCCCGGGTCGCTAGGCGAATGCTGGGTAGGTTAATTACATCCTTCAAATTTCCTGTCCCTCCATTTCATTTCATCATTTCACATCAGCTCTCATCTGATGGTCTCTTTCAGGGCAGAAGTGTCGGCGGGTGTCTCGGCGGTGCATGGCGGGATGATATACTCTGAGGAAAACTACTTCCTCCTCCGGTAGGTCGGTTCCTGGTCTCCGCTTTCTCTCCTGGAATCATTTCGGGACCACTAGCCAGGGACCTTTGTGGCTCGGATCGCCTGCCTGGGACATTTGGGGCTCGGCTGCTGCGATCGTTGCCGTCCCGCTGTGGGGGAGTGTGTCCGTTGTCCTGGCCAGTCGGGGGAAGTCTCTATCCTCGTAAACTGTAGGGACCCTACCCTCTGTACTGTCTTGGCACCTTGGGTAGGCCGCCCGCTATCTCCTTCGCCTCATCCTTCCTTCCTTCCGTGGCGGCATAGGAACAATGGGCTCAGTTTGGTGGCCTACGTACCCCCACGGAACAACAGAAACATGCATGGTTTTAAAATTACTCTATTTTAGTTCAAAATATATCAGAATATGTATTCCCTATTATTGAGCCCGAATTATCTTTTGGAATAGAATAATTATTTCGCTAACTCCTCCGAGTGTATGTAGTAAAAATGAATACCATGAAACGATAGAGAAAAGGAAACGATAGAGCAGTATTGCCAAGTTTTGCTCATATGCTTCTTTGATGCCAAAGATGCCCTATAAAACAAATACAATTCGAGCATAAAATATGTGAAACATGGGATTTTAGAAATCAAACAAAAGTCAAAGGTTAGCGAAAGCACTTTCCTTGGACTTCCCAATATTGTCGCATTGCCAGAGTTGCTTTAAACAACTTTGCGACCAATAGCGCAGTTAATCTGCATGTCAAACTGTCCTTGCTCCAGGCAAAATAAGATTATAACCAAAACGATTCAGAACGAAGATATTGCGGAAACTGTCAACTTTGTAACCCAAGGGAAAGAAGAAGAAACAAAAAGGTCTTAAGGAAACGGAGGGAGAAGGGTTTAATGTAATTTATTCAATGTATATTCGTGCATTCGTTCCGACACTGGGAGCCATGTTGACTGAAACAATAAAACAAGGGAAATCCCTGGAAACAAGCCAGCTTCGTACGTCTTATGTTTGACTTATAAATATACAGTTGCACGCGATATTCGTGAGACTTGCCCAAGTTCAACCATTTCTTTAACCCGCTTGAAAGAGAAATGAAAACTGATGTGGGGAGTTATTATCTCACTACGTCTTATTTTCTGGGCAATTTAGTGGCAGAAGAACACATGTCATTTGAAATTCAGAGGGACAAATATGAATTCTTGCTCAGGTCATATACGATGTAATATTCTACTACGGAGAAAGATATTTTCTAATTTGTACCAATAGTAAAAATGTGACACAAATTTCATTCATTTCTTTATAAAACATTAATATGTTAAATATTCACTATTAAAATCAGTTGCATCATTTCTAGAAACAATGTACTAGCTGAAAAAAGAGGAACAAGAATAACATTAAACGCACCTGCTGATCATTTAACAGTTATAAATAACATAGTGGGTAAAGAAGTGACTGAGACATCTAGTTAAATGCAAGACATACAAAATCTACTCTCTGGAAGAAAATCAATATTCCTGAAAATTACTATGAATTTCATCGCGTCTTATATGCTCAAAGACATTCGAGAAAACCTCATTCCACCCATTGTTGGCTTAATCCACTTATTACCTTGAGGTTCTGGGGGGTTATGTCTCTATTAGGTTGATAGTGACGGTGTGATTGAGAGAACATACAGATTTTACTTTGGACTCCGAACCACATTGGGTCATTACTTAGCATGACTTATAGAATAACTATAGGATCCTAATTTGGATAGGACCAACTAAAGTTGTTTATCAAAGCCCGAACCACTCCAACGAAGCACGAGAACCACAAACGAATCACTAAGCTTGTAAAGCTTATATTTTGACAGATGGAGAGCGATGCGCAGTGGTATCTGGACGAGTCCACTTCATAACGGTTGCAACTAAAGTGAAGGGCAGGTCAGTTGCGTATCAGTTGCGAGCAAGAAACCAAGGGGAGAGCTAATCGGTAGCACTACAGATTGTTTCAAAATATGTGTGTCCCCTGGTGCCAAGAGAGCATTTAGAAATGACGCCTCCTAACAACACATTAGGAAATAAGATGCTACATTTAAAAACACAAGAAGTAATAACCAATGTCTATAGATTTATCAAAAAGGTATCGTACAATGGTCTGGGTCTGCTATGAAAATGTGGGAAACGGTATCAGAGGCAACAGTTGTGTCTGGAAGGAGTTTAGGGAAGTTATTAAAGAAAGAAAAACCATTGGTGCTAGTGCAACAACGTCCTTCTCTATACCCAAAAAACACAGATTAAGAACCTTCACAAAATCTAATTTGAATGTTTTAATTCAAAAGTAGCTAGGCCAGTTATGAATAATTCTTAAAGCACAGAAAAACAAAGATCAACTCTGAAGGAAGTGCTTATGAAGCTTCAAAATTCTATTAACTTCCAAGGCAGTGTCTGAATATTAAGAAGGGTTCTTTTGAAGCTAGGATTTATACGAAAAAAGAAAGTCACTAAGCGTGACAGACAAATTTTAATCGAACATCGTACCATACGGGCAGAAAGGCTTAAGTATTTACGAAATATTCGGAGATATCGAAGTGAAGTGTATATAATTCATATGGATGAAACATAACATATGCCTGGAGTGAAATTCGTTACAGGGACTCTGCAGCGATGTCGGAAGGCCGACAGTTACCATGCCTGCTGGAGGAGAACAGGTTTTTGTTCCAAACGCCTATTTACTATTTAAGACCCAACAAAAGCGTGGAAATTACTGCCATAGTAAGAAGTATAACTTAGATTATAAGAACTGCAATACTAGCTTCGAGAGCGAGATTTGTTTTTAGACACCTTATCCACCGCACTCCCCTCTCGTATTCTTACCCGTGTGATGCATTGTAGTGATAGGTGCACTACCCCCACCACAGTTGCTACTCATCCCTACCGCGCATGATTCTTGTCAAGATAAAATAATACATCTGTACTTTGGTGCCTGGATTAGGAAGACAGGAAAGTAGTGTTATGAGCTTTTTTGAGAGGACAGAAAATACTATAACAGAAATGGAAAGTATATGTATAAGCTTTACATATATTTAAACATTGTTGTTATGGGTTTTATGTTTAAATATAAATGGCATAGAATTACTGTATTATTTATTTCTATTTTTTATTTATTTATTATTTTGTCACATCTTAAGGCCACCTTCTGTATTATTTATTATGACCCTGGAGAAGTTGGTTGAGCTACTTTTCTTTATGTGTCTGTGCGTATGAGAGACTAATGCTCAGAATTTGATAATAAAATCATTCTTCTGCTTGCTCCCAGGATTTAGAGACTAGATCGTACTGATTTCCCCCCCCCCCCCAGAAATGTCATATACAGTAAGGTGATCAATGTTCACTAAGTCGTCTTTACATAAAAAATAATAAAAAAAATTAAAATGTTGTGCAGTTCTTAAGCAAATATTCTTTTAGAGAATCATGTACCATTATTAGTCGTAGCAGTAGAACATATGATTTTCTAAGAGTTGGAATCGTTTTAAGCTTAATTTTTAGATCCTCCCAATTATATATTTTTTTTTTTTTTCGCAGGAACTAAGATTTTTGTCGAAATTTGTTTTAGTATGTTTTAATTCATTTTTACCTAGTACAAAGTGGGATGTGTCATTGTTGGAGAAATTTTGGTGCCCTGCCATATCTACTTGCTCTTTCCCAGGAGTTCCACAGTGGGACAGAATCGATTGGTGATCTATACGCTTATTTGATTCTTGAGGATGTTAATTATATTTTAATTTTATTTATGTATGATTAAGTTTGGACAGCAATTTATGAAAAAAATATATTTTAAAGTTATTTGAATGAAATTTCCTTGAACGTCTACAGCTTTTAGATAGCGCTTTGGACATCAATTTGATTTGCAAGTATTGCTTTAACATTTACGCAATTGAAATTAGATGTGATACAGTGTTTTCTTCATGACTTAATTTTCCATTACGTATTGGTGTAAATCTCCAGAAACTAAGAAAGATAGAAAGCTGAAATGTTGAAATTAACTCAATATTATTATATTCTATACAATAGGCTAATGCCCCACATCATTTAAAAGAAACATTGTTTTACTGCTTATCAGCAATCCCACTAAAGTTTTGATTTACCTAGAGAATATAAAATTGTATGTGCGATTTATCTATCACGTTTAAAACAAAGTACTTTATAAAGATTACAACAAAACAAAATACAGTAGAATAAATATTAACTTATTAAATTAATAATATAATGGAACTGCTTGCATATAATGTTTCTTTCTCTGTCTAAAGTTTGGTGAAACCCACTCTGAATATCCATTCAGAAAACAAATGACGATCAGAAGCAAATATGTGGATGTTTTGGAGATGCTAAAATGTAACAAATAGGTACATGGCTGTTCAAACACATCACTTTGATCAAAGACGGTATAACGTAGTAGTATACGCCTTACAACTTAGTATTCATTAAAATATTAATATTATAATTTTGTTTAAAGTGTTGATGTAGAATATTTAAAAATATTAATTCTAAAATCCTTAAAGCTTCGTTTGAAAAAATACAAAGCTGCAAATATTTCAATTAAAGATATATACAGTACGAATAATCGCTTAAGCCATTTAAATTTCATCAATTATTTGAGTCGACATAGATAAGGCATGTGTGTTTTCAGTTCAAACAAAATGTCATATGCTTTTTGAATGGATATTAGGAGTACCATAAAATAAAGTTCAAGATATAAACATGGAAAGGCCTCTCTCTGGATTCCAAACTTTGACCTCGGTGAAGCACTACCAGGGATTGAACCCCTCATACCACATAACTACATTTGATTTCAGCCTCGAAGTTTATAACAGGAAGCCCTTTTGTTACGCTTATGTTCTGTTTTTATTTTCCCTCTTTGTTATGAACATTAAGGAGAATTCCACACTAACTCAAACTCCGTTGGCTTCTTTCTTTCCCCCCAAAGGCGGAAATGAATATCGTCGTCTGAGTTCTTAGTTACATTTTTTTTTTTTTTTTCCTTTACGCCCCCCTCCCGGAAACCAGAACGGAGCCGATAAG
The DNA here is from genome assembly GCA_030765055.1 of Mantis religiosa. Taxonomy (NCBI): domain Eukaryota; kingdom Metazoa; phylum Arthropoda; class Insecta; order Mantodea; family Mantidae; genus Mantis; species Mantis religiosa. The sequence goes on along the minus strand of CM060953.1, from coordinate 133,312,324 downwards.
GTTATTTTACGTTCTACTCTCTCTCCGGAAAACAAACCGCAAAGAAAACACAAAATTGCTGAAATATTTCCTAGAGCTTAATGTTAAATGTCGAACTTATTTATGGAATGTCACTTTCAAGAATCTATGAGAACCTTTTGGATGTTTTGTGTTTCATATATTTTAAATAAGGTTTATTCGCACTTATGTAATACCTGTGTAAAACGATCAAGTTAAGCCACTAAAAGTATCACAGCTTAATCATCTTATTAAAGAGAGCAATCTACTTTCTTGTTTTAGATGTAAATCTTAGGTTACCTAAACACATTTGTCTATTTGCGGCCGTAATGCCCGTTATTGTTAAACTTCAATCTCGTGACTCTTATTGAATAAGTAGATAAGTACAGTGCAAGGTACCACATTCAAAGGAGCTTTTCTTGACATTGCATTTATACACCTACAATTTCTTTTATGTTGAGGAATTCAGGCTCATACTTTGTGTTACTGGAGATTTCTGCACATTTGTTTGCTAGTTTCTCGGCTGAGTCTTCGGGTTGAAAGCGAGATGGTACCGCGCTACTTCGATGTCTGCCGACCACCCACTCTGACTCATTATCCTTTTGGTTTCTCAGGGTGGAAAGGCAAAGCCTGGGTATCACCTCTTATCACTCATTTCCTGTACCTATTACTTCCTTCATTTTCATTTGTCCAGCAGTTACAGATGGACCAGCCTTTATACATGTTTCCTTTTGTTATCGATCGGAACTACATATTTTCTGGTGCGTGCCTCTCCAGGACTCTAGAAGTTTCGGTCTTGTGGACAGTTTGAACTGCAAATGTTAGGGAACTTGTGTAGTTGCGAACATCGCAATGGGGATCAGATCGTCCTGATTCCTCCCTTCAGCCCTTCCTTCCAGGTGTCATGGTGTACCGGTTGTGCGATTGTGATGAAGCTACTGATGTGATCTGCACCACGTTGAGACGTTATTTGTAGCGGTCGTTTCTGGATGTTCTACGCCAGCGATGTGTTGTCGCGGCACACGTTTCTTCTTATTGTACCTCCGTTTTGCATGAGATTTTATCTTGTTCGTGGTATCGGATACTTGTATTATGGAACTTAACGTTAGGGCAATAAAAATTATTGAAAATATTCTCTTTAAGTTAAATCCGAAACTCAATTTCAATATGATTTGTATTGGAAATCAAGACTATTATACAATTTAAAACAATATTTTTGTCCCTTTTATAAATAATTAAAACAGCTTAGCTTCTCTGGTTTGCAACCAGACATGCTGTGCTTCTACATACGCGTCTACTCACGTTGAGATCACGACGCAAAAACTCTATCTTCTCCTTTACATTTATTGATCTTTACGTATCACCATGGTAACTAAATACTCTAGTCTACATCACTTTTCCATGTGGCCAATACATTAATTTTCAATTACACAGTTTTCTGATTTTCCAAATATAAAGTCCTAAAACAATTTTCTATTATAATTTATATCTTTCTATTGAATTTATCATATTTACCATTTATTTACACTGAACATTAACATTCATCTTTACCTGCCTGTGACCTACTATATTCAGTCATGGCCACCTATAACTCATACCAATTCAAACAAAACTTTCGTCAATTTAAAGATATCAATGTAAATCATAAATAATAAATCCAACTTCACTCTGGCACTTGACAATTAACTGTTTTAATGACAATAGCACAAAATGTGAGATGGTCTACGTAGGGTGCCCTGACCTGCTTACGGATACCATCTTCAGTATGTACCATTTATTTGTATCTGTATTATATAGTCACCATGATAGTTCAACCCTACGGTCTGGAGGGCGCGTGACTGCCCCACCATCAAGAAGTCCAGAGTTCAAATCTTCGTTAGGGAAAATTATCCAGATTACCTGTAATCCGTATAACTCACCCGAACTAGTCATATAATCTGATATGACATACAACATTAAATTTAAGTATAATGTAAACCGCCTCTAATGTCAACAATTACGGTCATTTATGTTTAAATATGCTTGCAGAGATGTAATATGTTGCGATCCATATAAACCTGAACCAATTCAATAGACCATAACCTTTGAACCTATGATAGGACACACGTGTAACTTTGGGAGAATATAATACACATTTGGGATATTACATTACACTATTCACATCTCATAGAAAATGTTGGAAGTGTCCTTCATCTGCATCTATGCATCGTTGTTCCAATTTTCGTTGATATGACTGTAGACACTGAAGTTTATATGGGTATCTTCAAGACATTTTTGGAGCAGCTGGATGCTATCGAACTGAGAGAAGATTATTTTCAGCAAGATGAAGCAAAGTGCCATACATCTAATGACACCATGGAAATTTTAACCAGTTTCTTAGATAATTGAATAGTCTGAAAAGGTTTGTGTCCCCTCAGATCTCCTGACCTAACCTCGCTGGATTTTTTCTTGCGAGAGTAGCTAAAAAATAATGTGTATAAGAGTAGGCCACGGACAACTGATGTTCTCAAGGAATCCATTGGAAACGAAATAAGCATCATTGGTGAGGATACTCTTCGTAAATCTTCAGAGAATATGGTGACAATTGAAAACATGTATAGTTGCTGGTGGAGGACATTTCCAACATTTTCTGTAAGATGTAGATAGTGAAATGTAATCTCCCAATTGTGTCTTCCAAAGTTGCACGTGTGTCCCATTATTGGTACAAAGGTTATGGCCCATTTAAATGGTTCAGGTTTATATGGATCACACTATATTATTAGCATGAATTACAGTCCAATTCACTTCAATTTAAAATTACAGATTCCTTAAAAGGTTAATCGAGTTTTAAACCTACACATTGACATAGAATCTGTTTAAGACTCTTAATTTTTTCAATGTACTTGTTCAAGTTTTACTCTTCTTAGCTTTCCAATTAGCTGTTTTCACATTACAGCTGTTGATATAATTGTTATTATTGATTAACTACGCCATGAACTAATATATGAAACATATAGCAGTTTTATTTAAAGTAAAAAGATAGTAAACTAATGACAATATTTTTGTAATCTGTTATACTTTTTTCATAAGTATGCATAATATGTTTAATCAGGGTTAAGAATTTCATCAGCCAAGGTCACTACTACTTCACATTCTGTCAATAAATTCGTAATTACTTGGGATTACCTACATTATTCCTATATGATACATATAGAACACTACAAGTCCGTCCCTCAGACAATTTTACATCATTCTTGAAAAATAAAATAATTGATGATGGTAATAGCTAAACTAATAGTGCTTTTGTTGTTACACAAGAAAAATACGGAGGTCCTCAGGTATCCATATTAACCAATTTTGATAATCGCCTAAATGTTGAATGAGTGATTAACCGTTCGGAAAAATTGTAAATAATTTATGTTCAGGGAGGCAAAAGTGTGAATTTGATTATGATTTTACTTTTATTCTGGTCTTGCTTTCGTTCCCTGTCCATTTATATTTTAAGTGGTCCTAGCTTGAAATACATCTATTTGTATGTGAACAATGTCTGTTAACAGGATTAGCGAGGAATGGAGCTACTCTGCGTTATTCACTAGATAGATACTCTTATTAGTATCTGAATAACATATGCAGTGAAAGAAAAATAATGCCCTGTGAATCCTATCCTATATTTTACAATCTTACCTGAACTATATAGTTTGTAGAGAATAGGTACATATGGTAAGGCATGTCATATATTTCTGTGTGTAATGTGGATCTGCTTTACTTAGCTCAATCAAAGCGGTTCTTGTAACCCCTAGTCGCTGAAACACAAACTGTGTAACACCACGAGGTAACGGGCGAATACAAATACAAATGACGTGAAGTGTCGACTAAACAGCGAGCGGCACTATACAGGACAGAATTATTCCGTGCTGGTGTTAGAAACCTTCAGGGAAGGTTCAGGAGAACCAATGCATTAATCTTATATAAGGAGCCTTGGTACGGAAACGTATCCTTCGCACGATTACAGACAACAGTTGTTTTGGGATACCTGTGAACGTGAAATTATGAGAATCTAGGAATATCTGTATTATATATCTCTAAATTTACATTTACACAAGTCATAATACTACAGAGGTGTTCAAAATTTGTGTCCTTTAGCATTGATGCAGGCATGACAACGTCGCACGATGTTCTGTCGTACTAGAACGAGCAATCCTGTAGTCTCTCTGACAATGTCACAGGAAGCGAGAATTTGTGCTAGTAGATCCTGTTCGTTTTCTACTCGTGTCTCGTACCCAAGACTTTTCATATGACCCCACAAGAAAAAATCAAATAGTCAGATCGGACTGGCCATGTAGCTGGAAATCCTCTTCCTATCCACTTTTCAGGAACGTCCGCTTAAGGTTTTCTCGAGTGCGATGTGAAATGTGAGTTGGAGCTCCATCATGTTGAAACCACATGCGTCACATACCGCAAGTGGGACATATTCCAGCAACCCGTGAAGATTATCTCTCTAAAACACAGTGTACACTGCTCCAGTTAATTGAGGTGGAAGAAGAAATGGACCCATTGCATCATCACTGATTATACCCTCCCAAAAGTTCACTGAAAATCTGTTTTGATGGTCTCTTATAATTGTAGCGCGGGGGTACCTACCTACCTACTCACCTACCCATATATCCACCCACCTACCCATCTATCTATCTTCCAACCTATCTAACCACCACCTATAAAAACAACTTTCACCTATAACTTGAGAAGCAGACATTTCCGAACCAAGTTTCCTTATATCAGATTATTGCATTTGACCTGCTTAATCTTCCTTGAAAATTTCTAATACCGGCACGGAAACACCTGGTATAGTCGACACATATTTTATCTCTAGTGTGTCAAGGCGGCCCGGGCTCGATCCCAGGCGACCGCAAAGTGAGATTTGTGGTGGATAACACGGCGCTGGGGCGGGTTTTCTCCGGGACCTCCGCTTTCCCCCGCCATCTCATTCCACCGGTGCTCCATCTTCATCTCATTTATCATCAGTGTCACCGCCTGCGGTGCCGTATGTAGTAAAAGCGGGCGTTAAACACTACACATTTCTCCAGTGTGTCCATAAATATTATGGGGAATTCTCGATAGTTTACAAAAGAAGATTTAACATTAAATAGGAAGTAGCTGATGGACAATGTCCATCTATTACCCATTATTTAATTTTAGTACCACACATATAGTTGTAAATGAAAATATTGTAACTCCATCCGAAAATTTGACCTCAGGATTTTACCGGAATACAGATTTTGAGATTTCCTGAACAGAAAAGTATCATTGCTACCTTCTCTGTCAAGTCGAGAAGTAGCTAGAAAAACTATTATATTCCACACAACAACAAAAAATCAATATAAATCCCACCTCTAGTATACGTTTTGATATGAGCTGAACACCGTAAAACATCAATAAAATATCTACAGCACAAAGTATTCCCAAAAATTCTCTAAACCATTTTAATTACATTGCAATCGAAATATTTTCATGACCACTAAGGTGCCCAACTTGAATTCGCTGAGTAGCCTCTGAGGTCTTGTTCATTCTCAGTAACATTAACATGGTTAACGAAGCATTAGAGATAGACAGGATCTTACTGCACAAAATGTAGATCTCGTTAAAGCAGAGAATCTAAACAGCGTATCAATTTCCGAGCTATTCTTGTTATTGGTTTGAATATTTCAGTGTCTGTTATTTTCTTAAATTGTTATTTTATTCCTGGTCATGGAAATAACCATCACTATAGCCATTTTTATACACCTGTAATATGTTTAAGGATAGGCAGTATGCTAAATGAAGATGCCAGAATACGTGATCCTAGGAAAATTTGCTCAATGGTGAGATGACTGTATGAAGGTGTGGGGAGAGACGAAGATCTAGGTGCACATCAATGGTGTGCAGACTCCGAATCACTGTTAGGAGAAGATAATTGTATCAGAGTGGAAAGAAGATTGTTAAGGGGTCCGCAAGTAGTTAATGAATTAGATAGATATATCTCAGATGTTGAATTTTGTGAAAAAATAAGAAGGTTAAAAGCTAACAGAGCTAGTGGTATGACGGTATACCTGAACAATTTTGGAACTGTGCGAAACTAGGAGGAAAACAGTGATAAAATTATTCCATGGTATAATGGAAGAAAAGAAATTCCTAGTAAATGGAGCACAAGTATGGTATTGCCAATTTACAAGGGAAAGGGGGATAAAAAATAACCCAGTTAACTTCAGAGGGATTAATTTATTTTCCATTCTAGGTAATATATTTACTGGAAATCTAGCAAGTAGGTTGCAAAAGAGTGTTGAGAAGGAGAATAAGCTATTGCGGTTTCAAGCAGGTTTTGAAACAGGCAGGAGAACATCGGATAACATTATAATTAGAACAATTGTAAATAAATATCTGAACAATTATACGGGAAGGGTATATATGATATTTTTTAATCTAGAGAAGCATTTGTTTCTATTAACACAGAAGCGTTATGCATAAAATTAAGCATTAAGGTGATTAGTCATGGATTTATAAAAGTAATTCAGGAGATACATCACGAGAACGAGATGCGTATAAAACTACCAGGCAACAAAGTAATTAAATCTATATGGAGTGAGATAGGGGTAAGGCACGAATGTAAACCTAGTCCAGCATTATTTAACCTATATATCGATGGTATTTTAGAGGAGGTATGAAGTTTTTAGGGTACATTTTCCAAATATTAATAGGTAATAAAGAAATCTCGGGGCTACTGTTTGCAGATGACCTAGGAGTTGGAGGTCATATCATGTGGAGGGCTGAGAAGAGCAATCAAGGGGGGCAATTCTTACTGCAAAAATGACCTTTGAAAGTGAATGAAAACTAAACCAAGATTATGGTCTTCAAAAGACCTTCTTAGCTATAGCCATCGTATATTACAGATATCCTGCAGAAGAGCAGTACATAGTTTCCAGAAGTCCATTGGTTGAACCATAAAATGCCTTCTTTGAATTAAGCCAGAAAACAAATGCTTTTACCGCTAAGATCTGCAATTGTGTATTGCGAATTATTATTAAGTTTCTTTAGATCAGAAATTCGGACAATTTTCTAGTAGTGAGGCACCTACAGACCGTATTCCAAGAACGCGTTTGTACCATTTAGCAATGCCTCGATGTGATGGGACATACCGACAGTTTTACTGTCAACCATCTGTGTCACTATTACACTCTGTAAAAGTAGTTTCGAGTTATATTTAGAAAGGTTATGAAAGTTTATAAATTTATAAAAAATGATTATGTAAATATATTTAGTAGTATAAATAAGTAAAAATATATGTAGTTCTGTGATTGGCCGTAGTAATAATTGTATGACGTAATGTTGTGACGTGGAATTAAATCGGCCAATCACAAAATTAAGATAGGAGTAACGATAGTTACGAAAAATCAATAATCTTGGTAGAGATGTTTTGTAATCGTGAGTGTGATGAATAGTGGTGCAGGATCAAGAACATTTATGTAAGAGTTGGAAGTGTTTAAATATAACAAAGTAAGAATTTATCGATAGACAGGAAGTAACCTGCAAGTGACTGGGAAAGGAAGTTCAAGTCAAATGTAATTCAGATAATACAATTAAATATTTACAAAATTTGACTTCTCCGAAACTTTATTCCGAACCACACCTGAAAAGCAGAGGTCTCATGAATCTTATTTAATCAAACACAATCATCAAGAAACAACTCAAAATACAAGGAATTAACCCTGTTATATCTGACTTCTCGACGTGGGTCTTCGAAAAACCAACGTGCATCCTATGTCAAACATAGAATCCCGCACCAAATTGCGCACGAACGTGTGGCTGATGAAGATGGAGAGAAATATAAATAGGAATAAAGAATTCCTGCCCCAACTTGAAGATTTCGCATACCTGTCAGCACGCTGGTATGGCGATACAACCATTTTTTTTTTTTTTTTTTTGTATTTTGTTTGCACGATAGCTTGTCATAACACTGGAAACATCATTCATTTATTACCTCCCAAACTTTCCGCTTGCATTGCAGAAAATTGCTCAGCTCTATGTACAAGTACGCACACATTTTCTTGAGCGCTGGATTTACGGTGTGGTGCGGGCAGGGGGGAAGAAGCGAGAGTTAACGCTCATTTGTTTCTGTAGTGTGGTCAACCTTGAAAAACACAGTTCAGCAAAATAGCGCGTAAGATAAGTGAAGATGTCACAAGTAACGTTGCATCCTCTGAAAACGTTCCTTAGTTTTGCCCACGCCAGCTCAATTGCATTCAGATCACAGTTATCCGGAGGCAGACGAATATGTGCGCTTTGGGGAGCCATAACATCCACAAATGTTCATACAAATGTAAATCATTTTCAAGTAAATGCTGATGTACATTACCACCACACTCGTAACAAGGATAAACTGGCAATTCGAGCGCACCAAACGAGCCTTCGTGAAGGAAGCTTTAACTACAAAGGGATAATATGATAACAATAAACTTCCAAATTCGTTTAAACAAGCTTCATCAGCAAAACACCTTAAGAATAAGGTTAAGAAAGTTTTGCATGCACACTGTTCTTATACGGTTAATAAACTTTTAGAACTATAACCATGTAAATCAGCACTGGGAGGATAGTACATCCACAAACCCGTAATATTTATATTATGACATTTCTTGTAGTAAATTAATCAATGCAAGTACCACATGAAAAGACAGAAAAGCTGCTTACTGTGTATATTGTATGTAATCAATTTGACTTTAAGTATATACTGTATTTATACATTTTAACGTGTCTCATAACATTATATGTTGCCAAGGACGATCTAAAATACTAATTCTAACATACGATTGTTCTAAACTGGTTAGCTAATTAACCTCGAAATTGATCAATAACGAAATATGGCGGACATGATAAGGCGTAGCGTATTAGCCACTAGATGTCAGTGTATAGCGCATTTCAAATTTCAAAGTTGTTATCTATGTTTACGAAGTTAAACGAAACTTACCGAATGAGAACTTGGAACGCGATCGCTCTTCTTTTCGCGCGCATACTATACATTTATTTCATGAATATAGCTTTTTACTGCTCTGACATCTCAAATGGAACATCCAGTATAACAGTTACAAGTAAATAATACTAGACCTTGGAAACTTTATTACTTTCCAATTATTAAGTTTCAATAAAGGGTTTGTTATCAACTAAAATTAAACTCCACGGAAACAGCCCGCTCAAACGCCGCTAGTATCCATTTCGACTTACAACGGAAATTATGAATAGGGAAGTAGTAGTGTAGGGTAGGACTTTGCTACGACTCATATAACTGTATATATACCATAATAGGTAATTAGTAGTTTCATCTTATTCCTCCATACTTTATGGAAACATTATGACTGGTAGAAGCACATTTTATTTGGCAAAATAAGAATAGAGTAAAGAGCATTGCATGTGGCTAAGTATTCAGTACTTATTTTGGAATGGTTATTTAGAAGTTAGTTGTTACAGCTGTTCTGAAGTTTAAATTGCGTAAACTACTATTTCTCACGCCACTAACTTAAAGCATAGTGTGGTTTTACAATAGAAGGTAAAGAAAAAATACATGCCATTTAAATCAGCGGATTTAAATTATTAGTGTTTCATTAACAATAAGGAAGGGATAAGACAATTCTGCTGCAGGGTGAGAGAGGGTTTTCGATTGATTTGCAACGTGGTGGTTTCTTTTCTTTCCCCTGAGGGCGACGCTATTGTGAGGTTTCTTTTGTGCTGCAGCAAATCCAGTTTTGTAAATGCTAAGTATTCTTGTTGCATCTAATTTGCATACTACTCAAGAAAATCCAAGTTTGTCTAAAATTGCTCGCACCCTTTTCTTATAGAACCCTTTAACTCAAGTCACTGATGAGGTTTCTGCCTGTCTTTAAGACTATTTAGGAAGCCCAGTAAGTTTCCACCCACCACCCTACTATTACAACTGTGTGAAAGGTTACTCCCCAAAGACATTTAAATGTTTTCTAATAACAAGCACACTGATCTCCCAAAGTTACAATACAGTTTTGTTATTTAATTCGCACCCTTTTAAAAATGGTTGCCCCATTCAGTAAATTTAACAATATGAAAATAAAATATTCTTAATAGATTTATTTAATTACCAACGTATATCAATCACTGTGCATGGTTTATTTGAGCTACCCTGAACAGTTTCTAAACAATTTATAAAACATCTTCACATTAAAAGGCTAGGAACAGCAGGAAAAAAGTTAATAATTTTCTAGACCAGTTGCTGTATTATTTGAGAATACACGTCAGTGTAAGAAATATTTGAGGGGTATTAGAAACATTTTTCAAACTCCTTATATTTAACATCAGCTAAAATATAATTGAATCATAATCAAGCCAAAGCACAAATCTTCTGCAAGATTCTGCCAAGTGGAAGGAACTTCTTGCCTGCCATTCATTTATCAAACTGTTATTGTTGAATCCAAAAGCTCCTTTAAAGTGTGGTTTTTACCTTGTACAAGTAAGTTGAAAAACTATACACAAATTATACTATATAAAGTGTAATTCAATTTGTATTGTTACATTTCTTCCATGTTATAATATAATTTAAAAACAAAAGCTGGGTCTTATCTTATAACATTACTTATGTTGACAAGACCAGCACTGGAATAACTTTTGTTTTTCAGTGCTGATCAAGTACAAAACAAAACTAAAGCACGCCAGATGGTAGCATGTCTGCCTCACGTTCAAGAGGTCCCGAGTTCGAATCTCGGTCAGGGCGAGTTTCCTGGATAAGGATTTTTCCGGGGTTTCCCCTTATCCTGATAGAATAATGTAGGGTAACTAAGGTCCATGGACCCCGGACTCATATCACTCTTCATTCATCGTCCGATATGACTTAATGAATGAATAAATGAATAAATGAATGAATGAATAAATGAATGAATGAATGAATGAATAAATGAATAAATAAATGAATGAATGAATAATAAGTAAATAAATAAATGGATGGAAGGATGGATGGATGGATGGATGGATGGATGAGCATACATAAATAAATTACGCCAAGGCAGCCGTCCCCTTCCACACACACAAAATAAAACCTGGTGTATCCAATTGCAAAATATGGATGAGTATACCTTACAAGCATACAGTAATCCCTACTAAAGCGTAATACCAAATTTCAAGTATGATCGCTAATTAAAAATAAATGAATCGCATTTGCTAATGTTTTCCTCCATCATAACCAACCAGATCATCCTCAGTGCACTATGGGTACACATTATCAAAACATTTTTCTATACTATATGCACTAATGTTGGATTACATGAACTTGGCATTTTCAGAATTGTAAACATTACGAGGCTAATGTGTGTATTTCTAAATTAATTCGTTTAGCTATGTTACGCGTTTCATCTAACGTATAGCAAAAAGCTCTTAAGAACATCGTAACGATAGAACTTTCAGTTCTGAAATTAAAATCTAACAAACGGAATAAATCCTATAAAACCACGGCGTTCGACAATAATGTAAAATCCCTTGCTTGTTTCTCTTTGTAGGTAATCCGTCAAAGGAATAAATGGTGAGAAAGTAAACACAATCAGATTCCTTTGGATCAATGAGGACATTCATGAGGACTACAGTGTTGAAGACCAACCTCAGTTTCAAATATGCATGCAGTTACAAAGGCAACCAGAATAATAAAATTGGCATTAGAGGTAGATTTACAGAGCTGCTGGAGATAGTCATGGAAAAGAAACCTCAGAGCTTCACACAAACTTTACTGAAATTAAATGGTTTCACTGAAAATGAAGTAGGCACTACGCATATAATTACTTCTGCACTGCAGTTTATAAACAACATCAAAGTCTGCATATTTAAAGGGCTTCATTCTCATTATACCTACCGTAGAATGAGTGTAAGAAGTACTCCCATCGGCAAAACGCTTCTTGCTGCCATTAAACAAGCAAAAACAAATTCTTCCCTCACAATCAATTGCTCTCCTGCAGATTAAACAAGACATGACGGCGATCTTTTATAATGGAACATTTGTACACGGCAAAATTATCTACATCCCTTACTGCACAAACGTGATCCAACTGTCTTATGTGTACAGGAACTAATTTCAAACGTGAATACATCGCTTCAATTAGAGGATTTACCAGCCACCGTAAAACTAGGTCCGGCTGTCCCCATGTCAGTGGCGGTGTGGCCACCTATGTCAACAGTCCATATAAGCCTGTTGAGAACAACTTTTAAAGTGATTGCTGCACGTATACTACCACCCATTAAAGCATATGTTTGCAACATTATCTACCCAAAGCTAAATACATTATTTTTTTTAGATCTAAATGAATGATAAAAGAACATCTTCGATCCTATAAAACATCCTCAAGGTTTTCAAATTGTTTAAGAAAACAGACAAATGGGAAAGAATAACTGAAGAGATCCTCAATATCTATTACCTAAATATAAATGACCCAGAAGATGTCCCAAACAAACCTGTTATAATTTGGAGGACGATACGCTCAGCTGTATCGGTATTTTCATTGAGCATTGCAGACGTCATTCAGTTGTCTTCTCTTCTCCAAAGCATCCTAAGACAATGATCAACCTTTGATGATAATATTCACATATTTTGAGAAAAACCTATACTCCAACTAATACGACTTGTTAGGATAAATTAATCTAATCAGCGACTACATCTACTCACATTGCATAAAATCAGAATGCTTCCTTGGTGGAGCGAATGAGGTAAGACGATTTCAGAGAAAAGAAAAATGCTAATATCCGGCAGAAAGGGCACTCAGCTGTGAACTATAAACTACTACTAGAACAATTTAAACTACATTGGGAAAACGATCTAATAGAGCTAGCAAAGTATATGGATAGCTTTCTTAAACTCTTGGCACCATTAAACTTCCCAATTTTGCGTTTAGAACATGTAAAGTAAAACAGAGCATGATCTGCGAATCTATATTCCTTTGAAACTCTAGAAGAGTACTTAAATGAGTACCTAAAATGTACCTGAGTACCTATTACTGGGCATTTCTTACTGCATTTATCACAAAAATGTCTTCCACTTCTAACAAACATTTCTTAAAACAATCTTAAAGTTAAGCAAACTTTTAAAAATGATTGGAAAACAATTTATGTGGTGAAAGTATAGAGCCAGACTGAAAAATTCAATTCCATAGCCGGGATTTGAACCACGGATCTTCTGGTCTCCGTACAGCTGCTCTAAAACATTGAGCTACTATGGTCAACGTGCCAACGTGGCGTTAAATTCTTCAACTGACTCGTATTTTTCCCAGTAAAACTCTAGGAGTTCTCATAAACACATGAGACAACTACCTTATTAAGGACTTACTAAGTACTTACGACTTACTGTAAGTACTTTAAGGCACGGGATTTATAGTTCGGACCCCTATTAGGTACAATTAATGGAAATTAAATGTTCTTTCACACTAGCCGTGTGTAGGACGCACTATGAAAGTATAGAGCCAGACTGAAAAATTCAATGCCATAGCCGGGATTTGAACTACGGATCTTCCGGTCTTCGTCCAGCTGCTCTAAACCATTGAGATACTATGGACAACGTGCCAACGTGACATTAAATACTTCAACTGAGTCGTTTTTTCCCCGGTAAACCACTAGGAGTTCTCATAAACACATGAGACAACTATCTTAATGGTGATTTACTATGCCGTAAGTACTTTAAGGCTCGGGCTTAACTGACACGAGTCAGTTGGAGAATTTAAAGTCATGTTGGCACCTTGGCCACAGTAGGTCAATGGTTTAGAGCAGCTGAACGGAGACCAGAAGATCCATGGTTCGGATCCCAGCTATGACATTGAAGTTTCGTCTGGCTCTATACTTTCATAGTGCGTCCTACACACGGCTAGTGTGAAAGAACAGTTAATTTCCATAAATTCTACCTAATAGTTGTCCGAACTATAAATCCCGGGCCTTAAAGTACTTACAGCATAGTAAGTCGCCAATAAGGTAGCTGTCTCATGTGTTTATAAGAACTCCTAATGGTTTACTGGGAAAACATGAGTCAGTAGGAGAATTTAATGTCATATTGGCACGTTGGCCATAGCAGCTCAATAGTTTAGAGCAGCTGAACGGAGACCAGAAAATAGGTGGTTCAAATCCCGACTATCGCATTGAATTTTTCAGTCTGGCCCTATACTTTCATAGTGTGTCCTACTCACGGCTAGTATGAAAGAACAATTAATTTTCAATTTAGATGTTGGCTATAACATCAAAAGCTCAGTTAATGATCTAATCATATATATACTTCACTGCATTTGAAGTATATTCCTGGTCTTGGTGCCAATTGTCTATTCACAATATTTAGTTCTGGACAACTGACGAATCACATTCTGCTGTGACGGCCCTCTTATTGGAAACGAACAAGGACAGAATCTTAAATGGAAGCTCTAGCAAAACTAAAGAAAACTAACTCTCATATATATATAAAGAGCTAAATCAAATGGCTTGCTCACACACTAGTTTCCACACTTACACACTTAGCAGTAATATGAATTTTAAAGGAAAACTTCTGCAAAACGTTCGACTGAAGTCTACTGCGTTTACCTTTCAATTCCATGTTAAGTGTAGCAGCTACACTTTGTTTAATGCCTCGTCACGTAGATGCATTGCACACAGAGGAGGTAAAGCACGCCATTCAGAAATTCTAAATATACCAGAATTGGTATGTGGCATATAGTTCTAAGATTTTCTGAGAGCTCCCCCCCTCCATGCATTATTTAAATGGAACATACTTAGGATATTTTCCGTTTAATCTAAATGGCTTTATGATTTGTATGAAACTATCATTTTTGAGGATACTTTAGTGATAAAATACAACAGATGGCCCTCTTTCCCCGTCTTTCACGTAAGCAGATATCTCTTCGTGCGTTAAATAAGTTTTAGAATGAAGCGGGGCAATTTCATTTAAACGCATGGCATTGACATGAACTGACTTGGTTCTGCTCGGACAGACAAGAGGCAGTTTCCAGGAGTGGACTGCATTAACTGGAATTCCCCGTTACGTTCTGTAACTGTTTAATGCACGAAGGGATACCTGCTTACTTGAAAAACGGGACAGCTTTTATTTTATGTGACTAGTCTGTGAATTACTTCTCATTCGGCAGGAATTTTGTATAATCTTTCATGATTGTTAAGTGCAAAGCTATAGACTCCATCACAGGAGCATTTAGATGCCCTTAATATACACGGCTTATTTCAAATAATTTTTGGTGACGCAAGAGATTTCAAGGTATCAAATATTAATGTTTAATACCGGCCTTAATTGTTATTTCATAATAGAGAGGTTTCAGGGCCAGCGGTTATAATTCTGCCACCTTAGAAGGAAAATTTATGCACACAAATGCTTGCAGCAATCTCTGTAGATATTCCAAGGTTTACACAACATAAATCTATAACGCACTTGGTAGTTAACTTCATTCTATATTATTTAAGAGTTTATTTTGTGAAAAGGATTGTTAGAATATTAAATTTTAGATTACATTGCATTAAACAAGCAGAGACACACTCACCTATATATTCATTTCGATTGATTTACAGCTGCCTAATACAGCTATGACTTCAAAGGTTTATCTGGAAGTAGAAAATTAAGAAAATAAGCATTCGTTGGAAAAATTCGTGTATATAGATAGCCTAAAAATAATATCGTTGACTGATATATATTGATAAAAGGAGAAATATATTTTAGAGCCATAGGAAACGTTATATTTGTGCAACATGGCATTGGGATAGGTTTTCTCCGGGTCACCCGGTTTCCCTCGTCAGCATTCCATCAATCGCTCCATCATCATCTTTCCTATCATTCATTTCGCCCTTATATATCATCCGCTTCCTGCACCTTCACACCAAGCATTGGGCCGATCACCTATCCCGGTTTACTGCCGTATCCAAAACTTCGGTTCCTCAGGCCCGACCTCAAAGGACTTCAGGAAAAAGAATCCCTTAACACCACGATAGTGGTATAAATAGGCAAGTTAAAGTAGAAAAAGAGGAAGCGATCATACATAAGAAATCCGCATCCCTGTATCATTTCGTTGCGGAGAAATAACATTATGATCCACAAGACACTGGAAAAGCATGGTAACACGTTCATAAGGTGTGTTTGAGAAATAACACTTCAAAGAATGTATACATCAATTTGTTACACTCTGTATATATATATAAAGTGTATGAAGTATCACAATCCATTAAAAGAATTGACTTTAAAATTTCGGTGGAAGTACTTATACTGAGCGGTTACCTGAACCCCAAAACAGAATTATTAGCATTCGACTGTGTGCATATGTGTTTGTAACAGTTTGGACATAAGAATGAAACGTATGTTACATATAAAACTTAGTTATCTAGTATCAGCAGCTTCCAAGGATGTGAAGTGAGTTAATAAGAAAAAATGAAAAGAAGAAATTGTAATCCAAGTTAATCTTCACATGAAAGCTCATTTCAATATTGTTTAATGTTTTTGAATAAGTTGTTATACCCCAATCATTGTTAACATAAGCAAGAGAGACATTAAATCTAATTAGGTTTTATCTGTTTAAAATACTTGCAAGATATTTTCATAACAAGATAACAGTGTATCCTAAAACTCATTTTAGATATAGAGATTTGAAAGCATATGTCAAAAAACCGTTTTGGAGTTAATCATTTCCCAAATATTCCCTATTAGAGTTTATAATTTCAAATAATCATAATTTTCTCAAATGAGAGCACTTTGTTCTTTATTTCCTTCCTTCTTTTACCCGTATTTCTATATTTATTTCTTTGATTTTCTTTTTCTTTCTCTCTTTCTTTCTTTCTTTCTTTCTTTGATTTTCTTTTTCTTTCTTACTTTCTTTCTTTCTTTCTTTCTTTCTTTCTTTCTTTTTTTCTTCCTTTCTTCCTTTCTTCCTTTCTTCCTTTCTTCCTTTCTTCCTTTCTCCTCTTCCTTCCTTCCTTCCTTCTTCCTTTCCTTCTTTCTTTCTTTCTTCTTTCTTTCTTTCTTTCTTCTTTCTTTCTTTCTTTCTTTCTTTCTTTCTTTCTTTCTTTCTTCTTTCTTTCTTTCTTTCTTTCTTTCTTTCTTTCTTTTCTTTCTTTCTTTCTTTCTTCTTTCTTCTTTCTTCTTTCTTTCTTCTTTCTTCCTTCTTCTTCCTTCCTTCCTTCCTTCCTTCCTTCCTTCCTTCCTTCCTTCCTTCCTTCCTTCCTTCCTTCCTTCTTCCTTCCTTCCTTCCTTCCTTCCTTCCTTCCTTCCTTCCTTCTTCCTTCCTTCCTTCCTTCCTTCCTTCCTTCCTTCCTTCCTTCCTTCCTTCCTTCTCCTTCCTCCTTCCTTTCTTTCTTTCTTTCTTTCTTTCTTTCTTTCTTTCTTTCTTTCTTTCTTCTCTCTTTCTTTCTTTCTCTGTTTCTTTCTTTCTCTGTTTCTTTCTTTCTTTCGTCTCTCTTTCTCTCTTTCTTTCTTTCTCTCTTTCTTTCTTTCTTTCTTTCTCTCTGTCTTTCTTTCTTTCTTTCTTTCTCTCTTTCTTTCTTTGTTTCTTTGTTTCTCTCTTTCTTTCTTTGTTTCTTTCTTTCTCTCTCTTTCTTTCTCTTTCTCTCTTCTTTCTCTCTTCTTTCTTTATTATCATACAAACAGCAAAGTCTCATAGCCCTTACTTAGCGATTGACTTTTAAGAGATTTCACTATAGTTTAGCCGTTTTGGTTTCCTCTATTCTTAAATCACCCACCAAGAAATATATTAATAAAGCAATTTCTACAAAAGTCTATCTCAGTTGTCGTAAATAAGGTTTTCTAAGAATAGCTTATACAGTTTAAAATTTCTGTTCATCATTTAATTATTTTTCAGGAGGGAATTAATGCTCCTTAGATTCTCGGTCCAAAGCTCATAATCTGCGTTGATAATTAGCTATATTTAATTAGCTTTTGGTACTTAGTAAATTTGCGCATGTACCTAAGTACAAGAAGCACGGTGTAAATGACAAACCGTCTTTTCAGTTTAGCTGAATGCCATTTACTGCGTGAACTAAGATAACAGAATGGGATAAACGTCTCATGCTATATTATATAGCTAAAATCTGTTGCTCAAATTTGTAGGTAATCTCAAAATAGTATCTCAAAGAACACTACTCACTACTTTTGCAATTTCCTATAATTTAAAAGTTTTTCCAACTTGTCCTTCTATATGTTTCAAGAAAGTATGTTAAAGAGTTTTAGAAAAAATACCATTCTTTAATTTTGATTTATTTTACTACATTTGCGAAGGGAATCGTTCCTTTTCTTTATACCAACAAAGTGAAACATTCATTTAAGTACAATAAAACAATCGTGATGCCTCCGTGGCAACCTGCGGGGCTTCATTCTTGAGATGCCGGGTTTGATCTCTTGTGTTCGTCCAATCTTACCGTAGGTTCTTTCGTGGTTCTCCCTTTGTCGTTAAGACGAATGCTGGAGTGGTGTGTGTTCCACCCCTATTCTCCTCACTCCCTTTTTCCTACCCCCTTTTTAAGAGAAAGGACAATTTCGGGCTCTGCTATTCCCACTGAGGGGACTCCGGATGTCCCTCCGACAGTTTGGGCGGTTCGCCGCCGAGTGCCATGCAGCCGGATGGTCAAGACACTGTTAGAGAACTCAGCGCATCTCTGACGCTTACGTCGTCCGTTTCTGGAGCCCTCATGTTTCCTGCGGTTCCTTTACCTTATCGGTTTCTCCCGTGGCATGCTTACGAAATATCCAACTGGGAGTCGTGATGCTGTGTCCCCTAATCTACCTCTATCTCTAAATGCAGGTAAATAGTTGAATGATTACAAAGCTATGGGACAACGATAGTATGATAACCGAAACTTGGCAGCATAGCCAACATTCAATAACGACACGGTGCTTTTCCATCTGTGACGTTTTACCCACAGGAAGAAACATGACAATGATTTCCTATGTCATTACAGGCGCCTTAGTTATTAATCGTGAAAAAATACTTCTTTTAACTTCACAAGTTTTTCAGTCCATTCTTTAAATAAGAATTCTTGAAAGATCTTATTATTTTCTCCACATCATGCCAATCGTGACAGAAGAAGCAGAATTACTTTGTTACTTATTCCCTTAATGGAAATAAAGAAATACATGAGGCTTAGGCGTTAGTCAAATCATTTAAGAGGGAGTAGATATTTAAAAGTTCTGTTTGTCCCTACATGGTTAAGAGAGAAAAAAGAGGAAGTTGAGAGGAAGTGTAACTGGAAAATTCAAATTTATCAAGGGAAATATCTCGAAAAAAAAATGTTTGAAGGAAAAGGAACGTAAATCGCAAACATTGTGTGTTTTAAGTTGATCAGCATCTTTGTATAGCAGCCCGTCTCGGTAGCGTAGATGGTAAGCAGACGTGTCTACCTCACTTTCAAGACGTCCCGAGTTTCAATCTTGGTCAGAGTGAGTTAAATAAATAAGGATTTTCCGGGGTTTTCGCTTATCATGAAGACGAATGTCGGGTTACTCTAAGCTATATGGACCCTGATCTCATTTGAGCATCATTTCACCAATTCCATTCATCGTCCTATATGACTTAACGTTGGAGGACGTACATTACAAAACAGTCTTTGTATAATAAGAGTGTCTATCTATTAAGGTTTAACGTTAATGAAACTTTCACCCACAATGAAGAAAACTTCAGGCACTTTTCTAAGAAATGCATGACATACATCGCATTTGTAAACAAAATTTCTTAACGATATGGTATATAATCAAATTCTCAGAAGTATTTTAGAGGGAACCAAAATTTTCGAAAAAATTTTACACGTAAAGTGCAGTCATTCAATCTTGAAATATGTACTTAAATACACAAACGTTATGCTATTTAATTCACATTTCCTTTCCATGACCTGCTCTTCGAAAACACTAGCGCCATTTTTGAAAATTCCTTATTTTATTTTTTCGTTTAGAAATACTGAGTACATATGTTTATAATGAAATATTGATACAGAAAGTAAACATCTGATTTAATATCTTTTAGCTCCGTCGATTCAATTAAATAGGCACAGGGTGAAGACTAAACAAGTATATTTGTTGATCCGAGTGATGAAAGAGAGACAATATCCTCTTGTGTCTACAAAATATTATTAGCATCATGGCAAAAGACTCTCCAATATTTGGGAGAGAAAAAGAATAATCTTCGCAGTTAATGTAATAACGTGGGGGGAAGCTACAGGGTCCTGTTTTTAAACAAAGGAGAAAAGACTTTTGAGTCCTTTGAACAACACATGGTGTAAAATTTTACCTGTGTAATAGGTGTAACAAGGTACAGCGGGGAAGTAGGGGAAGAATAACCGCCACTGTTTAGTGTCGGTCAGAAAGGGGATTGTGTATGTGAATCGATTGCTGTTATCGGACGGTAGGGAGTTTGATTTGACAATCCCATGGCTCAGTTCCTCCTGTTTGACACGGGAACAATCGCCCAGCTTTAGCGGCCATTTTTCTTCATCGTCTGTTTTTCCTTTCCCTATTGTCTAGCAGTTCCTTCCCCGCCGGGGAAGTATTTGTGTTATCCAAGACGCACAGCTCAACTTATTGTACAAGAGGGATTCCCATTTCCTTTCAATATTTCTGCTTGGTCACCTCCAACATAGTGATTCTGATTTTTTGGAAAATATTTTCTTTGTTCCTCAACAGATAAAAAATAAAAAATTATTAAGGAAGACGCTTCACCACCTCGGATACACCCTTCACTGTCAACAAATTTAAGAAATAAAACGCTGTATAACTAAAATATTGTGTCTTGAGACAATTGCTTTTGGGTTTTAAAATATTATACATAGAATATTACACGCAGCATATCACACACACGCGCACGCACACACATATACTATAAACTTCCTCTACTTTAGAGAAAATGTATATTAGAGGAGGGTAATTCTAGACCTTAGGAACACAGACATGAAAATTAGAAGTAGGTAACCTGTATGAATGTGGGTGCAATTGGAGGTATTAATCAAATTTCTTTACGTAAAATTTTATCATTTTCATCAATTTCCCCTAAATGTGGTGTCAATTTTTCCCTATATCGAACTCAATATCTAGATAGGGTAAAGCCTAAGCAGACAAACCAATTAAGGAATTTTGTTCAAAAATGAAGGCTATATTAATTATTGCAGAAGCGCAGAACTACAATTCTTTTATAAAAGTGCTGAACCTTACATTAAACAATTTTAAAATAAAAATGTTTAAAATTATAACCTCTGGAATAAAAAAGCAGAAGGGAAAAATATAATATACATCATCCCCTGGAGACAATATTTTGGGTCACTTGTCATTGTTCTTTAACATTTAACAGGAAATTTCGATCATTTACAGTTTCTGCACACTTAACGTAGTACAGTTGCAGAATTTGGCACTGCATCCAGTATTTCTTTCCTTGTAATGCTGTTGGATTTTCTTGTAGATATCTATATATTTCTCATAGCCAAGCTTCATATTAACTTCCCTGGCTTTCACTACTAGTACTTTTTCTTCTCTTGTGGGGGACTGTCCTGGCTTTCAAATGATTTATTCTAGGTTTGCTCTAAGTCAGTTTTCCTGAATTTCCTTTTGGTTCTTGGTCTAATTTTAATATTCAGGGAAGTTGCTCGAGCAATAATTAGCTGTTCGAAGCTAATATGCTCATAGAAGGTAGGATCTGAGATTGCAACCTGGAGGTTTTCGGAGAAAGCTTAAGTCCTTCTTCGTAACAAAGGGGTAGCTTCTCTGCCTCACGTTCAAGAGATCACGAGTCTAAATCTAAGTCAAGGTGGGCTATGTGGATAAGGATTTTCCAGGGATTTCCCGTACCCGTTAAGATGAAGGTCTACTAACTCTGAGCTCTATGGAGCCTGGGTTCATTTGAACATCATTTCAGCCAGTTCATTCATCTTACGATATAATTAAATTTGTAGGACGTAAACATTTTTTTTTAAAAAAAAAGAGAGAGTTGATTCCAAAAAGCAAGAATTTATTTTTGAACAACATATTCTCTAGTTTTAGAAACCTTAACTGAATTGAACTTTACAATAGTATACAAGAACTTATGTTGGATTCTTCTAATTAATGGTATTTATTTAAATAATATTCTAATAATTTAAAGAAAATATATTTATATATACAAATCTATAAATGTTAAAATTATAATTAATGAAATTCAAGACAAAAAACGTGCTATCTGGTTGCCCCATCAGAATTGTGTCCGTCTGACCCGCTGAGTGGTGAACTACAAAATAGCTTAGAAAACAGTCAGGCTGCAGACATTTACTTTACTAATCTTTGAGATCACCATTTGGATATCTGTACATCTAGGACATTTTTTAATTCATTATATACTATAAAAGCCTTATATGTAACGGAAAGAACGTTACAGTTCAGATACATAACTAATTGAAAAATATGTCTTGTATGTGCTTTCTCTAGAGTGTGCACTTAGTTCCTTTGAGACAATCACAGATATTTTTACAAATGTTGACACAACTCTTCATATGCACGGCTTCTCAATACACAATGATCCAACATGGGTAAGCAAAATGCATTCAATTTTCTTATCAGTGCCCGTCGGGCCCCATGTACGATTACGCCATCCTTACTCAATTACAGAGCAGAATATTTTCTATATGAAGTAGGTACCTTTGGTGGCACATTAGAAACATGTGCAAAGATATTTCAAGGAGTAGCAGGCACTTAAGATTCAACTATACGACATAGTCGCCCATTTCAAATTCACGGATGTTACCAAAAGTATTTGTGTAACTAAAGACGGGTTTCTCTGCACACTGATATAGCCAGCGACTTCCTTACGTTATGCTGGAATGACAGTGCTCATTAATGTGGTAATATAATCCAAGAGAAGCCTAAATGTGAAATGTAAAGTGTGTTCACCAATGTGTTATGTTCAAGCTGTTCTCGGGAAGCAAGCCAGGTGAAAAGACGATTAGAATTCGACGTTTCGGGACTGTGCATCTCTCTTGCCATCAGGATCTTCATTAAATGTTATAACCACAAATGAATCACTGGATATAACACAAATATAAACAAAGACAAAACGCAATCAAAATTTGCATTACTGAACAAAGGACTGTTTTCAGTAAATTAAATTCCTGGTCAGGAGATGGTGTGAGTACAGAAAATTAATTGTGACAAAGAAATGTTACTACTGAACTTGATTATCAATCTGTATTGATCTGTGCTCCCTAAGTTGACGATTTCCATCTTTAAGGCCGGTTTCCCAGAGGAGCTGAATTGAAATCCAGCATCACGATTAAGCGTGCTCCTCTCGGAGGAAAGGGCCAAAGCCTCTTTAATTCTCTGCTCCTAATAACTGATGCATCCTTACCAAAACAATACTCTGCCAGCCCAGACTTCTCAGGTTGCATTAAACCAATGCTCCGTTCATGTTCGTTTATTCTGGTAGCGATGGTCCTTCCGGTTTGTCCTATATACGGTGTCCCACATTCACAAGGAATGCGGTACACTCCCGGAACTTAGATGTCCAGTTAGTCTTTCACCGGTCTTAATAGACGTTTAATCTTCGTAGGTGGCTTTTCGATCGTCCTGATGTATTTGGTGAGATATCTTCTGATTCTGCCGGATAGATTGCAGATTGTAGCGGTAGGCTTATCTTTCACCTGGCATGCTTCCTGAGAACAACTTGAGAATATTCGTCGCCAGGAAAGCTTCAGATATTATTTTAATGTGAAATGTGTTCTTTATGTGAACAACCCTATGTTTTGCATTACCATGCCTATATTATGTATTCTGCAAGATCTATTGCTATTAAAAACAATTATTCTATTTTCTACCAGCTGTTAATCCATATAAGTTTTAGCTGATAGGCAAATCCTTTAAGAGCTAGACGCAATGAGATTCTCTTTAAATTCCCTTCCTTTTGCATGTGAAAGACAAAAATAAAATAACACCTTTGTATTTGACAAAGTCATACGTATTTTAAAATTGAAATCAATAACGAGAAGCATCTTGAAAATGTTTACCCAAGAATCTATTTGACATACACTGTATGCTTTAATGAGATCTATAGTTCTGTGCAATAAGATTTGCTCTATCTCCTACAGCTTATAGTAATTCCCAGAACTTCAAGTTAAACGTTTCATTTGTGCGAAAATACCAAATATGGTATCTTAATCAAAATTTTTGTAGAAAATTTGAGAAAATAAAAATTTGAAACTGTTACCATATAACGAGTATTAGGGCCTGGGAACTTCTTTAATATAACTTTACTGTACCCTGTGAAGACACCGAACTTAAATACAAGTTGTGGAATTTCAGAAACTCTTCCTTTCTGAGTTAAATTGTTCAGACACAGAGACGCACACATATAGAGACACATACAAATAAACACAAATATCCAAACCCAGAGAATTTTTCTATAAAGTTTTTTTTAGGTATTCTATGAAACTGAAGTTTTCTTTCTCTGATATAGTCTTGGTGTAAAAATTGTGGTTGGAATACAATACTTCCACTAATTACAATGCAAGGAAAGTAAGAACATTTAAAATAACTGGCTTCAAGGCTTGAAATGCAACGGAGTTTGGGCTATTTTTTTATTAATTGACTGATGTTCGACTCTTAACTATGTAGTTTAATCGTCTTTGACTTATACTTCGTGAATATGTATCTAGTTTACTTTGCCATGTGACCACATATGCTTTAGTGCTAGGGCTGATCACTGCTTCGACACGTGTTCATTGAGTATATAGTACCAGACAATTGTTTCTCTGCTTGTATGCGTGATAGGCTGATGGCGGTAGAGTACCTCCGGATAACGTACTTTACTTGTATATGAATAGATGAGAGGCGTTTACTATGACCATCTATTTTCATATTGTGCTGTTGCTTAATACCTAAAGTAGGACTTTGTATCGCCTGGAAAACTATTTTCTTGTCCACAATCTCCGTCCAAATATCAGTAACACGAACTATTTACTTTTTACATTAAACAAAAGCAATTACAGTAACGAAGGGTTAAAACTGGTGTACAGCAATCAAGTAATATCGGGGCTTCAAAACACAAAGTTTCTAGGCATGATGATAATCTTTAATTTCAGAATCATGTCCTAATGACTTACTCCAAACTCAGTAAAACTATATTCCTGCTGCACCAGCTTACCAACATGTTACCATTTCAAATGGTTCGTGTCAAAAAAGAGCTGTAAGAGCTTTGGTTAAAGTTAGCAGATTGGAGTCTTGCAGGCCATACTTTAAGCAACTTTAAGCAATTTTGTATATATGTATTCTTCACCATTTTGTATGTTAAAATGTCAAGTGAATCCCCAGAACTAAACAAAGATGTTCATACTTGTTTTACTCCCAGACGAAACGACTTTTTTCTGTGTTCATACAGGGTTACCTTTGGTAATAAAAGATATAATTAATGAAGGACTAAATATTTTAATATATTACCAACAGATCTAAAGGGATTTTCTGATATAAAACTGTTTAAGAAAGGACTCAATAAATACCTACTAACACACTGCTTTTACAATTTACAGGAATTTTTAAACAACAGTACTAATGAGTCTTAAACACATTAACGAAGATGCAGTTATGCTACACAGTTAAAATGTCATCTTTGTTCTGAAATGGTTATAACTTGCATAATTTCGAAGTATTCTGGTTATGTAATTTTCGTCTTTGTTAACTCGTTATTTTTATCAATTATGCACAATTATTGTAATCAATAATATGTTCTGTATAACTTACACCTGGTGAACCTTTTTAAATTCTAATTTTTATTATTTTATCATAATTATTAATCATCATTTATTAATATTGATGTGTCTAGCGCCACAAATTGTATCATTGTAATTATTTGTATCTTATCTATTGTGATTGCTTCTGACGTGATCTGCAATAACACCAACTGTGTATATTGTATGATTGAAAATAAACTAAACTATTAAAATTAAAATTCGGTATTAACTAGGCGATCTAGGGAAATCCCGAGGATACCTGTCAGGAAATTTAGTTGCTCCACGGTTATTTGAACCTTCTACCTTCTGAATGCGAGCTATAGAAGTCTCCAATTAACTGCCATTTTTTTTTTTTTTTTACATTTGATTGATGACAAATCATGAAGTTTTCCGTAGATAAAATAATATTAAATAACTTATAATACTCTTCTGCATAACATTTTTGCATAAAAATTCTCAAATTTATATAAAAAGTAAACATATTATACAAAAAACCATTTTTATTAAAATAAATTATTTACCTACAAGTATAGTAGAATTTTCACAACCTTCCATCTAGCAGTTTCTAAGATAATAATGAGCAAAATTTGCAGTTGTTTAAACACGTCTGTTAAATATGTGATTTAAACGAAACACATAGTTGTGTCTGCAGGGTACTTAATATGCTCAATATATTGACACCGATCGTCGGAGTAGAGACAAGCCACTTGATAAGAAAGAAAGAGACAACGCCCAAGCCACGCCCACACGTGGATGAACGTTTGACGCTTGCCGAGGGAAAGACGGAGGCGGGAAGAAAAAGAAACAGAGCGACGTCTGGATAATTCTTTCCTTTATCTGGCCACTGTGAAAGATCGTAAAGCTTCGACAACTTTCAAGGAACAATGGTTCAGGTATGAAACACTCGAGACAGCAAGTCGCGAGTCAGTTGCCATCCAGTTGTTAATGGATCTGTCAATTGTGTGTGTTGCATGTACCGCAAGTGATTTCATTCGTTTGTTTACGTGTAGTGAAGCAACGAGGGACTGCGTTTGTGTATGTTAAGTAATTCGGCTGCTGCAAGGGGCTATACTAAGTGTCTTTCTACGGAAATAAAGAGCATTTTGAATTCCTGCAAACTAGAGTTTTAATTTTACGAACCCACAAAGTCACATTTGGTGTCAGGAGTGGAACACGACGATGGAAGCTGCTTTGGCAAAGATTTTAGAGAAAATGGAAGAAATGAAAACAGCGAATGACACTCTTACTGCGACGTTAACCACGAAAATAAAAGCGGCGAACGACAGCCTGACTACAGAAATGAAGGCCGAATTTACCGAAATGAAGGTTGCGAACGAAGTCCTCGCCGCCAAAATTCAGGAACAGTTGGCCGGCGTGAATTTCTGCGAAATTTCTGCAAACTAGACTTTTAACTTCACGAACCTGCAAAGTCTCAATATATATGCCAACCCGTTCCACGAACTCCCTACAGCGAGGGAGTACGGAGAGTTGCCGACCAAATTCTCTCAGAGGATCCCATCGCATTAACTTTGCACTAGGGATTCTGTTTTAACTCTTTTGCAGTAAAGGACATTAGTGGTAACATAATGCAAGAACTCACAAGGATTCCTGCTACTGAACTCATGCGAGTGAGCGAGAACATTTTTACGAGATATGCTGGCTGGTTTATAGTACAAGCTCATTTCAAACGCATACTAAAAGTTGAAAGTTTTAGTGCGCCGCTGACAGCATAATTTTGTCGGCGACCCTCGGTTCCTTCGAATGAATAAAGTCCACCTTGCGGATTACCATTTATGCTTTAATGAAACTGTAGTTTTAATAAGAGCAATACTTAAAATAATACCTTAAGCTTTCCTGGCGACAAATATGCTCAAGTTCTTCTCGGGAAGCAAGCCAGGTGAAAAGACGATTATAAATCGACATTTCGGGAGTGTACATCTCTCCCATCATCAGGATATTATTACATGTTAAAGTAATACTTCTTAATTATGACAATTTAAGCAATATAAGTGAGCCTAAAACTGTTTTAGAGCTTAGTTTTCACAAATATATTAATTCTTTAAAACTAGCTCATAAAAGTTATATAAAAGTGAACGATAAGCTGAAATGATTACCTAAAATTAAAGTTTGAAGATGAAAAACAATATGTTAAAGAAATAAGCAACTGCAAGTTGCAATTTACAGGTAATCAAAAGCAGATAAAAATAAGAAAAAGTAAATCATAAATACCAGATAGGCAAATTCCTAGAAATAAAACATTTGAGAAGAAATATAAAAACACGCAGAAGACATAAAACAGCAAAGGTTGAAATCAGAGGGGTCTAGTTTTACATGGTAAATGGAAATAAATAGTTTTCGGGGCAGTATTTAGTTTCGTATTTCGAAATCTGATGTAGCACGTAAGGGTATTCGATGGAACGGTAGGGAGATTTAAGCATTTATCTGACAATATTCTAGCTGAGTGTTGTGAAAAACTTTCCAAACTCCAATTCTGTACCAGAGAACTTGAACTCTAACTATAATACTATTCCCAATGTGCTCTGCATAAAGACGTAAAGACGTAAGGAATAAATAAAAACGTTTTCAGGAAGATAAAAAATACCTGGATCACTCATATCTCTAATTTACGAGTAAAATAATAAATTGATAAACATGTGCATATGTCTCATATATTATTAGTATCTTTCAAAGCGTAATCATTCAAGTATTAATCATTACCCTACAAATGCAAATGGTATCAAAAAGATATAATGAATTTGTAAAATCCAATTATTAGACGACGTGTCATTTATTTGTAATATATTTTGTCTTCTCAAGGAAAAAGGTACATTTGTTTGAAAATCCTTATCAAAAGAAATAATGCGTTTAAATACGATGGGTTTAAAAATGCAATATTTGCCACAGAATCCTAACGAATACAGGAAAATTGAGAAGGCATTTTCTTTGCTCTATCCTATTACGACCAATCATCTCTAGGGTTATTCTATGGGTTTTAATTTATTTTTTAATGTTTTAGTACTCTTAAGTAGGAAATGTGCGGAAGGTACTTTAAACATAAACCTGGAGCGTTTCCCTGCGAAATTAAGTTTTCCTATTAACTTCGGCCTCTGGTGCAGTATGCAGTAAGAACTATTTTAAGCAGTAGTACTACTACTTCTATGATTATATATACATATATATTGTGACTTTGTGGGTTCATAGAATTAAAAGGCCGAGTTGCAGAAATTAAAAATCTCCTTTATTTTCGTAGAAATACTCTTATAGATTACAGCAGCATTACGTTACATACACCATCAGTCTACCAAGGTCGATCACAATAACAAACAGTGACAGCAGATTACATCCTTAGCTCTCGTTACAACAACATAGCTGGCTGTCTCTCATTTCACAACACTGTTTCACAACTCACCCTTTGCGAGCCGTCAGGTCCTTAAATACCTATTTCGTAAATTTGAGATATTTCTGGACCAAACAGGAATCGAATTGTAACCCTATCGGTTACTGCAGGTCTTTTATATCGCGCTATCATTATCTTTTCCGGCATACTTCTTATCTCCAGGCTTTTGTGTACACAAGCCGCGCTGTCGCGATCGGGTTCGCGACAGAGCTCCCTCCTCAAGGCTGGCATTCCCGAACAGCTCCATCTTAGCGGGCCAGACGATCCAGGTGTACCACCAACATCTTCCCTCGGGGCACCTTCTGGATGCGGTAGACCACGTCGTTAGCCCTCTTCACCACCTGGTATGGTCCTTGCCACGGCTGTTGATTGTCGATTGTCGATTGCTCAGTTTGCTCCCAGGTGTCCTCCTGAAGTATCGGCGTGCACTTCCCCCAAGAACTTCGGGGCCTTACTTTGGGGAAGTACCAATTGCTGTCTCTCCGTCTTCCCAACGGGCGATTCTCATACCCGGAACAGCACGTCCTCTCTAATCTTCAGCTAGTCCCATTGGACCCAGTACGACTTTTAGGTGGCACTCCTCGGTGCGATGTCCTCTCCGGTTGGTCTTGTCCCTGCCTCCGCTTTCCTCAAGAGTGGTTCCAAGTCTGCGTCCGGCAGCTGCTCCCTCCTCTGGCCTGCGCTATCCCAGCCATCCGCAGGCACTACCATGACTACTCGAACTGCTGCGGCACGCTCCTTCTCTTCCACTCTTGTGCATTGGCCGCACTCCTCGGGATATGGCGTCTGCCCTACCGTGGTTCTACCCTCTACGATGTTCAGAGGCGAAGTCATACTCCTGCAGCCTCTGAACCCAACGTGCTGTCTGGCCTTCCAGGTTTCTAAAGCTCAGTAGCCCTGTTAGGGCACAGTGGTCAGTCCTCAGGTGGAATGGCTGACCGTACAGGTACTTGTGGAAGTGGTCCAAGGCCTTTACTACCGCCAGTAACTCTCGCCAGGTGACGAAGTAGCTCTTCTCTGCCTTGGCTGAAGACGCGCTGGTATCGTCTCAGCATTTGTCGAAACTTCTCAAGCTGTTCTACGGTCAGGTGATCAGCCGCGCTCTCCAGTAAGCCTTCCAGCCGGGGCCCCAGGTGTTGTGTTGCACTGGCTCCTGTGTCTTATCGATCACTCTCACGATGACCACGGACTCGCACGTCCCTATCTCCGTTCCGGCCTGGACGTCGTGATCAATATCCTCTAGGTGGCACCTCTCGGCACGGCGACAATGTTCTTCATTCGCTATCTTTCCTGTCGCGCCGTCACCACCACCTCCTTTCTCGCGGAGGTCTTCCTTGAAGATGACCCTGCAGATTCCAAGGCGTTCTTCGGGTTGTCGGAGTATGAGCTCTTCTCCATTGAGCCGCAGGACCTTACTGCCGTCGTCGACCGTCGCCTCGTGGTTCCTGAGGGCATCCAGTTCCAGTATTCCCTCCTCAGCCACCTCCACGACGAACACGCACAGACGCGCTGCACTCCATCCCAAGGTCTACTGCAGCAGGGCCTCCCTCTCCACAGTGAAGGTTTCGCCCGATGCCGTCACTAGCTGGTATGGTCGGCTCGGTTTTCTCGACGACGAACCCCTGGCTACGTCGGGTCTGATGACGGTCATGGCTGCTCCGGTGTCTACGAGCACGCAGCACGGCTTCCCTCGTACCCAACCGTCTATGATGAGGCTGTCATCCATCCGTCGGCTGACGGCGCGCAGTGTCACTCGAAGAGATGGTGTAGACGGCGCCGACGTGCTCCTTGCCACGCCGGGCCTTACTCGTTCTTACAGCTGCTCTTCCTGGTGTCGGTCATCTTCGCGGTCTTCGTCGCGGCCAAGTTGCTATTTGCAGCTTCCGTATTCGTTGTTAATTCGATCTTCATTTCTTCCATCTTATCGGTGTTGTCGCCGTCCCGCCGCCTCACACCTATTTTAACTTTGTGTGGGTTCGTTGAATTAAAAAGTTTCAGGGTCCATAATTTTGGCTGGAGGTTTACTTAAGTTAGGGGGATATGGTTTATTGTGAGGTTTTGCGTATTTAATAAGAATTGGAATAATATTTAATCTACCAAGGTCGATTACAGTAACAGCTACAGCAGATTACATCCTTACCTCTCGCTACAACAACACAGTTGTCTCTCATTTCACAACACTGTTTCACAACTAGCTATTTGCGAGCCGTCACGTACTTAAATATTTATTTCGTAAATTTGAGATATTTCTGGACCAAACAGGAATCGAATATTCTATCACCTTCCAGAAGCGTAACCCTATCTGTGCCGGCAGGTCTTTTATCTCGCGCTATCATTATTTTTCCGGCATACTATCGCGATCGGGTTCGCGACAATATATACATACTATAAGTACTATTCTGCTACTTATTGTACTGCACTCTTCTTCTTCTTCTTCTTCTTCTTCTTCTTCTTCTTCTTCTTCTTCTTCTTCTTCTTCTTCTTCTTCTTCTCCTTCTACTACTACTACTTCTACTACTACTACTACTACTACTACTACTACTACTACTACTACTACTACTACTACTACTACTACTACTACTACTGCTACTACTACAACTACTTATACTACTACAAATATCCACGTTTCGTTAAGCTTTAATCACATGTGAAAAACTAGATTTTAAATTTGTTTGATTCGATGCACCTACGAATTTCTAATAAAAGCTCGTAAATGAAAATTTGAAGCCTTTAATAAACATAAAGTGATGATATTTCTTGTTATAGTGCAACTCCATTCTTGTTGTAAATAGTAGCATTTCTTCTAAATTTATTGACATTTTGAATAATCATATTCATCATCATCTACGTCAGAGAAAGAGCTAAATTCTTCCATCCTTTAATACATTTTCATTGAGAATCTAACTCTTGATTGACCTGGCTTGACATAGTCATTTTTACTTACATTTAAAGTGAGCCAGGTCATTTGATCGCCTCAGTACATATTTTTCTTAATACACTTTTCGTAACTCAGCTCCAATAAATGTAAACCTTCCCAAATGTGGTATTCGCCATTTCTATAATTTAGAGTGCCTTTTGCCACGGAATTACTGTCAGCACTATTTTTCTTTGTTAATGACTCAATTCCGCTATGATATCGTAATGCAGAAACCATAATCGCCTTATAGAACACTTATTGGGTGTTTTATATTTTAATAATAGTATGGCGTCAAATAATTCTGGATATACTGAAATAATCTAAAGAACAGTCTTTCGTTCTCACTCTTAATAAAATACCCTATATCGTAATCAGCAGCTCCTTTACCTACAGTATCTAGGTTATAATTACAGTTGTAAGATCTTTTTATTACTAAAATTGTTGCTTATATTCGTAAAGGTTGGTGTTTAAATATCCGTTTTATAAAGTAAATCTAAATTTAAAATAAATAATACTCAAAAACTGCCCTAGTTAAAATTCTTACCGACCGGTATCCCCCCCCCCCCAAAGCTACTTATATGCCACCATTAATATACATGTCTTATAACTGGCTTTGCTTTTGGAAAAAATTGCTTGCGACAACGATGTTTACATGTTTACTGTTGGTGTTAATATTTTATTTGACTTTATATCCGCATTTCTTTCACGCTTCCAGATTTAAGGAATAATCTTGGGAAAGAAAATCCCACTTTCCAGCCGGGAAATGAAACCGGAATCTCTGATTTGTGGAGCTTGAATATTATCTACAAAACCACAGAAGCTACTTATACGAATTTTGGTATACATTAAAAATTATATGCCGTAAATGTATAAATACAAACCCATTTTTATCCAGAAAACAGATTCCGTAACTGTTCTTCAGGTAACACACACACCTTAATTGCAAAATGCTATAGGACTTGTTTGTTGAATGGTGGATTCTTACGCCTAAGGTTATACAGTCCTGTAAAAAATAATTTTCCTAAATAAACTATTACTAAATGCTTATTTGAGAAGCATGTTTTCTATTTCATAACCGTCACGTTCTCACAGTTCACCCTGCTCATTAGTTTCAATGACACACTGATTGTATTGTTCTCCAATACCCACAAATGCCTCCAGAACAATGGCCAATAAACGTGTTCTTTATGCAGATGTAGTCATTATGTAAATCAATTATTCAAGATGATTGAGAGGAGAAGGGCTTGCTTCTGTATGAACCATATGTTCAGTGTGCCATTCATTACGTGCCAAACGAATGTAATGCATTGACGCGGTGTTGATTGTTAATGAAATACAATAAAACACTGTTGTTCGATGTAAATAAATTTATTGTTGGTAAGCTCTTTAAAACTATCTGCTTTTCCTATTACATTGCCTATTGCAGGTACAGAAATAAAATGATACAGATCCTTCCTCAGAACAAATCAGCGTCAAATTCCAAAGATCAGTCAGAGAACCTACTTGTTGCGTTCGTAATGCTTTTAATACGTTAGTGCTTAGTATTTTAAAAACAGATACTAGCGTATTTCCTCGTAGCATATCCATAAGCTTTGAAATTAATACAAATAAAGCCGTGTTATTTTTGGCATTTGTTAGATTATTTGCTGCTTTTACTCCTAAAATGTATGCAAGAAATTAAAAGCATTCATACACCCTCTTTTGCTGGTATTTCATGACTGCCAGAGTATCTCCTAATTGTGCCACAATATTAATTTTTTATGAATCAATTTGCAGGCAATTATAACAGGAAGTATGTGATCAAGTTACATGTGACGGAGACGTTGCCTAGCAAGCACAAAGTTAAATCCAAAGGGTTCATACATTGTAACAACATATATAATTAAATTCAGACCAAATAAATCACAAGAAACGTTCAAAGGCATTAACCCTCGCATGGTATCAGCTCTGGAAGAGAATATTATATGTCAGGGGTCTTTTTTTTTTTTTACAATAAAGTGATTCTAACAACTATGTGGCAATAAAGTGTAAAATATTTCCACAAAAATAATAATGACCTTATTTTGAGACCCAAGCACATCCTTTAAATTAAAACTACACTGTTATAAGTTATATAATTTATGTACTAGCCATGTCTCAAGTATATATATATGTAGTGGCGTTATAATTCCTCCATCTTAATCGAGCCCCAAGTTCGGGCGCAATATTTGTGGCGTTAATCCTCCACTCGCAGCAGATAGCATGCGCGTTGACTGCTTGGAAAATCCAGGTCGAGATTTGATTTAAATAAGAGTCATGAGATCTGTTCTCACGTGTGGATTTTTGGTGAAAGAAATAAAATTTTACATGACTCCGATTTCGTAATATATTATTTAATTGTATAATCTGGATTACAATTCACTTGAACTTTCCTTGTTAATCAGTCACTGTAGATTACTTCCAACACATCGATAAATCCTTATTTTCAAGTTAATATAACTTTTATTAATTACTTAACATTCCTATTCTATACGTCCACTCATTACTATTACGGATACCAAATAACTCTTTTTGACGATTATTGTTCTTCAGTTACAAAACTTTTATATTCACCGCGACATTTTCTCATCGTCATGAAACCAGATTGAAGAACGTATATCTATCTCAAGATTATTGATTTGCAGTAATTATCGTAACTCCTCTATTAATTTTGTGATTGGCCGATTTACTGCTTCGTCATCACAATACGTAATACAATTGTTACTACGGCCAATCACAAAATTACACATATATTTGTTTTTAATATTGTCATTACATGGCCTATTAAGTCATATCAGAAAGCAATATTGATATAAAAAGTTGTAATTAAAACATATCGTTTCAATATATATACTATTTTAATACAAAATATTCATTTACCACACACTAATATACCAATACAGTAATTTTTATTATGATGTGTATTATCACTTATTAAAAAAACCTGTCAAATAAACTTCTACTCATTCTCCACTTGAAATAACAAACACTCTTTGCAGGACACTTTTACACTTGCATGTTCTTTGTACATAATTTGTGACATTAATCAAATCACCATATTGTTTCTTTACTTTCTTGTCCTTTGACCTTGGGCAAGAAACACATCTTTTTAATTTCATATTTGGAACATCTGCATCCTGGTCCTGTTGGTTGCCATTTAGAAGATCCTTGAAATCAGCTTGAGTTATTGCTGAACGAATACGCTGTGTTCTGCACTGGGAGAAAAGAATTTGTCTCTCAATTTGAGGTCTTTTCTCAGTTCTGAGGGGAATTCTCTTCTAGCACTCTTACCTCTGATATGATGTAAAATTTAAAGTACATGACGTAAGCATTAGGCATGCTAAGCTAAGTATATCAAGAAATAGAGCAAGTGGCCACCTTCCTGTTCCACGTTTCACTGAATAGTGCCTAGCCATCTTATCAGCAGTATAAACACCTAACTCTGCTGAGATGTGGAACATTATCACTTCAAGTTATTTTTTCGTGTTTCTTTCACGTCTAACTTCTATAAAACGCGATTGCTAACTGTGTTTGTATTTTATAATAATTTGTTACAGCAGTGCATGTGTATGTATTGTGGACGAATTTGTAGCAACAATGGACATTCAAATTGGTTCAGAAGTTATGGCCTATTGAAATGGTTCAGGTTTATAAGGATCGCACTATAATAGTTGCCTTATCCTGAAAGACGAATGTCGGGTAACTCTAAGCTCTATGTAACCTGGGCTCATTTTGAGCATCATTTCACCATTCCATTCATCGTCCGATATGACTTAACGTTGGAGGACGTAAAATACAAAAAACTACCATTTTAAAACATTTGCACATGATATACTTATAAAAAACTGTTTATGCAAACCTTCATCTCAAGTAATTAAAGTAGACGAAAAATAACTATTTTCTAAATTAAATATATAGTGCGATCCATATAAACCTGAACCAATTGGACCAATAATAGGACACACGTGCAACTTTGGGAGAATATAATACACAACTTGGAGATTACATTACACTTCTTATATCTCAGAGAAAAGTTGGAAGTGTCCGCACCAGCATCTATACATATTTGTTTTCGTCTCACAATAACCTTGGAACCTTCTGAAATGGTTCTAGTTTATGTGGATCGCACTATATTACTAAAGATTTTTGAAAACAATGTGGATGTTAAAATTATATGAGTGTAACAACATTATTATTGAAGAGTTCCATATGTATTTACGATACCTTTGCTAAAAGCAAATAATCTATTCATGAAAGCTTTTGAAGCCCCGAGTTATGAATCCTATTCCAATATTCCGAAGTATCACACTGGGTAACGGCACGCTAATATTCACTAATATAAAAAGAAGCACAGAAATTGAAGATTATTAAATATACAGACATAAAGTTTATATTCATCGCTGTGGTTACCGCGGAAATTACGCCCCTGTGGCCGTAGTATAAACCCTGCTTTGTTTTGATTTAGGGGTCCTACATTATTAATAAAGTCAGTAAAACTGTCATGTACGACATATCCCGTAGACATCTCATTTAGCCTGGCTTGGGGGCACAGAGCGGTATTTTCACTGAGTTATTGTTGCCAATTAGCGTAAAAATTAAAACTAGCCTGCAACAAATAGCCATGAGGTGCTTCGCGTAATTACAGCAGATCTATAATGCAAATTGAGCTGTGAACTTCAGTGCAATGCAGCTGCATGTGGTTCTGAAACCTGCTGAATTGTGTTATACCTCGAGAAACTTCTTCGGTGATTTGACAAATATACAGCCTAGCATCAGACTTTCAATTTATACTTTTAGTACTACTTACCTATGGTAAATAGTGTAAATATTCAATTGCAACCAAGAATCACTTACATATCAAGATGTGAGGTTAAATAGGGAGGTCCTGAGGCCCGGTAAATTAAAAAATGAAGAGTAGCAGTAGGTTCATCCTTCTGGGTTCTACCGGAAAAAACTACAATCAACTGGTAAATATAATATACCAGTTTTTTACCATGATAATTTGATTACAAATGTGGCATAAAATATATAACAATACATAGTATACTGCTTACTAAACTGGAGGTGATACTTAACAGGTGGACAATGCATGTTGGGAACACGAAGCTTGCAGTGTCTCTTATTACAAAGAATTGTAGATAAGATAAGTAACTTACAGTTCGTGCTTACTTTTTGCAATACTTGCAAAAACTATAAAAAGCAATAATAAATCAATATTGCTGCCATTATGTTGGGTATTACATCACTTCCTAATGGTACCGTAAGTAATGAAAATCAGAGCAGTAGGTATTAGGGTAGAGCGGCGCTATTGCTTTTATGGGGCTATTCCACCCGAAATAAGCAAATTGCTTTACTGCTCGACAATCATGGGCAGCGATGACTTCCCTGCCAGTTCATTGTCAAGCTTGGTGTTTATGCTACCTTACTATGGATTTACTAGAGGTTGTAGGCTGCTGTTTTAATAATATTAACAGAAGAAGATTACAAGGTAAGTAACTTATGTTGCTTTTTTGCCTTGAATAGGAAATATTGTTTGTAACTTAGGTTCTAGTATCTGCAGATAGAGAGATTTTTTTATTTAAAAGCAGTATCGGTGTAGGCTATAGTTTGGGCTACGTCCAAGCACAGCAGATGGCGCTTTTCTTTTATCATAGCTCTCACATGGTGCCCGATTTCAAAAATTCAATATTTGGAGCCATTCCGCCCAAGCAATGAGGGTTTATTCCTGCCCAGTTATAATATAGATATTTTTGTATTCTTTTTAGCTAATTATTTCTTATACAACTATTACTGACTTTTATTTGATCGTTTCAGATGGTTCACAAATATAAACAAAGGAAGCTGTAACGAAACTGGACGAGAACGGCATTTCTCGTGGTGTTACGAGTGTATTAAACGGCGATGTAAGTATGTGTGGAGCAGCGGTCCTTTTCAAAGTGCTTTACTCTACACTCAAGTATCATGTTTATTCACATCAACGTCAGGAAGCATTAGGAGGAGGAGTGTACAAATCATCCTACAGTGTTCAGTTTGGTGGAGGAGAAAGATTTAGTTTCCAGGCAGCAGGAGGCTTTGGAGCAAATGTACACCAGAGCAAAATGAAAAGAAAAGAAAAAATAAACCATAAACTTACTGTAAAACTAAATTGTGGGAATAGTGAGTCAAGTGACGACTTGGTTCCAGTCCAAATAGAATATAATGATGAGGAGGATGCACCATGTGGGTTTTGTGGGTTAAAGTTTTTATTCACCGTAATCAGAAAACAAAGGTCACTGGATCAAATGTCAGAAATGTGGACTATGGGTTTCACGAAGTGTGCGTTGTTGCAGTTGCTAAGAGAAACTCCATTTTTGGCAAATGCATTTAATTAAAATGAAAAAGTACTATTAGCAGTAATAGCTCCAGGGCCAGGCGGCAACATTCACTGTTTTACTTGATCACAACTATAGCAATTAAAATATGTGCCTTTATAGCATCTGTACGCTTTGAGGGATTAATAAAGACTGTTCTGCTCAATGTTTAACATAAAAATTGTGTTTCATTTGTTTTATAACAATATAAATATGAAATGAGTGGAAGAGCCCTGCTTTAACCTAAGGACGTGTTTCCTTCTTGTTGACATGGTCATTAACAAATGTATTGTAAATTTAGCTTACACAACCAATCTGTGTTCTTAATGATTAACTTGCCAAGCAACTATAGCGAAGAAACCTTTTGATTAAATTGTTAAATGATATTGAATTTTTCCACACCGATTTTAATTCTGTCTCTCCGTTACCTACATATGGCATACGAGAACAACAATTTTGGGTTAGCTTAGCGGTGATTAATCATGAAACCATAAATTTAAAACACCAATGAGATTGTAAATCGCCATTGATATATTGTTTTAAAATCCGTTTGAGATAGTTTTATGGTTTTAAAAGACATTCTAAATAGTTGGGAGCTTTGGATTGAATTGGAATGGATTGGGTTGTTGGAAGAGGATTCGGCAAATCGACTGGTCTCTTGTACCTATATCCCAGCTCCGGGATGGAGGATGATGTGCGAGGAGACACAGTGCGGCCGACCCAAAAGAGTCACTACAGTTCAGAGTGTGGCGTCCCTGCACTTTACTAGATGGAAATTCCCTGGTGATGGATTTAGGATCATCGTTATCCCACCTATCGTGGCGCCGAGGAAGGGTTCGAAACCCGGAAGCCGAACCCCCAGGGCAAGGAAGACTCCGGGCAAATTTGCACAACCGGCATCACGCCTGCTGCGTGCCTGAATCGGCACACTAAGCCAGCTCGGAGATCAAAGTCCATCCCACCGGAGGAGAAAGCATTGCTTAGGGC
This sequence comes from Mantis religiosa, assembly GCA_030765055.1. Lineage (NCBI taxonomy): Eukaryota > Metazoa > Arthropoda > Insecta > Mantodea > Mantidae > Mantis > Mantis religiosa. Next base: position 133,272,963 of record CM060953.1, on the reverse strand, counting down.
ATATAATCTCGCTATGCACCACCGATACTCCCGCCGAGATACCCGCACCCGTCTTGAAAGAAGAGACCAAATGAGAGATGATGTGAAATGATAATGGGCGTCAAACGGAAGGACAGGAATTTCTGGGGATGTAATTAACCTACCCTAAATTCGCCCAACAACCAGGGAAAATCCCCAAAGGTCTCATGGATCATGTACGTCGGCCGCAAGTATCGAACCCGGGCCTCCTGAATGTGGGCTTCAGAAGAAACCGCCTGAGCCATCCCGCTCAGTTGGACGCTTTAATATCCTACCGATGTTGACAATAGCTAAAGTAACGTCATGAAAAGTCTAAGATTTGTGGTTTCCATCCTTTCCAAATTTTGTAATAGTTTTCATAAAAACGTGTAGAGAAGTATATATGAATGAATTCAGCTACTTGCTTTGAAAGCATGTTAGGGATTTTATGAAAATAATTTGCAAACACGAGTGGGAGCCACAATATGCTATATAGTCCAGGAGGTGAACAGTACTGATCATAAGTTATGTGTAGCACTCAAACTGTGCATATAAATTTTGTCGAAAATGAACAAGTTTAACAAAGGTTTGCACTCATCGCCCTTAACTTTCCTGTCAAAAAGGTTACACGTCTGCTAGGAAGAAACAAACAACCTATTCCGATATGTGCCATTGAGCTAGAAAATACCGATGGAGGTAGGGAAATACTTAACCTCACACGTTTGATGTACAGTGTTGTGTCAGTTGAACACAGACGTCGTAACACCGACCTGCCGCAGTGCACTCGATGTCAGCAATATGGCCACACCAAAAATTACTGTCAGCTGACTCCTCGCTGTGTACGATGTACTGGTGATCACCATTTCTCTAAGTGCAGTAAGTTACCTACTACGCCTGCTCAATGTGTCAACTGTGGTCAAGATCACCCGGCCAAATATCGGGGTTGCCCCCATTATCTGGAACTGAAACAACGCATCTCCCAGCGACCTCAAGGACAAGGTGCTCTCCGTCTAGCAGCAGCTTCACAGATGCGACCAGGTCAGCAACCCCAACCAATACACCCGCAGCATTTATCACAACACTCCCAATCCCGGCAACCTCGCCCGCATCAGTCTCCGCAACAAGAATCACCTCCTACCTCGGAACAGCGTTCCTATTCTCAGGCAGTGAGGTCCTCTGCTGCTGCTGCTGCTGCTGCTGCTTCTTCTTCTTCTACTTCCTCCTCTCCTCGTCATCAACCTTGTTCTTCGTCTTCTCCCCCTTCACTAAATCAGGAATCTAGCGCATCGTCTTCCTTCTGGTCGTTTCTCACTGACCTCTTTAGCAAATTTTGTTCGCTATTCCGCGTCTTTGTTACCCCGTTTCTGCCACAATTAACCGAATATGCTCGCTCACTCTTCTTCTCTCAAGTACCTCATGATGGCAACCCGTAATCTGCTAACTCTCAGACGGCTCACTCTTCTAAATTGGAATTCTAATGAACTACGCGCTAAACGCGCTTCTTTTATTCATTTTCTTACGATGCATAATATTGACATCGCCTGTATCAGTGAGACTCACTTACTTCCTAACGAAACCTTTACTGTTCCTGGATACACAGTTCATCGACAGGATCGGATTGCTCCAACAGCATCTGAAGGTGTAGCTATTGTGATCCGACGTAACATTACTCACCACTCTATATTTTTACCTGGCGTTCCCGACCTTGAAGTGGTAGGAATTAAGCTCCCTACAACCGATGGTAATGATCTCACTGTTATCAGCGCCTATAAGTCTCCTAACCGGAAACTAAATACTACTTATTTCTCCTTGCTTTTTCCTGCCAACAGCAGCACCCTTGTTCTCGGAGATCTAAACTGCAAACACTCGTCATGGTGCTGCCACTCTACTAATCCCAATGGCCGACGCCTTTATCACATATTGAACACCTGCGGCTTATCCGTCTTGGCGCCTACAGATCCTACGTATTATCCTACCAATCCACTTAATACTCCTGACATTCTCGACATTGGCATTCACAAGAATCTCCCCCTTCCAGCGTATATGTCTACACTAGCGGAACTTGACTCTGACCACTGCCCGGTCTTAATTACCTTTCAACTCACTCCGAACATTTCCCTCAGCACCGGGACTTATTAATGGCTATGTACAATGGGATAAGTTCCATGCTCAGTTGGATTCAGCGTTCCACACTTACTCACTTAGCTCTGAAGCTGACATAGAGCCTGCCATTGAACACTTTACAGACACTATATGCCGCTGTGTGCGAAGTTCAACTACCTGCTTCAAGCGGACTCCTATTGCTTCTTCCTTACCTGCGCCCATTCTTCAGCTTATACATGAAAAACACAGGATCCGACGTCAGTGGCAAAGGGAACGCCAACCTTGGCTGCGTCGGTAGCTTAATGGATTGAACCGGCTAGTAAAAGTCGAATTGGACCGTCATCGCCTTGAGACCGACAAACGACAACTGGCGAGCATCTCTCCGCATGACCACACGCTCTGGGATGCCACTCGACTACTTCTGCGAGAGCCAACTATTATACCAGCTCTGCGTACCACTGACACTCTTGTTACGGAGGTCAAAGCTAAATGTGAAGTTCTTGCAGACCACTTTGAAGGCACGTTCACACCAAACGCACCTCATGCCACCACCCCAAGTATAGAACAGCGGGTTGACGCTTTTCGACACAAACCAACTGTTCCGTGCAGAATCTCCTTTACTAGTCCTGCTGAACTTAGGCATTTAATTCGCTCTCTTCCTCTTAAGAAATCACCGGGACACGACCTGATTCCCAATATTGTGTTGAAAAACCTGAAAAAGAAGGCCCTAGCACATTTGTCTTCAATCCTGAACGCTTGTCTTCGACTTGGCTTTTTTCCTCACACCTGGAAATTGGCTCAAATCATTGTGTTTCACAAACCTAATAAACCTAAAAATCTCCCCGACAGCTATCGTCCGATAAGTTTACTGCCTACCTTGTCCAAACTCTTTGAAAAGGTTCTCCTTCGCCGTCTCCTTAAATATACCACTGAAAACCATATCATTCCACCCTTCCAATTTGGATTTCGTTCTAGACATTCTACCTCTCACCAACTACTACGTTTAACACAAACAGTAATTCATGGTTTTAAACAACGAAAGCACACAACCGCCCTGTTCCTCGACGTAGCACATGCCTTTGATAAAGTTTGGCATGAGGAGTTAATCTTCAAACTGTATAGCATTGGACTTCCACAGTATCTGCTCACTACCATTTGTAGTTTTCTATCAGATCGCACATTTACTGTTCGCATTGGTGGCATGGAGTCATCTCAGCGCCATATTACAGCAGGAGTTCCTCAGGGATCCATATTGGCCCCAATCTTATTTAGTATCTATACCTATGATCTTCCTGACTTGGCCCCTACCTCCATAGCCTTATACGCTGATGATACTGTTTTATATCATTCCGGCACAGATCTCCCTACAACTATTCACACGCTACAAACCTCTCTTGACTGCCTCGTTGAATGGTTCGATACTTGGCGCATACGTCTAAACACTCAAAAGACCGCAGCTAAGACTTTTAGCTTACGTCGCATCTCCAACTCTCCCGAATTGCATATTAAGCATGAATCAATTCCCTGGCTAACTCCTACCACCTCCGTCAAATACCTTGGAGTAATGCTGGACACTAGACTTACTTGGCGAGCCCATATTTATCGACTTTTCTCGTTGGCATCAGGACGACTTTCAAAACTTGGCCCGCTACTTCACAGACACTCTCCTCTTGGGATTGAATGCTCTCTGCTTCTTAACAAATCTCTTGTCCGGCCACTTATCACATATGCTTCCCAGGTATGGGGTTCAGCTAGTAACACTCATCTCCGAAGGCTACAGGTCCTGCAAAATCGATTTATGCGCATTGCCACGGATGCCCCTTGGTACGTAAGAAATCAACAACTGCATAAAAACTTGGTCTCCTTCCTCTTCACCAGTACATACGTCAGATCGCCTCCCGCTTCCTTTCAAACCTGCCAGATGTTCCAGGAGCTGTGATGTACGACATCGGCGTACGAACCCGCCAGCCCATGCGCCTGAAGAGACGACTCCCACAGGATCTCCTCCTTAGTGACTCTGATTGAAAAAAACTATGAATATTGTTTCACAATGACTGTTGTTATCTCTTTGATTACTTGTTTGTTTTAATTAACTTATTTTTCTCTTGTTTCACAGTGTTAAGAAGATAATAGGAGCCAACTTGGTTTTCCTTACATGTTATATAGTTCATAGAGATTCAATTAGCCAACAAGGATCTGTAAAGCATGTACTGCTGATCGATCATTGAATAAAATAAAAAAAACAAAGGTTTGCACGATGTTAAGATAATAGCACGCCAGTCTTCTATCTCATATTATTACTACCCACTTAAAAATATATTTATCCTAAAACTCTATTGAGTTTGGACACGCGCCAAAATCGTTCAGGGTGAATCCAGCCTATAAATAATCATGAATGATGAACTAGCCTGGATTAGCATTTTCACTGAGATAGGATTTTGTCCACCTTAGGACAGTTTTGGGCTGAAAATACTGCTACAAGCTACTTTGTATTTAGGGGACGTAGCTTATGTGATAAGAGAGCAAGATAGGGCAGAAACAAAACTTGGTTCAATTTGATGGATTAAGATTTGTCCATATTGAAGGGGATACTCCAACGTCTTGAAGAGACTTTGGGTTGAAGTGGTAGCAACTACTGCATAATTATACGAATCCCTATGCGGGACTTTGTCGAGGATGTGTTTACAACAGCTCCGCTGACGGGCAGCATGACGATCCTGATTTCCAGTTTAAGAGTGACCCGAGAATGATCGTAAGAAAGACCCTGGCTGCAGGTATCTACAGCCCTTAAATGTGATCTCTCCCTACATGGCGTACGTTGTGTCAATTAAGGCAAACCAACGCCAAAAGCCTCGTAAGCATCAATAAAACAAACGTAAGCAGTCTTAGAAGAAACAGTTTGCAACTCAACATCATGCACATCTGCGGATGAGCAAACAGGAAGCTGATATCATGGGAATAATAATAATGAAGTGCTCCCACAGAGTAGAAAAAAGAAGAGAATGTTGATACATTAGTAAATGTCCAAGGGAGCCAAGGCTATAGAAAAATGCCTGAAATAATAAAGTTCCAAACTGTGATATCTTACCAAGCAGCCTTCTCCACCCACATGACAATATTATTTTTCCGAAGTTTAGATAAGATGGGTCAACTTGTGTACAGATAGCGTCACATTTCTAAACTAACTGTAAAATTTGAAGTAGAAGTAAGCAGTTTATAAAGTAATGTCGATTTTATTCAAATGTAATTAAATTGTTACTGTTGTAAATTTCTCATTAGAGATCTTTGCCTGGGCTCTCTTGTAGTGAAAATATCAAATACAATACAATGGAGGTTTTATAACGAAGTTCGTAAATGCACTTATCGAAGGTGTCAGGTATTTAATGAATTTGATAATTCGTATCTTTTGCTAATATTTATGATCATTGAGTACTTTAGGACTTTATTACTTTCAACACGCTAAAAATATTTTCCTTTTATCTTTCTACTATATTCATAGGAAGTAATAAAGTTATTGGTAGAGCAATTCTGTCCTTATTTAAGTATAGAAAAGTTTGAAGGCTAAAGCTGCAGTTCTGGGTAGCAGTAACTATTGCAAAATATATGAATAATTTTCTATTTAATGTCAATTAGAGCTCTGTGTTTCGTTTGCTCCTAAATAATAAGTAAGCAATTTTGCCGAAATTAAGAAATGCTCCAGTTTGATGCAGAAAGTTTCAAGTATGAATAAGAGTGAGAGTTGAATTCAACCCAAAGCAAGGTTGCACCCTAAAGCCTAGTACGAAAGTAGACAATACAATTCAAGTTTATTTTAAATATAGGAATGTCATTTTGTATTACTTCTTTGGTTTTTTGTTGACATTCTGTTTACTCAACTGGTATCTAAAACATACGCATAATGAAGATATGGCCAAAGAGAGTCTCTCAGTCGGCCAAAGCATTTGGAGGCCGGTACAGACATTACTTTGCATATGTCAGCTAATGAGTTTAAACCAAATAATCTATTGATTGGGTAAAGGCAGAGGTCTCTCACCTGTGCGTTTATTTGAATTAATCCTGTGCTTACTTAAGAGTTCTACTTTCTAACCATTGCTTTTTCCATTAAATTAAATGTGATATTTGGCTTTGGAAAGTGATTTGATGTGTCAGTGATGTTTCAAAGCAATACTATTTACTGACTGGCTTGAAACCTGTAATCCCTTTTGCACGATTTTCAGTACTTTAATGTAAATTTGACTGCTTTGAATCCGTTGCAACTGATATTACATTGTATCCCCTTTTGAAACACCCGTTATATTTGCAATAAAGTATCAGACTGATTTCCTGTTATTAATTTTTTAGGAAAATTTATATCAGCCTTATATAGCAAACAGCTAGTGTTAATTAAGGCTGCCTTTGTCGTTTATATTTAATGAAATTTGTTTAAAATGTAAAATAAAACCTGTGCTACTATACATATATACTTGTACAAACTATAACTGTAGTGGTGTATATTTACGAATGGAAAGGTTTTCAGAACTCACCTCTGTTGATCATAATAAATTATTTAACCGTTTATTCAATTATTATTTTTTCGTACCCCTGGGATAGGGTGATGACTGGGGGTGTGTACCTGGGGATTAGAGTGTAGGGCAAGGATGGGACAGTTAAGAGGAGAGTAGAAGAGACAACACTTAGTTTCCTCACATTATAGGACGCTGGCCTTTAGTTCCAAATAATAAAATACAGAACCCGCTAAAGCCTTGAAGAGGCGTTGGGGTGAAAATTATACATATTACATAATTATTTGTTGAAGCTTACCTACGAGGATGTGCCCCGTACTGGTGCAGATGTGAAGGCCTCCAATGACGGGCGTCATGATGACAGAGATTCGGCGTGATACCTTGCTGCAAAGGTTCACCTTAGACTATCCACGCACCGCCGAAAACCACGGCTAATAAGTATGAACAAATAACCCGAAGAGGGGGGTGCAACACACACTGAACCTAGGGACCTTCTTTATTAGATTAGCAGAAATCATTCTACAGCTTCTAGAGCAACCTACCCGCCAAATTGCTTCAATGTCCCAAGACACGCTGATTTCAAATTCTTTGTTGCTAGGTTCATTGCTCAGAACTGTTGATTTTCACATTCATGTACGGCTCTTGCCCCGAAAATTGGCAAGATAAGCATTTACCATTCTTTTTCCGGCTATAGGTTCTACAACTTTACACCCGCAAATGATAATTCAATTTTATAAAGAAACTTCGTGCTGTTAAAATTCCAAATAAAACGTAAAAATAAATAAAGTTTTTTCATCTCACCAAAGCGTACGCAATAATTGAATGGCGTGCACAGCTTGTGTTATAAAGGAATTTCCTAATTAAGATATACATTTGAAAAAATATCTGTATTTCTTTGAATTGAAGCAGTGTAATACGCAGTGCTTCTTGCCAATTATTGACATAAGCAAATTTAATCCACGAAATAAGGTAATACGTAGTAACTATATGATTTTTCCACAGTACTCACATCAAGAATGAAGTTTGAAAGCGTTACTCTTTTTTACTCTTGGTATTTTCACCCCTATTAACCATGTGCTCCACTATAACAACGATTTCTTTGAACCATGTTTAAAGACATGTCCTGTTGTAAGCGTGCCTTCAGTCTTGGTGCTGCATCAAGGCGACGTCCCAGTTGAAAGAATAAAGCACCTGATACATAAGGAAGGTGAGCAAAGAATCTGCTTGTCGTTGTAGAGATGTACTCATTAATGCTGACGATGTCCAATTCTCTATGCAGCTATGCATTCCGGATGTACCACGGAGCGTTCACAGACATTCGTAATATTCTGTTTTGAAACACCTGGAGTTGGTGAATATGAGTAGGTGAAGCACATCCCCATACAGGACTGGCATATAAAAGAAGTGGTCGTAGAATACTCTTGTATAGGAGCAGCGTACATTCAACTCGTAAAGAGGATTTGCGGCTGTGGATGGGATACAACTTGCGAAGACGAGCATAGGCTTGATTTAGTTTGTTTTTGATATGTGTACTCCATGTCAGTCGACGATCAAGATGGACGCCAAGATATTTGACTGCACAGTCAGAAGGTAACCAGGGCAATTCAGTGTTATAGAGTCGCATATAAGCTTTGCTAAAGTGTCATTACATTTTTAAAACAAAATGAAGTGCCACTCACATTAGTCATTACACATTAGTTTACAAACTATTCTTAAGAAAGTCCTTTGCTGCCATCTACTTAAGACAAACGTTTGTGGAAATGGTCTTATTACACATTTCCTTACACGTATAAACGGAATTAGAAACGATGTGGGCTTAAGCGATAGTTGTACGATATGATGACTTTGAAGTTGTATTATCTTTGCTTCAGGATATAAAAACGAATAACGACTTACTTTTGGAGAGAACTTTAAGTGTGGAAAACTCCAAATAATAAGGAATACCTTGAATATGTTCATTCTAAAAAAACGTATTTTAGGTAAATCATGTGATTTAATCAGATTTAATCTTCATGTGATACGACATATGTATATCTTACGGCTTAGCATTACACTAAAGTCATCTAAAAGTTAAAGAGAATATTAGGCTAATCTCAAAATAATCAGATTATATATTCCATTTATAATTAAAATGTCTGAAACAAATTATATTAGAATTAAAATAGCTACTGCTATTTTCGGGCAATTTATGTTCTTATATTTTTCCAAATAAAGAATATTTTGGTATGGAGTGATTTTGTTTAGAAATTTCGTGTATCATCCTTGAAAGGTGCTAAATCTCAATACCAAATTTAGTATTTAACCGACCCTTCCTTTTTAAAATATGCTGTTTACAAATCACAACCTGGCACAGACACACATAGGACATAAGCGTGCGCATACTTATTTTTATTTTTCTTCCTTTTTATTGGGGAGGTTTAAAAATATGTAATTCAAGTGAAATCTCGTTATTGAATACGTGAGTAGTATACAGTGCTTCCCCTGCCAACTACATGAAGCAGTGGAAATAAAAGGCCTCAGGTAATTAAATCATTAAACAGCTCCCGAAGAATATATTTGCATCTAGCCACAAGAAATATCACAGTATTGCACAATATTCCGGTGGTAGTGATATCAGTGTTTTCTCTACTGAGTATGTAATTGAGTTACTAGAATGAAGCCTTTTAAGGGGGACAGCATGATACCGGCACAAATAGGTATCAAATATTGTATTTGTTAACGACACTTTGAATTACCAGGGTTATCATATCCACCAGTGTGCCAAAATTTCAACCCACAAAGAGTTCTTTCATATGTCAGTTATTCTATGAAATGGTGCTTTCATGGCACAAAGGAAACTTCAGGTTGTGTCATCAGGATCATGAAAAGCTGTGGCGAATCTAAAACACTTGATTTCAGCTTATTTTATTATTATTGGAGACAATTAACTGGACATTCCTTCTTTAAAACATTTTGTGGCAGATAAAGTATTTGAAACACACTAAACTTATAGAATCAGACTGAAACATTCAGCCATATTCGGGACCTGAGCCACGGAATCTTTGCAATGACGCAGTCCTTTCGAATCAGATTCTACTCGTAGTGTGTTTCAAGTGGGATTTTTTTTTGTCCTTGAACGCTACTAGGTCCTGCGGTGTAGTCCCGGTAATTGGTGTGTGAGAACTGCAAAATGGAACCATAGTGATAAATACATTTGCGCTGAGATAAAGTCCGAAATTTTACAAAAAGCAATCTTGAAGGTAGGGAGTAATGTGTTCAACATAACCGTGAAAACCGCATATACTTAGCTCAAATAGTTTTCCTAACACAAATAAATAAAGGAACAATGTATTATAATGCACTATACTAAGAATCACTATTGGCTGGCAATTATAAGTGTATATATATGTGTGTGTGTGTGCGTGTGCGTGTGCGTGTGCGTGTGCGTGCGTGCGTGCGTGTGTGCGTGTGCGCGTGTGCGTGTGTGCGTGTAATTACTCAGAACTGAAGTGTTAACGTTTGACATAACGTGATAAAAGAATTTTATCGCTTTGAATTAGCCAAGATGTTTTTTTTTTTTTAATTTGAGCGGGAAGAAACAGTATACTTCCTGCTGGCTTGTTGACCGCTTCATCGGTAGAATGTGTTTCGTCACTTCATATGTTCGTAATCTATTTAGTCTAGATAACTCAAATCAGTATTATTAGGTTGTTCTTCTGTTTAAAAATCATGTCAAAGTGTATCAGCTGGATCAATTTGCAATTGAAACGAGGCACGAGGTAATCCGCCTTCTCCCTTTCCGCTGCTTGTACAATCCAATTGACTAAATGTGAGCTCAAGTTATATTGCAAACAGATAACACTTACAGTGACTGATGTTGAGCGACTTATTGACCAAGAAATTGACAAGGTAAAACAAGATTGGAAAAATGCGTGTGACATGCAGAAGAACTATGACAAGGCTTTTGGAAATAAATAGCACGTGAGGAGATTTTTGATCCTATCATCATAATCGGACGATGAAAACACTGACAATCACGAAATTTGAATAAGGATCTGATTTAAGGAGAGAGCCAGTGTCTCCAAATATATCTTCAGGACTCTGCCACAGATGCCGATGGATTTAACAATTCTTAAACGACAACCATGAACAGAGCAGACGTATGTGGGGGATATAGCTAGATGGTCACGCAACTTGAGAGGTAGGAGTCAAGGCATTTTCCATACATGAAGACAACATTTAGAATATAAAAAATAATTTTACTTAACACATTGTTTAAAAAATTACGATCAGCCCAAAGGGACCTTGTAGTTCCGGGAGACTGGTATCTTCTCACGCTCACGTATTGCCCTACTCCCATACAAAGAGCAGCTTGTAAGCTTCCCTCTCGTTAAATGATATTATATATTTATTATGAATATTCCAAAATTTTACAATTTACAACTTTTGGCTACATTTATTTGTGGTTACCTTGTTGCCACCTTAACTAGCATGACACCCTGGTCTTCTGCTCTGCCAGGTAGCTCTTAACCTCCAAACCTCCTTGATTACTTAATTAGTCCCTTTCTTCATCCTCATCTTCCTTTGTTACATTTTGTTACATTCCTGACCCATTTTTCTTTTACTTTCTGCAAGAATTCACCAATACTTCTTACCTTCTTTTCCTCCATGCCCGTTAACATTTTTATAACTTATATCCTCTTCTCTACTTTCTCCCATTTTTCTTCCCAAACCACTTTTCTCCATAGTGCAACCTCCTCGCATTCTGTTACATAGTGTTCTATGCTTTCTTTTCCCCCACACATTTCACTAATTCCCGTTTCCCCACCTCTTATCCCTCTTAGAAATATTATTCCTGTTTTCATCTATACTAACCCATCTCTCTCTCTCTCTCTCTCTCTCTCTCTCTCTCTCTCTCTCTCTCTCTCTCTCTCTCTCTCTCTCTCTCTCTCTCTCTCTCTCTCTCTCTCTCTCTCTCTCTCTCTCTCTTACCTATTGTAGTAATCTACATATGCTTCTTGTCCCCAATTTATTTTTATGTGCTTGTAAATTTTTAATGATTTCATATTTTCTAGACTTCCCCATATTTCCTGTCTTTCTATATCTTCTATTCTGCATTTTACTAATTTACCTACATCGCATGTATTCCTTTCCTCTAATCTCCATATATCTCCCATTACTATTTTTTCCATAATTCCTCCTATTGCTGCTCACCAACAATTTGAGTTCTCTAATCTTGTTTGCTGTCTCATGCATAATTTCATAATTTCCTCTTCTTATTTGGCCAAACACCTATACTCAACTATGCTAACTAATGTTTCATAGGATCCCAAATGAGTAAGGATGGCACACTGGCGGGGAATATAGTGCAACATCCTTCAGGACCTTGTTCATTGAAACATAAGGATAGTATATGGATATTAAGGAACTATAGGACTAGCGAATGAAGTTATATTTGTTATCATATGCTAGCATGATATATTTACCTTTAACCTTTCATTAAACTTAAGCAGTCTTTGATGGTGTTTCATTTTTTTCGCTAGTATATAACGGGAGATTGCGTTTATTCTAGATTTCAATCTGTTTATGTACTTATGTAATCAGTTTGAAGAGTTTCAGCTCACTTGATCAGCCATGATGCAAACCCAAACGTACAGATTTCAACTATGTGCAATTTGCTTTCACTTAGAAGATTGGTATTTTGTATTCGCTAACACTGCTTATGCAAACAACTTGATACAAGAGATGCACGATAAAATTTCGATCTAATATCCATCGATGTTGTGTTCAAATATTGATAGCGGTGCGTTACCGCAGAGGTCTCTCTCTGCAAGATGCGTTATCGCTCCTTGGGCTTCACTGAAATATGGAGCTTTGCCGCATGACGTTAATAATTCACGAAAATGGCTGACGCTTCAGCATGAATTGTAACCTTGCGGTAACATGTAACGTGCTCGCAGTTTTGTGTTGTCGTTGACTGATGATCGTACTTTGGAATAAAAACGAACCTATGACTCTAACAGCCTCACGGCTGCGTTTACTCATGATGCAATCGCTCAGCATCCGCTGATTTGTATACAAGCTTTCCAACGAAATGTAAAAATGGCACCTGTAACACTATTTATACATATTTTAAAAAAGTAGAGGAGCTAAGTAGCACCCACATGGCTTTCTCTATTCTCTCTTTTATAAACTATTCTTACAAACGCTTATTTGTTAATTTCATAGTATTCGAAATACACTGCAGCCTTAAGTGTTAGTCAGATCGTTTATGAGCTGGCCGTTATATGTTAACCATTATAAGAGCAACTTAAAATCTTAACATAACTATACCTTACTAAAAGTAAATAATTACCATTACTGCCTCTTTTAAAACATCTAGTTTTTTAAATTTATTTAAGGTCGCTATAACTTCCTGGGTCATATCGCGACCATTTTTACAAAATAATACAATTAGTAACGTATATAAAACTTTGCATTCAATATACAGGATTACAATCAAGCATATAAAATATACACATTAATAACATTAATTACGAAAACAATTTACATAAAATACAGATAACTGAAAGCAAAGACAAGAACATATATAAGTTAACAACGCTATTTTGCAAAAACAAACATTTTATTACTTTAACACCATTGTGTAGATTATGAATTACAATTGATTAAAGTATACTGCACATAATTTATATTAATTTCCAAATGTCTATATCCTTTAGGTAAGCAAACAGATTGCGGCGCAGTTTGAAACTGTTTATCAGTATGGAGATATCCTGTGGGATTCCGTGTTGTTTTCTGTTTCTTTCGTATTCATTGCATTCTATGAGAAGGTGGTAAATGGTAAGGGTTTTATTATATTCTTTACACGTAGGCTGCGGCTGTCTTGAGAGAAGATATGAATGAGTGAGGCTGGAGTGACCAATTCGTAGACGGGTGAGAATGACTTGGGTGGGTGAAGAGCGGTGGATCCTTTTCGTATTTGGTGTAATTTTCCTGGTTGTTGTTGATTCCATTCAGATTTCCATTTTTGTACTGGTATTTTGGAGACATGATTTATAATATCTGAATATGGAATTTGGACGTTCGTTTGTTGGCGTAGTGATGTGGCGTCTTTAGCAGCTTCGTCCGCTCTTTCATTCCATGTTATTCCTTGATGGGAAGGGATCCAAATGAAAACCACGTCTTTACCAGCGTCGATGATGTTACGGAATATTGTCTGTGGGTCCTGAACTAATTTTTTGTCTGTTGTGTAGTTCTTCATGCTCTGCAAGTTACTCAGGTAGTCGAGCATATTGCATAGCAGTTGTTGGGTGCTGTCAGTATGTAAGTGCTTGGTAAATGGCGTATAGTTCAGAACTGTAGGTGGAATAATAGTCAGGTAGCCGCTGCTTCAGAATTTTATCAGGAGTTATTATTGCACATCCAGTACCATGATCCGTTTTTGATCCATCAGTGTAAATGAATTTATAAAGGGGATATTGTTTCACATCTCATAAAATAGTGTTTGGTAAATAATTGCAGCGGTATTCCATTTCTGGTGAAATGTTAGGTCGGTATATGTCTTGGGAATTTTGAGTTTCCACTAGGGTCCTTCATGGAAGTCTCTGATCACTATGGGAGGGATATTTATGCTGTTAGTATTTAAAGAGTTAGCAAGTCATTGATAGAAAGATAAACCGTGCTTTTTGTATGACAGATCTTGTTGCTTTCTGTATTGGGGAAAACATATGAATGTATACTTGAATGAGGTCTTGTTGCTAATTTGATTCCATATTTTATGCTTAAATGTATTCTCCAGGAGCTTAACGGTGGTTGATTAGCTTCTATCAGTAGGCTAGAGACCGGAATGGTACGATATGATCCTAATATAATCCTCATAGCGTAACTTTGAATCACATCCAGCATCTTAAGTAACGCCGGTGCTGCAGAATTGTACACAATAGCTCCATAGTCAAGTTTGCTTAGGATTAAAGCTTGATACGTCAGTTGTAGGATATGTTGATCAGCACCCCAATACTGGTGTGATAATGTTTTAATATGTTTAGGTGCCTTGAACAGTCTTCCTTTAGGTTCGAAACATGTGTTTTCCATGATAGGTTGTGGTCGAAGATAAGTCCCAATAATTTCAATTGTTTAGTTGTTTCATGGGTTTTCCATACAGGTGGATGGTAGGGTTTGGAAGATGCATTGAAATTTTGGTAAAGCAAATACATTTGGACTTTTGCTGAGAAAAACTGAATCCATTTTGTGATGTCCAAATTTGTATCCTTGTTACAGTGTCTTGTAGTAAATCTTGGGTGGTTGAGATGTTATTACCTTTACAGAAAATGATTTGATCATCAGCAAATAAGCACGCTTTTACAGGGGGATGAATAGTGTTCAGTATTTCGTTTATTGCAAGCAGAAAAAGTATAACGCTAAGCACGGAGCCTTGGGGTACTCCATTGTCCAACTTAACTTCCTTGGATAATGTGCCATTTGTACGTACTCTAATGGTGCGATGCTGGAGAAAATTATGAATGAAATAAAACATATTTCCTGATATTTTATTTTGTCGTAGTATTTGAAGTATACGTGTTCTCCATGTCATATCATATGCATTTTGTATATCTAGACTAACTAGTATGAGATGTTGATTATGGAGAAAAGCTTCTCTCATTTCAGACTCAATCGTGATTAAACAGTCTGTAGTGGAACGGAATTGTCTGAAACCATATTGTGATTCAGAATGAAGTTTCCTGTTTTCGATAAACCAACACAATCGTTTATTTATAATCTTTTATAGAACTTTGCACATTGTACACGTAAGACATATTGGTCTGTAGTTATTTGGTAGTGTGAGGTCTTTATTAGGTTTCGGTATGGGCATCACTACTGCCGAACTCCAAAGATTGGGAAATAGCCTATAAGACAAGATGTGGTTGAATATTTCAAGAAGATATATATGTCCTTCAATTGGTAGTTGTTTCAGCATACCATGGTGTATATTATCTGGTCCAGGACTGCAGCTTTTGCATAATGTGAGGGCATTTTCATATTCATAATATTCGATGGATTCATCTTCAGGTTCATTTTTTTTCATTACCTGAAGAACAGAGTTGTAACCTCTTAATGGAGCAACATAATCGTGGTTAAAATTTTTTTCTTGTGCACAAACAACTACTGGGTTATGTTTATTAAGTAAGAGTTGGAGGTGTTGCAGTTGAGAATGAAATGCATTTAAGTTCCATTGTAATATGTTGTGTTCCATTATATGTTATGGTCTTTATTTTTATATATAGGGCTTCAGCTAGATGGTGTTAGCAAGAACTTCTACTACATAACCATCAACATGTCTAAGAAACTGTGTTTTTTCTATTTATTTCAGAAAGCAGTTTCTTTCCTATACGGGTGTTTCGATTTTTCATTGTTCTATTGGTAAATAATGGATGAAGCTTTTTGACTGTATCCAGGAGTCCTCTCAAGTCATCAGTGTAGCTAAGCGCAAGTGATATTATATCAGATGCTCCAACAGTATTTTCAAAAAAGCTTTTGAACTGAAGGTAATTTAAAACGTAGTCGTCCGGTCCAGTTATACATATATCCGGTCTATATGTAGTTGTTCGTACCGGAAACTGCCAAAATCTTAATATATCTTTCTTTGGACTTCTGTTCCCTTTGTATGATCAACAGAGAGAAAAATAACTAAATAAACTATATCCCACTATAAAAATATACTGCGATCCATATAAACCTGGACCATTTCAATAGGCCGTAACTTTTGAGCCAATAATAGGATACACGTGCAACTTTGGGAGAATATTATACACAATTGGGAGATTACATTACAATATTTACATCTTCTTCTTCTTCTTCTTCTTCTTCTTCTTCTTCTTCTTCTTCTTCTTCTTCACTCCATGGTTTGGGCATATCGCCTGTTCCGACTTCATAGATCTCTCCAACGTTTCCTGGGTCGTCCTCTGTCTCTTCTTCCTTTTGGATTATAGTTTAGTACTGCATTTGGATATCCTCCGTCTTCCATTATTAATATATGTCCATGCCAATGCTGCCTTCTTTCTGATATTTTGTCATGGATTGGTTCGATTTCTAATTCCTTTCTAATATCTTCATTTCTCATTTTGTCCAATATTGTACAACCTTTAACACTTCTTAAAAATTTCATTTCTGCAGTCTGTATTTAATTTAAATCCTTTTGTGTTGGCATCCAGGTTTCGCTTCCATACAGTAAAGTTGGGATAGCGATTACCTTATTCATTTTCATTTTTGTATCCCTTCTCACTCGGTTTTTAAAAGTTCTTTGGATTTTCCCACATATTACTCGGAAATTGTTTACTTTTTCTTCTATATCAGCATTGTTTCTAAAACTTATGTTACATCCCAAATCACTATTTACTTCTCAGAGAAAATTTTGGAAGTCTTCTCCACCAGCATTAATTATGTTTGCACTCGTCTCACCACATTCTCTGAAGTATTACGGAGAATATCCTCGCCAATGTTACTTATTTCGGTTCGAATGGATTTCTTGAGAACATCAATTGTCCCTGGCCTACTATTGTACCTCTATTTTTAGATACCCC
Source organism: Mantis religiosa (assembly GCA_030765055.1). NCBI lineage: Eukaryota > Metazoa > Arthropoda > Insecta > Mantodea > Mantidae > Mantis > Mantis religiosa. Next base: position 133,255,802 of record CM060953.1, on the reverse strand, counting down.
TACAATAAATTATCCGGTGAGATTATTCGATTATCTAAGAAACTGATTATAAGTTCTATGGTGTCATTAGATGTATGGCACGTTGCTCCTTCTTGCCAGAAATAACCTACTCTCAAATCGATATCATGTCCGTTAAACTTCAGAAAATATTGTGATAAGAATGCATACATTTATAGATGCTGGTGGAGGACACTTCCAACATTTTCTCTGATATGTAAATAGTGCAATGAAATCTCCCAATTGTGTATTATATTCTCCCAAAGCTGCACGTGTTTCCTATTATTGGTTCAGAAGTTATGGCCTATTGAAAATGTTCAGCTTTATATGTATTGCACTATATATATATTGAAAAATTCGAACCAATTGCAAGGAATATCTCTGATATCATCATCATCATCATCATCATCATCATCATCATCATCATCATCATCATACAAGCAAGAATTAGATCATGAATGATATGTTCCGATTCCAAAACTTAAGTTGTTCTGTCCACCTTCTGGCAGGTCTTCCTCGACTTCGTTGAGCTCTTGGGCTATAACATAACGCTTTTTGAGGAGTCCTATTATGTTCCATTCTGCAGACATGGTTGTACCATAAATACCTATACCTACTCTGCTATTTTGTCTGCTAGTTTAAGTATTCCCAATTGTTATCGAATATCTATATTCTTCTTTTTGTCCATTAAAATATAACCTGCAGCAAACTTCAGGAATTTCATTTCTGCAAATTCTGACCGTCAGAACTACTACAATTTTATAAAAATTCAAAAGGGTTTCTTTCGAACCATCATTGATAAAGTTCTTGTAAATATTCCACATGTGTGTCGAAATAAATTAAGTTTTCCATTTATGTCTCTTGTTTTATATTTGCAAATGAAAACTCCTAAATACTTCAAATCAATAACTTGCTCTTTAGGTACATTATAAATCACAATTTTAGCTTTGGCGGTATTTTCTATAAAATCCCATTTTTTAGCTGAAATTTTCGAATTATATTCAGTAGCCACCATTCTTAAGTTATAAATATCTCCTTGCAGATTGTCTCCGCAGCTGCTAAAACTATGATCGTTTTCTGAATATTATTTCCTCTACTACTTAACCAGGTAAGTAAACTAAATATTTTATTTCACTCCAAAAGTCTATGAAGCCGTTTCACTGAAAATGCAAGTTTTGAATCTCACTGAACCAAATTAGGCATTTTTGGAGAAATGATCAATGTGGATGCGCGTTTGTTTGTATCTGTATCTATTTGATATCTGTGTGTCTCTATGTGAACTAAATTACTGAAAATGAAATGCCCAACTTCATATTTAGTTCAGCGTCTTCTAAAGATCCAAGAATATTTTTAATAAAATCGCCCCATTCCAAATAACCTTTAGGCGTAAAATGTTTTGACAATTCTTTAAGTTCTCAAGATTACTGCAATGATTTTAAGGTATCGTATGTATAATAGATGTTCATGACAAATGAGATGGACATATTTAATTTTGTAGAACTACGCTTTCTATTCATTTTGGAGTTCTTTAGTGTAACTGATGAAGATATAGACAAAGTCCTGCAACACGGTACTTGTAGAATTATTTAATACAAAGAATTTATATCACAGAAATTCCGAATTATTCTTTACGTCATTCTTTTTTATAATGAGAAGCAGAACATGAAATTTTCAAATGATTGCATAGTGGTCCCCGTTTTAACAGTTGACTAGCGCTATAACCTATAAGGAACTGTAAATGCATAATGGACGTTTATCTCAATTAACTAGAACCAGATAGAATAAAATGCTTACATAAGAATATACTTAGATAAGTGAGTAGAAGGAGTCACTTAATGCAAAGCATTAGAATTGTTTTAAGTGGTAATTTTAATTGCTTTTTGTGAGATCATAAAACATAAAATAATGTTGCAAATACGATTGTGGACCGGGATGAGTTATTATATATGTTGTAAATAGAAGTGTGTATACTTAAACGGGTTTTACCTTAAGGGTTTACAATCTACTTCGCAACCGGGAGCGTAGCTGAAAGGATAGGGGATCAGACAGCTGATCTAAAAGGTAGAGGTAGTTTGTAAGTGGGTTAAAGATAGATATATAGAAACAACACAAGGTTCTTTAAAATACCAGTTTACTCTAGCTTAATGATTGGTTCTCAAGACAAGCTACTCCCGAAGTCTTGAAGAGACCTTGAGTGAAATGGTTTAACAAATATATTAGTACATCAAAGACCCAACCGGGCTTACCTTGAAGATGTGTTTATATACTGCTGAGGATGCAAATTGTAGAGTAGCCACCACTAGTTGGCAGCATGATGGGCCTGGATTTAGGAGCAGCGTGAACTCTGGAGGAACTAGACTTAATGAGAACCTGCCACATGTTCTCTGAATAAACTTCCAACATCAAATCTTCCAGCATAGAGCCCAGCCTAAAGTCCACCCTAAAATCCCGCGTGCGCTAACTCATCCAAGCTTAAATAGGGGCCCTACCCAAAATGGCAGCTACTAGCCCAATCAGCAATTCCCACACTAGCTATTATTTTCCTCCCAAATATTGAATCATATTGTGCAATCACTGTTTACATAATTGAGAACGTGTTGAGACGTGTTACTGTCTACCTGTGCATCATTTACCTTGATCAGCAGGATGTGTGATCCACCAGTCCAGAATACATGTTTTGCCAGTCAGAAAAATTTAAGCTTAACCATGACCAAATAGCTTTGCCCAAACTCAAGGCACATAAAATGAATATTAAATAACAATAATTATTGTAATTTCTAGGTCTTTCTCAGCCTATATTCGCAACAATAAAATATGGAAAACAAACGCTAGCATATAAAAGTTAGGTACGACTATTGGCTCACTTCCTGGATTCAGGAAATGACGGTGACGTGATACGTCATGATCAATTTCTGGAAACGTTTATCTCAATGAACTTTTAAAATAAAAAATATTCAAAAAAGGTAAAGGATATAAAATCAATAAGTAGTAGCCGGGGAATATTAAATGAAAACGGATTTGGGATTTCTTGTATTAAAAACATGAGATCCATCAAGATATGGGCATCTTGTGCTGCAGAATCATTTATTTATTTCTTCATTCATTCTATTGCATCTTCAGTTCCTCTTTTCTTAATTTTACCAAAAGATGGTGAGACATATATTGTCATATTTTGTATACTCCGTACTAGTGATATGTGTGCCAAAGCAATTCAGTTTTACGGGAAATATTAGCAATTTGGGTTCTTTTCGAAACTTTGTATGTAATAAAGCCTAACAGATGTAACAAAGTATTGCTGGAAAATATTACGTGCACAAACATAAAATAAATTACGTTTTAGTTAATTGATGGAAATTGATCATTTCTCCACACTAGCCGCATATAGGCTAAGGGTTTTGATAGATAGAATCAACTCTCCAATTGACTCGTATATTTTCCCGGTAGACCACTAGGGGCTCTCGCATCCGAGATACACCGTTTGTGGCGACATACTATCGTAAGTACTTGAGTCCCAGGCTTCATCATTTAACTCTTATTATTTTAGTTAATTGATGGAAATTGATAATTTCTCCACACTAGCTAGAGAATTTAATGTTAGGACGGCACGTTGGCCATGGTAGCTCAAAGGTTAAGAGCGACTGGACGGAAACCAGGAGATCCGTAGTTCAAATCCCGACCATGGCATTGAATGTTTCATGTTGGCTCTATATAAATTACGTTTAATAATTTTGATGCAGTACGCTAAGTCTGTGAGTGACTGATACAAACATCTTTGTAATAGCATCACGTTGTAAAGAAATAATTTTAAACGTAAGAGGTAAATACAATTCCAGATAGAGTAAATACTGAAATACTAGAGCATGGTCAATGTTGAATAAAGGGCAACTGTGACACTGGCATGTATTGTTTAAAGCGAACCTTGTAGCAAAGAGTGTTCATTACCTCGCATTCCTGGCTTTGCCGACACAGCAAACAGCTTTTAAACAACAAAAAGGATTGTAATTGTAGTTTAACTGCAGTAACAGTAATGTTGCCATAAGAAACCTCACCCTAGCATGGTCATTACATTAGCAAGATACTCACTTGGTGCAGCGCCTTAGGTATGCGGTCGTTATGGCCAAACTATGTCACGTAGAAATTACAAAAAATAAATAAATGTGACGTAAGGTGATAAACTGAGCTAGAGAGCAAACCACAATTATAGTGTTACGAGCTTTATTTCAATTATCATTGTTTTATATATGAGTAAAAGCATGCTGCAAAATGTTATGGGAATTAAAATGAGCCCGATGTGAGGTAAACTTTTAAAGAAACAACAAGGTAAACATTTAAAGTTAAATAAATATGTATAGAAATTGTATTTGAAAATTAAATATTAAATTTTGTATTCCTTTTGACAATAGTTGCCTTCCTTTGCGCGCACTAGAAGAAAAATAACGTGTCCAATATCAGCTCACATGAAGATCCTATATGCCGTTCTGTTCAACCCAGCTGTCAATATATAAGTAGGATTCTCAATTATAATTAACAAAAGACGGCGTCAGTACAACACACTCTCAGGAGCATATGCTATTGGCCTCTTTAGGGATTTAAGAAATTTCCCACAGACATTTACTAACATTTAACCGTATCACTATATCTATAATGGTAACATAAATTTGTAGAGGAATCAGCTGAACATTTACCTCAAGCCAGAGGTGGTACAGCTAAGGAAGATGTATGACAACAAAAAACATCACCTGAAAGTACGATTTACGTGTCGGATCTTTACTATACACTATTATTTTTTGCACTAATATTTATATGTTTTCCACTGTACAGCAGTTCACCTTGGTTCCTGCTTTCCAGAGATACCTATCATTTCATTGTCCTTCTTCCAGTTCCCTCTTTTTCATATGACCACATATTCCCTCGTACCACGTTCTTCTGGGTCTTCCCTACTTTCTTCTGCCTGGCACTTCCCACCTCAAGACTTGTTTGGGCCACCGTTCTTCCGGTATCCGTTGTACATGTCCATACCACTGTAGAGATCTACTGGACATTCCGTATATAACAGTTTCCAGTGCGTCCATTTCATGTCTAAGGTAGGCGTTTCTGACGTGTTGTAACCTTGATTGCATCATACTTCTTCGAGGTTCATCCATTTCTGTCCCTAATATTCTTCTCTACATTCTTCCATTTATTGTACAACTTCCGGAACCATATGTAAGTATACCTTCTATTATTGTTTTTAAAAAAATGCTCTTTAGTCTTTCTAGTCAAATTCCTAATCCATAAAAGACGGGTCAAACTTCTAATCGCCTTCCTTACACAATTTACCCCATTGATAATATATTTTTCACAAGTACCAGTCTTATCTATCATAGCTTCTAGGTACTTAAGTTGTTCGACACATTTAATTATCACATCATTTACTTGCAGATCTTCCGAATTTCCTCCTATTACCATATATTCAGTTTTAATGGCATTTATTTTTAATCCGCCTAATTCAAATGCATTTATTAATTTTCTGTTCATATACTCTAAATAATCTTTATCCCGTCCCATTATCAACTGGTCATCTGCAAATAGTAAATTGTGCAAAAAGCAGCTACTTATGTTTAGTCCCATTGCCCTACATGACTTACTCCACTTTCTCAACAACCCTTCTATAAATATTTTAAACAGTGCAGGTGACATGCCACAGCCTTGTCTTAGTCCATTTGTTGTTGGGAATTCTGCTGATAATCGGTTTCCGATCTTAACACTTGCCTTCAATTCATAAATTCTTTTAATAAATATAAAAGGGACTTTCGTGTTCCTAAGTTTTCCATTGCTTCCGATAGTCTATTTATAGGCACAGAGTCATAAACTATTCTTTTTGCACTCTTACTTCGTGAAAGCTAAATGCGCTTGTATTGTGAAAAGCTTTGTCTCACTTATAAGATTAAAACAGTTACTAGTAAAATGAAACAAGTAACACTTTATTTGGTTTTCATTTGTTTATTTGTTTCACCTTCAACTTGTAACAACATGCACTTACCATCAATGGCTGCGTGGACTCAATAAACTGTACGTCATAATGAGCCGTGTATAATAGCTTCAAGCATTTTGCATCAATAAACATAACTTATCCATCTATCCATCCATGTGAAGGTCTGGTGCAAGGAACCACCTCCTACATACACGCTACAAATTATCTGAAGTTATTGTGGATAATTCTCAAATGAAGTTTTGACAATAATTCTAATGATTTTAAAGCATATATTATACATAATAGCTATCTCTTTTTGTTCTGATTGAACAAATATATCCTTTAATAATGCTTGAAACAGTACAATTTTATAATATTTCCTAGCAGCACACGTTGAAACTTTTAAACTAGGAGTTGTCAGTAGTATAGATTTGGGAGAATCAGCACAGTGTAGATATGATGCTGAACTCTCCTCTGTGTTAATATATGAGTGATGTAGAATGCTCATTGATTTAGAACTCTCCTATGTGAAAATCGAGGTGTAAAAGAAGGGGAGTGTTGGCGTAGTGCCGTTCTCCCCTGTGCAGTGAGATGTGTTTGAGGGTGGGGTGATGATGATGATGATGATGATGATGATGATGATGATGATGATGATGATGATGATGATGATGATGATGATGATGATGATGATGATGATGATGATGATGATGATGATGATGATGATGATGATGATGATGATGATGATGATGATGATGATGATGATGATGATGATGATGATGATGATGATGTGTGTGTGTGTGTGTGATGTGTGATGTGTGGGTGGGTAACGGGGTTCCGGGGGGTGTTTGAATTAAATGTGAATTCATTTCGATGTGTGTGCTTAAACTCTCATGTATGAATATCGAGTCTAGGGTTCGATATGGGGGTTCGGGCAGGGTTATGTTTGAATTAAATGTGGTGATAGTAATTCTTCGATGTCTGTGCTTAAACTCTCATGTATGAATATCGAGTGTAGGGTTTGATATCTATTACGTTTAGTGCTTCGATGTCTGTGCTTAAACTCTCATGTATGAATATCGAGTGTAGAGTTTGATATCTATTACGTTTAGTGTATGATATATGATGCAGTATCGTTATTCTTTAGATAAAAGAATATCGAGAGAATGATTAGGTATGTGTACTGGGAGAGATTTATGAAATAAATGTAATAAGACATTCTGGTAAGGGGTGTTCCCTATCCAGAATCTATCCTTGAGCTATGTATCCAAGAGCGATGTAAAGGTTAAGAAAAGGTTAAATTCCATTCCCACATCGAGGTACGAGAAAATATAAATCTGTTCCACATTGAAGTATAAGAATGGAAATGTAAATCTATATGAGAGGGTCTCATGACAAAGAAATGTTCCCTCTAAGCATAAAAAAGTGGGACATAGCAAATGCAAATAAAATAAAAGCACTACTCATCTCTTTAAGAATGATAAAAAAATATTGAGAGAAAAGTATAAGAATGCAAATGTAAATCTGTTTGAAAGGGCTTCATGATAAAGGAACGCTCCCTCTAAGCACGATAACCTAAAAAGAATATTCCTTCTAAGCATGATAAAAGTGGAACATAACATCGAAAATAAAATAAAAGCACTAACCATCTATTTAAAAATGATTAAGATAACGAGAGAAAAGTATCTCATCTTTAAGTATATATGTGTAATACAAACTGATCAATCAATATGATAATATATATACGCAAGTAGGGATCTATAGTGTAGATATCCTAACTATCCATGGCAAGATATCACCCTCCATATAAAAAAAATTGTCTAGAAAATCTCCCCTTAGTATTACGAATACTCCACTGAACTTCATCCCTCTTGGTATGTGGGTCAGAGAAAAAAAAGAGTTAATCTCTCCAGACTGGTGACAGGGGTGGTCAAAACACTCTTATTGCTGTAGCGAAGTCTAATTTTGTCAAATAACGTTAGGAAAAAAGAATATATTTTAAAATTAAACGAATGAATCTATATATTTGTATGAATGATGAAACAATACTATGAATGTGTTAGTATACCGAATGTAAAAAAAATCAAATGTTCAGAAAAATATATTTTGTACAAGTATGTGTGTGTAAAGAAATGTGTAACTATATCCCCCCCTCCAAGATGTAGGGAACGAATCACAGTTAGCGTGCGCACGCAACATGGTGTTTGGGAAGGAGAGATACGGTTGGAGGGGCTGTAAAAAATGATGAACCTATATAAAGTTTAAACTATGATAATAAAGTTACTAGTAATACATTTGAACTCATAACGTAGTCACTAGTAACAACTTTAAACTCATAGCGTAATATGTAGACAGTAACACCTCTCCCTGAAGGAGGGGCGGAGCCTCTCTCAATAAATACCGTGGTACGGATGAGTGAGGAGGCAGTCGATTCTCTGGAAATATGGATCCTACAGGTAAGATAGAAAAGTTGTATACTGTAATTCATTTTTTATCTCTGTTTACGAAGAAGGTTGAAGTAATACCGATTCGTGTGTGCTTATACGTTTGTTTCAGATCATGAGATGCTCCAGCTAAATCAACTAGCTGAAGGTGGAACACATCTTCCCACAAAGAAACTACGTGAATTAGATCAGTCCGTTCAACACATCATTCGATCCGTCAAAACCGTGAAGACCAGATATGGTGAACGGGTTGTCGTCGAAACATCAGAATTCCAAGTTTTCCTCCCGGAGAGATTCAAACACATGACCGCAGCGCAGAAAGATCTACTACACCGTGGTGACTGCATACTCCAATACCATGGCGAGGAAACTCTAGAAAGTGGTTTCAAACGACACAAATTGTCTTTTTTAAGCAGCCAGTAATGTCGTCAAAAGGTGTGCATAATTATTGAATAAAATTTCATAAAAAAGTGATAATGTAGTTACTTGCATGTAAATGTGAAATCGTACATGTTGTATTAGAACTTAAAGTGTTAATTATCGCACGTCATGTAGTATTAGTAATTGAGAGTGAACGTTGTAGGGTTAATTTTCATGTGTAATAATTACGTACATGTGAATATCGTAGTTCAGTTACGTTATTTCAGATGCATGTTAGTTACGTTTTGTTTGTTGCACGTAAAAGTAACGTTGTAGGTGAAAAAAGAACGTTAATTTATGTGTGTAAAAACGTACATGTGAATATCGTAGTTCAGTTACGGTATTTTACATGTATATGGTTTACGTTGTGTGTTTTATCATTTATGTAAGGGAGAGAGCATTACGTAAAACAGTTACATACTATCTGAATATTGTAGTTACATGATGATAGCAATAACTGAAATCTCTGTGTAAAATACATAATCATTATGTAAATATTTTCATATGTAAAAGTTACATGCATGTTACGTTCTATGTAAAGTATAGAGTTTACGTAAAATTGAGATTCAGACATGTAAAAGTTATTAACATGTATGTTATTTCTGTCACCACCTTACATACATGTAAATCAATGTTCCCGTATGTAAAGTTAAGCGAATGTTGTAATTGCTTTTCAGAAACGGCGACAAGATGCTCCGATAGTGCCACTGGACAACCCTCGATTCAGCAAGATGAAACCCGTCTGAACGTGATCCAGGCTGAACGCTTACAATGTATTCACAGTGAGTCTGCCTTCAAAAACAGATTATGTACCTACGAAATTCGCAATTGTGTTAATATACTTGACCCCGTCATATTCTTAGCAGAATGCAAACCTTTAATTTTGAATGAAATTGATAAGGGCTTAAACATGTATAAATCAGGTCTTAAGATAGGATCCTGTTTATCCTGTCAATATGTCATAATATCACAAGAGAGCGATAATATTCATACATTTAACTTTAACAGTCAACTTGAGGTGATATTGCAATCTACAGATAAATCTATATGGTATGAAGAGAAGATTGTACAACCTATACTAGATCATATGGATAATTTTGAATCGCGTACCAGTTCAAAAGCTTTATACAGTATTGAGAAATTAACAATATACGTGACACAATACGATTCATTGAATGCAGGGATGTATACTGAATTACCCGACTTTATAAAATCGAAGAGAGCTGTTATTAACATTCGTAATAATGATAAATATTGCTTTGCATACTGTCTGTTAGCATCCAAATACCCAGTAGAACGTAACAAGAATCGACCCACGTCCTATAAAAGATATGATTTTCGTAAAGAATTTAACTTTGAGAATATAACATTCCCCGTGTCATTGAAAGATGTAGAAAAATTCTAGAATCAAAATTCAAATATTTCATTAACGATATACGGTGTTGAAAATAAATCGATTATTCTCTTATATCAACCAAGAGAGATAAAATCACATCATGTCAATCTTTTAATGTATAAAAGACATTATTGTCTGATAACAGACTTATCACGTTTGCTAGGAAAGCAGCTAACTAAACATAATGGACGAAAATGGTTATGTAACAATTGTAACTTGTATTTCACATCAGAATCACGTTTAAATAGTCATAAAAAGCGGTGAATGATGAATCAAATTATCAGAATGCCCGAGGCTGGTAAAACTGATCTCGTTGAATTTAACGCATATTCGAAATGTCTAAAAGTTCCATTCGTGGTTTATGCAGACATAGAATGTATCTTACGTAATGTAGATTCGTGTCAAGATGTATCGAGCAAAAGTTGGACACGTACCACTCATAAACATGAAGCGTATGCAATTGCATTACATTTGGTTTGTAGTTATGATAAAAATTTAACACGTTTCAAATCATTTGAAGGTCCATATGCAATTGAAAATTTTCTTAAAGAATTAACGTTAATTGCAAATCAGGTCATTAATATATATGCTAATAAAATTGAAATAAGTATGAGAGATGTGGATGAACTAGAATATCAGAATGCAACACGAGGTCACATATGCAAACGTGAATTTCTTAACTCGTGTATAAAGGTTCGTGATCATTGTCATTTGACTGGAAGTTACGTCGGCCCAGCCCATAAGCACTGCAATTTAAATAGGAAAATGCCAGGATTCATACCAATATTCTTTCATTGCATGTCAAAATACGATGCTCATTTCATAGTAAAGAAACTAGGTTACGATACGGAACCTATCAACTGTATTGCACAAACTTCTGAAAATTACTTATCCTTTAGCAAAAGATATACAAATTCGAATAGAATGAGTATATATCTAAGATTTCTGGATAGCTATCGTTTTTTGGATTCGAAACTTAGTAACCTTTCGGATATGTTAGAATCAGATGATTTTCATTATACCAATAATACGTATACGAATCCTTTGCATAGACAACTGATGAAACGCAAAGGTGTCTTCCCGTACACGTATGTGGATTCTATAGAAAAATTATACGAGAATAGTCTACCATCCAAACATCAGTTTGATCATGTAAGCGATGAGGATTATAGTCATGCTAGAACGGTATGGAATGAATTCAATGTTAAAAATCTGGGTGAATATTTAAATATATATCTTAAGTGTGATACGTTAATACTAACGGACGAGTTTGAACGCTTCCGTGAATTAAGTATCGGTTTGTACGTACTCGACCCGTGTCAGTATTATACACTTCCCGGATTAGCCTATGATGCAATGTTAAGAACGACTGGTGTACAGATTTCATTATTAACAGATAAGACTATGTTAGATTTCTACGAAAAAGGAATACGAGGTGGAATTTGCACTGTGTCCAAACGGTATGCAAAGGCGAATAACAGATACATGACTAGCTATGATAACACTCAACCAACTAATTATTTAATGTACGTCGACTACAATTCTTTATAGGGATATACAATGGAAAATAATAGCTTACCATACACTGATATAAGGTGGCTAACTGATGCTGAAATTAAATCAATAGATTTTATGTCTATTACAAGTGATTCTGACGTGGGATATGTGTTGGAAGTGGACTTTAAATATCCACAGGAACTTCATGATATACAAAATGATTTGCCATTATGCCCTTTGAATGAAATCGCGCCAGGTGATAAGTATACAAAATTGCTAACAACATTGAATAATAAAAATAAATACGTATTACATTATCTCAATTTTCAACAATGTGTTAAACTTGGTTTGATTCCATCGCGTATACATAGAGTAATAGGTTATAAACAATCTAACTGGATAAATCCTTACATTGAACTCAACGCTCGTAAACGTATTGAACATAAGACGAAATTTGGCCAAAATCTATGGAAGTTAATGAATAATCGTGTTTATGGAAAATTTATAGAAAATGTAAAACGTTATAATTCATTTCATTTAGCTACCAGCTGGAAACGAGCGCGTAAATTGTTAGCTCGACAGACGTGTATAAGGTACGTGATTTTTGATGAAAATTTAATAGGTATAGAATTGGTCAGAGATGAAATATTGATGAATAAGCCAATATACATAGGACAAGCAATCCTGGACCTATCCAAACATAAAATGTATGATTTTTATTATGAAATTCTGAAGAAAAAATTGAAAGATGTAACTTTAATCCATACGGACGCGGATGCTTTTCTCTTTGAATCTAGCTGCGATATATATGAATTTATTAAAACCAATATACATTTATTCGATACATCGAATTATCCAATGGATAATGTGTATGGTATTCCGTTAGCAAATAAGAAAATTTCAGGATTATTCAAGGATGAGCTAGCCGGTAGAGTGATGACTGAATATGTAGGATTGAAATCGAAATTATATTGTTATCGATATGATACTGAAGTGATTGAAAATCAAAAGGTGTAACAAAAGATTCGATGAGATTCATAACCTTTGAACAATATCTCTCATGTATTACACATCCTGACACGATACATGGAAGCATGCAGACATGTTTCAGAAGTTATAAACATAATGTTCATACCATTGAATCTAATAAGATAGCTTTAAGTGGTATCGATACAAAACGATACATTCCCGATAATTCATTTTCAACATTAGCATGGGGACATTATGCTATAGAAAATTGTCAAGTGTAATTTTTTTTCTTTTCTCAATAAAGCATAGATTCAACTGAGTTAAAAGGTATTACTAGGCCATGATAATAACATATTACTGTATTTCAAAAAACAAAATAATTGAGTTTCAAGTATAATTGTAAAGTGTGTTACAACTGAGCTAAAAGGTATTACTAGACACATGATAATAACATATTACTGTATTTAAAAAAACGAAATAATTGTGTTTCAAGTATAATTGTAAAGTGTGTTACTAATTACATGATAATAACATATTTACTTCATTTGAAAGATAACGTGTGGCTTTTTTTATGTTTACGTTAGGGGGGAAGGAATATTTTTTCCTATTCATGTCGTTTTGAAATGTTAGATAGCAGAAATCAATGTAACCTTATTGATCTCTACAATGAAATGTTAATTCAACTATAATCATGTATAATTTTTTATTAAAATATATTTACTAATTATATCAAAATGTTATTATTATGTCTCCGTTAAGGTGTGAGGGGGGATTTATATATAATCAATGTGAACTAGCATGTACATTATGTTAAAGGCTCTTATTTCAGCTATAATCATGTATGATGTTTGTTTAACGTATATTACTAATTACTTCAAATTGTAATTATCATGTTTACGTTAAGGGTAGGTGAATTTGTATATACTCAATGTGAACTAGCATGTACGTTATGTTAAAATCTCTACAATTAAATGTTAATTCAACTATAATCATGTATGATTTTTTTAAAAAAGTATAAAAATGTTATTATCATGTTTAAGTTAAGGAGATGTGAATTTATATATAATCAATGTGAACTAGCACGAACGTTATGTTACAGAAGATATCAGGAATCAATGTGAACAAAAAAAAACACAATATATCATTAAAATTATATTTCTTTATTGAGTTGTGTGTTTTTTTTATTTATACAATGTCCACCTCATTAATCCATTCACGGGTAGGAAATCCTAACCATTTCACCAGAATCCTATCACCACGTCGTCTGATAATCCTTTCAACTAAATACGTGTCTGGATATTGAGTTTTCTGTAATTCATAACCGTAGAATGCTCCTTCAGTCAGTTTACCCTCCAGATCCTCGATGAGATAGGTCAATGGATGTGTCCTTTGCACTGTACGTATCCTAAAGACTTCAACACTCCAATTTGGTAGATAACCTTTCTCCATAACACCTTTATGCTTAGAAATCCTCACGTAGTCACCAACACGATGAAGTCTAGATCTTCGCTTCTCACGCAGACTTCTATCATATTTGTATACGCTGAGCAGGAGAGAATTATCACGAACTTCTACAGGCTTCATACGAATCGTTCGATGGTAAGTATTATTGTATGTATGAATAATTCTAGGTAGTATGTTTATCCATTGATATGGGCCTTGAACAATAAATTCCTTATGCCAATTCAGTTTGATTGTTCTTATTAAACGTTCCACTGCAGCAGCCTTAACGTGAGTGAATGTACTGTAATGATTAATATTATTACGATTCATTAGTTCGCGGAAATGTTTATTGTAAAACTCCCTTCCATTATCAGATTGAACATTCTTCGGAAACGATTCCATTTCATTCAATATCTCCTCCATAGCAGTCGAAACGTTAATACCACTTTTATCACGTAATGGTCTTGCATAAGCCATCTTGGAATAAAAATTGCATGCAAGAAGAATATACTTATAATTCCTATTGTCTCTTGCATAATTAGACATGTCCATAAGATCTATTTGTACTAAATCGTTCATTCCTTTGCTTATGATCTTACGACGTAAAAATCGTCTTCTAGCTGGTGCATGTAACTCGGTTGCAATGCGACGTTTTATCATGCTATAATTTTTGATGTTTTAAGTTCTGTAATAATTTCTTCTATCTCGGGTGAGTGATTCAAATTACCTGCATCCCTCGACGCAACTAATAATCTTAATCTGTTTATTATTTCATTCGGATCGTTCCAGTAGACGTAATCTAATTTTCTCTGCGGTACATGTTCTTTCCAACGTAAACCAAATCCAGTGCGATTACTAACAAGGTCACGAATGATATGACGATACTTGAACCCTCGATTTGCTCTTAAACGTCCATCTCTTGAATAGCCGTGTCTGTAAACTTGAGTATTCTGTAAGATTTGTGAATACACGTCTAAATCATCATCTGTGTACGATGTCTTGCGAGGTAAACGTTTAAATAATAATTCATATAAGCCTGCTGTGGGTTCATACGTTTCTGTCCCTATCTGAATACCATCAGATTTAAACACAACTGTCTTGTTACCCAATTTATACTCATTATCCTCGTAACGTATGCCGTAAGTATTGTCCATGTCACTGGAACTAGCAGTTCGAATCTTGTGTAGATACTTTGACACGAGATCAGATCCGCTAGCATCATCTGTAGTTTCGTCCTCGTTGTTGTCTTGGTATGCTTTCGCTATTACTTTCAATGGTTCGGTTACAGGTTGAAGAACTTCAGACATGACTCGTTGCGTTTCGAATTTCATTCCTTTGAGAGAACGTAACTTTTCTCTTATTGCCCTACTGTGACGGGCAATGGATTCCTTAAGTCTTATAGCTTCAGCATCCATATCGAAATTAATGTATAATTAATCAGCTACTGCTAATTTATATGAAACTATCAGTTCTATACTTAATATATGACCATCTTTAGCACGTCCGGCTGGCGCTGTAAACGATAGAATATCGCCAGTTTCAACTCTTACAGGATATCTTTCAACTAATCTTCCGTTTATCGCAAACAATGTATCATTTACAGCATGCGGATGTACCGATGATACAATAGAACACGAGAGTACACTTCCATTTCCAGGAACTTTATAGTATTCGAGTCCCGATGTTAACGTATACCTTAAAGAGGGACCTCGAAACGGACGTGTTTGCAATGAAATTATGAGATGTGCTTTCAATTGTTGTAACATAGTGTTTACAACATTTCTCATTCGTGTTTTCATAGTATGAATATCATTATTTATAGTGATTAGTTTATTATCAAGTTCCGTTTGTCGTGCGGTTAGTTCTTTCACTTCTTTTTCTACAGCTGTAGTAATAGTCTCGCTAGCGTAGGTGATTGTTCTAGTTAACTGACTTTGTAATTCATTCTGTTTCCGTGTAATAGTATCGGCAATGTTTGTTATAGTCTCAGTTAAACCCGTTTGCAATTCATTGTGTTTCTGTATAAAGAAATGATTAACATATTTCATGGTGACTGCATCACTATCATCTATCGGGTCGGCTAAATCCTTCAATCTCTTCATTCGAAATGATAGAGTTTCATTAGAGTCGTGAATTGGAATCCTATCATCTACATATTTTTTATTAGGAACGTCGTGTTCGTGAAGGGGGTCCAACAGCGTTTTCATTCTTATACCATCTATAATGACATTATTTTCGGAATCACGTTTAAATGCATATTTACTTAAGTACTCCATTAAATTGTTGTATTGGATGTCGAGCGATTTTTGTATGTGATCCCTAAGCATAGCTTCAAACTCGCCCATACGCTGATACGAGGTCTGCTCGCTGAAGATCTGCATTCGATTCTCGACGTCAGCCGTACGCGTATCCACATAACGTTTAGTCGATGCATCGTCACCTTCTTCAGGGTCGTGAATATTGCACAATCGCTTTCCCTTGAATCGATAGTTTCCCGATCCATCTCTGGTTATGATATATCGATTGAACACGCCCCTAGAGGGTATGATTCTTCGGGATCCGAACCTGTCGATACTCATTGCTTAAGTGATGGATTATTCTATTTATTCATTCTGATAAAGCGATCAAAACCGTGACGGTTGCGTCCCTCGTTCAGTGGATATTCTGGTACTATAACAACAAAGGATCGTTCATCACTCTCCCATATATGTTTACACATATCCTTAAATTCATCATAGGACATATCGGTATTTACATAATCTTCGTATTTATGTTTTAAATTGAGATTATCCTGTCTAAAGAATATAATCATATTTGCATTAACTCTAATTAAATGTTTAGGTACTTTAGCATATGATTGTGCTAAATATATAGCATCGACATTACGATGTCTACCCATACTGTAATATGAGGCTATCTTACACTGTTTTTCATTTATCACATCATCAAATACGAATATCGAATTTTCTCTAGCATCCGACGTTTGAATCACTTTATCACCATCATCGAACGTAAATACACCTATATCGGGTATAGTTTTCAGTAACCTGAGTAAATATCGATATTTAGGTTGTTGCAACGATTTCGAGTATATGTAGAGGTTTTCGAATCTCAGACCATTCTCGTGAATAAGCAGGTTGAGTAAAACGTTCGTTTTTCCAGCATTTGAACTGCCCAGTATGAGCGCTCTAACGTTACTCGGAAACAACGTACCGTGTCGTCCTTTGCGAATGTCATCCTCGAAATCTAACACCTGTATGGGTAGCGTACACTTTTGCTTTACTATCTCCATATCGCGACTAATACTTATAAAGCATAAGTTTTGTCTTTTTATTTCATAGTGGGACATGCGTTCTACACGTGCACGCAAAGGTTCGGGAATTCTTAATTCCTTGATTAATTCATTACCATTTGAGGCACATTTACCGGGTTATCGTTTCTGTGGTCCCGGAACGAAATTACATAAACGCTTGCAGAGAGGTGACTTACCGGTGAACGGGTTAGATTCAGCGTGTCTCGATCACGATCGGGCTTACGCAGAGAGTACTGATACAGAATCTCGTCGTCTAGCCGATAAGGTGTTGGTAGAGAAAGCTTGGAGACGTGTAAAGTCTGCCGACGCTTCTTTGGGCGAACGACTTGCAGCTCGACTTGTGACTACACTTATGAAGGGTAAATTGGCAGCGGGCGCTGGCATGCGTAAACGTCGCAACAAGAGAGGTGGTTTCTTACCTTTGCTACCACTTTTAGCAGCTCTAGGTGCAGCAGGTGGTCTAGCTGGAGGTGCTGCTCAGATTGCTACGGCTGTCAATAAGAAACGTTCGGATGCAAAACAACTTGCGGAATTAACACGTCACAACGAGCGCATGGAATCTTTGGCTCAGGGCAAAGGTCTTCGCCGTAAGAGACGTCGTAAGGGTAGAGGATTGTATCTTCGATCAAAAAACTTGGGGCGAGGCCTATATTTATCCCGGAAAAAGCCCTGAGTGCTAACGAGATCGATTCGTATGCACGACGTCTACACATTCCACATTTTAGAGGTGTCTACATGATCGATAAACTACCTCCACGTCCTCGATACTATTAGAGAATAGTAGTGAATCTGGATACATCAAATAATCCTGGTACACATTGGGTTGCTGTACGTAAGGATGGTGATGTTGCCTACTACTTTGACAGTTTCGGCGATCTGAGACCTCCGGAAGAGATAGAAACATACCTTTCGGGTGTCAAGCTCCTATATAATACGACGAGATTTCAAGAATTCGATTCTGTGATTTGCGGTCACTTGTGCCTTCAGTTTCTCCTCGATGAGTTACACGATCACCGTGAGTGGTAGTGATACCAGCTTCTCTACATTTCTAAATCCACCATTACATCTGGATCCTAACGGACATTACGAGATAGCTCTATTGAATTTTGAGACTATTTACTCGATTCCGAATGTGCACGAGAGTAATAATCTATTCCATTACGTTCGTGATGGAAAAGTCGAACGTATAGTAATTCCACCGGGTACTTATGAATTGGATGATATCGCCAGATTGATCAAGGATGCTCTCGACATCGGTGATGACTTTATTCTACGTGCTAATAATAACACCATGAAATCATAAATTCAATCTCCCTATATTATCGACTTTAGTCGTGAGAGATCTATTGCTCCTCTTCTCGGTTTCACCTCTAAACAGAGGGTACCGGCAAACGTGCTGACCGAGTCTAATGATTTGGTTAACATATTCAAGGTCAGCATCATACGTATCGAGTGTAGTCTTGCAACGGGATCTTTCATCAATGGTAAAAGTGGTCATTCTCTGTATGAATTTTTCCCATCGGTACCTCCAGGTTATCATATCTCGCAGGAACCATCAAGACCTATATATTTACCAATCATCGATACGAATCTCATTGATCATCTCGACATTAGAGTGGTAGACCAGAACGGCGATAAGTTAGATTTCAGGAACGAAACCATAACTGTACGATTGCACATACGTCGTAATGGGTATAAGTTTTAAGAGACGATGCTATATTAAAAAACATCTCTCGAGATTGAACTCTACTCGATCATCGACCCGCAAGCTAATCACATCGTCTAATCGAAAATTTCTCGCTAACTTAGGCTTCAAGGTTCTATGATGGATGTGTTGGACGTGACCGGGATTCCGACTTTTGATGATAAGATCAGTAAGGAGGAAGAACACGTATTCCTACCGTACAATACGTCAGCTCTCGATTTGAACGATGAAATTAGAATTCCATGTCAAGCTGAAGATTTGTACACGCTTCCTAGTAGAAGTTATCTCTACATTGAGGGGACTCTCACTAAACCCGACGGCACCGTCGCCACATCGAAATTGAGTAACAATGTTATGGCATTCCTATTCGATGAGATTCGTCTGGATATGAATGGAACGACTATTGATAGAACTAGGAATCCGGGAATTTCATCAACGATGCGTAACTATGCCGCACTGAATGAACTGGAATGGAATCGTTTACTTAATGCTGGATGGATCTATCCAGGAGGTGTGGTAGACATCGTGAATACATCGAATGGTATCTTCAATGCTATCGTTCCTCTTTCGATGTTGCTGGGTTTCGCCGACGATCACAAGGAGGTCATACTTAATAGCAAGTTTGAACTTATTCTCGTTAGATCTAAGGATTCTAATAATTGTATCATTGGAAAGGATCCTACAACCATACAACTAACTAGACTCGAATGGAGGATGCCTGTACTTCGACTTTCAGATTCTGAACGAGTTGATAAACTTAAACTCGTCAATTCGGATAAACCTCTACACGTCGCATTTCGAACCTTGGACCTTCACACTCAACCTGCTGTACCTCAAACTAAAGCGTTCACATGGAACATTGCAACCACGACTAAACTTGAAAAACCACGTTTCGTCATAGTCGGTGCACAAGTGGATAGATTGAATCATCTCGCTAAGGATGCTTCTCTATTTGATAATTGTAATATCACCAATCTGAAACTTTATCTCAACAGTGAATCTTACCCCTATCACGATATGAATTTGGATTCCACCAATTCGAAATTTGCATCTCTGTATGATCAATATTCCAAATTTCAATCATCCTACTATGGAAAGGAGAATTACCCTCTTTTGAAAAGGAACGACTTTCTGAAATATGCACCGCTATTCGTCATCGATTGCTCTCATCAACCTGAGGATACTGTGACGGGGGCAGTGAATGTCAGATTGGAAGTTCAAGCATCGTCAAATTTTCCTGCACAAACTTCATTATTCTGTTTAATTATTCATGATAAATTATTCACTTATAAACCATTAACTCATGTTGTACAATCTATCATATAGGTGTAATAAATAAAACATTACAAATTCAAATTATCTTTTTATTGACTTTAACATACATCTCCAACATCCTCTTCCTTGCACTCCTGCTTTTTGCATCATATGAACATAATGATTTATGAATATCATACAACTGATATAAATTTCTTTCAATATATGGAATTAGTCTTTTAAGTCCATTGAATGCAGTACTATTCAGATTTATACTGCCCACATTTAAACATGTATTCACAAACGTTATTTCATTCATCTTATTCATGCATAACATTATATTAAATGCATATATTATATTTTCACTGTACGGTGCACATGGATGCTTACCATCTTTCAGATACGTATCCAAAACATACAAATTTGACATTGTTACCTCCCAATCCTCTTTTGTAATATACACAAACGTATCGTCATGTGTGGCTTTAATGTAAAGTGATGGGAGTTCATTGTATAATCCTATGTTCACACGAAAGTCAATGCTGATGGAGATGTCGTTATCGTTCATGCACACACTATTTACCATCACTCGCAACTTCCTCCTCTACTTCTTCTGCGAAGGGTGTGAAGGGTTCGAACATCATTATGATGAAACTGTCTTGATCGAACGTCTTCTTGGCTTTGACGATTCTCGGTTTGCAGTTCGTCTTCTTCTTTTTCTTGTCTCCTTTCTTACTGGATCTGCGGACATACACGAACTATGTCTCAACATCGTGAATATTTAATACACTTGTTAACGTAAAACTCTTATTATTTTATACTCACTTTTCTATGACTTCCTCCTCGGGTTTCGGTGTACCGATATCCTTAAACGGACGGTCATTGTACGGACCGCACACATCCTCACCTTGATCCTGTTCGGACTGGCATGCCACATCTTCACTTTGGGCTTTACTGAAATAAACATATTTATGATTAGTTGTCTAACACATAACAACACTTTCACGTTAACACACAATTATAATTCTACTTACCCGAGATACACTTTACAATTCTTTCCGCATTGAGCATAAGATGTGATCGAATCATGATGGGAAGGATTCTTGCAAATCACTTGATGCATCTTTCCATCACACATTTCATCGTGATGCTCAACCCAATGCTTTTGCAAATCTTCGAAATTGCGTAGATTCTCCCAGAATCTGGTATCACTTTCAATGATAGGAGTTGTTGTTCCACTCATCTTGACGTTGCGATGTAAAGTGAGAATGCATTCGTTCCCGAGTGAGCAGATGGGTGATGAAACGTGATCATACCTGTCTCCCCCCTCCCAATCCTATCGTCGATTGTACTTAACGTACGGAGGGTTTGTGTGAAGTGAGGACACGTTCG
Source organism: Mantis religiosa (assembly GCA_030765055.1). Lineage (NCBI taxonomy): Eukaryota > Metazoa > Arthropoda > Insecta > Mantodea > Mantidae > Mantis > Mantis religiosa. The sequence goes on along the minus strand of CM060953.1, from coordinate 133,234,022 downwards.
TTCCCGAGCTGGCGGGACAGGATGAGACCTGTTAATTCGAATTTACTATATTACCATTTTATCACGTTCCCCCCCTTCCACCCTCTCGTCGCTTGTACTGGAGGAGGACTAGTGTTTATCCTCGCGTACATGAATGGGTATCGAACCGAGGACTCTATGTTCATATATATGAATCCTCCCGAGAACTCGATATTCATAGATGAATATTTATACGCCCACACATATACACATATGCACAAATCTTGAGGAATGACAACACGTCATCACCCTTATACTTCAATGTGGAACAGATTTATATTTTCTCGTACCTCGATGTGGGAATGGAATTTAACCTTTTCTGAACCTTTACATTGCTCTTGGATACATAGCTCAAGGATAGATTCTGGATAGGGAACACCCCTTACCAGAATGTCTTATTACATTTATTTCATAAATCTCTCCCAGTACACATACCTAATCATTCTCTCGATATTCTTTTATCTAAAGAATAACGATACTGCATCATATATCATACACTAAACGTAATAGATATCAAACCCTACACTCGATATTCATACATGAGAGTTTAAGCACAGACATCGAAGCACTAAACGTAATAGATATCAAACCCTACACTCGATATTCATACATGAGAGTTTAAGCACAGACATCGAAGAATTACTATCACCACATTTAATTCAAACATCACCCTCCCCGAACCCCCATATCGAACCCTAGACTCGATATTCATACATGAGAGTTTAAGCACACACATCGAAATGAATTCACATTTAATTCAAACACCCCCCCCCGGAACCCCGTTACCCACCCACACATCACACATCACACACACACACACACATCATCATCATCATCATCATCATCACCCCACCCTCAAACACATCTCACTGCACAGGGGAGAACGGCACTACGCCAACACTCCCCTTCTTTTACACCTCGATTTTCACATAGGAGAGTTCTAAATCAATGAGCATTCTACATCACTCATATATTAACACAGAGGAGAGTTCAGCATCATATCTACACTGTGCTGATTCTCCCAAATCTATACTACTGTTGTCTGTTGCTGTGCCAGATTGGATATTACCATGGTTTTCCACGTTCTACAACCTTTTTGCATTATTCTGCAGTAATTATTGTTATTAAAATTTATCATGTTAGTGTGCAATGCTGCCTAGGAACAAATGTCTACAACATGAAAGGAAGACGAAGAACTACAATAGGTATAAGGACAGATAATGAATATAATCTATAAGAAAACTTTAGGTTTTATATATTTGTTTAAATAACCAATGTTTTTCTTACAGTTTACACTAAGACGTCGCTCCCATATTACTTTACTGGGCTGGAACATCAAATGAAAGGTTTTATTTGCTGTGTTCTATCCCCTTAATTTTTGTTTGCTTGATTTAATATTTCTTGTAAGCTTAATATTTATTTTATTGGGTTGTCTTAATGAACAAAATATGAATGAACGCACAAATACATGAACTATGAGCACTAGCTTGATCATATTCATTGCAATACAAAAAATTCAATTGGCAAAACCCCAAATGAAAACTCGGTCCAGCAATTTTAAGCAGAACACAAAAGCGTAAATCCCACATCGTCATGGTAGTTTGCGGTATGAATTACGCCAAAGGCACTTAATATAATATAAACATCTGTAGGGCATAGCAGGATTTCTCGCAACGAATCCTCAAAATTTCATTTCAGCAGCAGCTAACAAGCTATAGCATAAGAATAATCAATACAAACAATTGAACTGGGCAGGTTAATAATTTAATTTAAAGCAGCGCCGTGTTGTTATTGGAAGTTGTATTATTTAAGGAAATTTTAGCAGCTCTTTGCAATAATCACCAAAGAGAATCACTTGCAGATCAATGCCGAAACCGATCAGTAGAGCACAACATTGTCGTGTATAAAGGTCGGAGAGATGTACACTCGTATGCGACAAAAGTTAGCTAGACAGAGTATGAATGAAGTCAGATGTACAGTACGGCCATCTAATGTGCAAACGTAGGAAACAACGATACGTAGTACTAGTCAATCATTGACATGCAAGTGTTTGCAAACGCAAGGTCAAGGTGTAGTGTAACGCGCCTGTTTCGTTTCCTTTCACAGTAAGACGGTACTGGTCATATTGTACCTGCCTGTGTTTGTTTACATGCGTGGCCGATAACAACACAACCCCTGTGCAGTATAGCTATGAGAAACGCACACGCCTTTAGTAATGTCTGACAACTAGGAGGAGGCGAGAGGGGTCTGAGGTGTGAGAACAGACTTGAACTATTAGTAGTAAGTTGGTTTGCACCAAAATGTATCAATGTGGATCATTCATCTGCCAGAACTAACACTTGATTATAGCTGCCGTGATAGGTGTTCCACTTCTGACAATACCGTATATTGTATGCCATATTACCGTTCATAAGAAATGACTTTATGTAATATTTCAGCTAACAGTCAGTACTAAAATTGAATTAACATAAAAGGCATAACTTCCATACCGTTGCAACAGATATTCATTCAGTGGAAACTTAAACGCCGTAAAAGTATGGCATAAATTAGACAATAAAAGCAGTTTAATTAATAAAGGTAACGAAAAGCAACGGTATCACTTATATAATTTATTGTTGTACATTTTTACGGGTATTAGCTAACAAGCAGTTGAATTTTCTTATTAAGAAAGTTAAGTAAATACAGCTCAATAACCCTGAATGAGCACTGGCACAATAACATAAAACATAAACTCTGAGTAGGATATGTTAAATGCAAATGGGGAAGCTTCGCATCATTCATTCCCATAGTGATAATCACGTACCATGCGCAAAATCTAAGGCTTATGAGTTTGATAGCATTTCTCCTGTTTCTATAACATTATTAAATATTTTTTGTTTCCTTGATTATTTTATGTTTAGTAAATATTAAGAAATAATTTCACCTATTTAACTGATTTCCATTATCTGTATACACTCGTCTAACTGCTGATATAAATTTTGAAATTGTTGTGTTTGTCTTTAAAGGTTCTGCATGCAACATTCCAAACCTTGGGATTTTCTTAAAGGAATATGTGCAAAGAGAGAAAGTGAGGAATGAAGAGAGTGAGAAAGAGTGAAAATGGAGTGCAGAAAACAAAGCTGAGGTACTCTGTTTATTTTTGCAAAAGAATTTGCAAGAGTGGCATTAGAGCATCAATGAATGTGTTGTACTTTGTAGTGATTTGGTGATGAAAGATGGCTTGCAGTGACTGAACTGAAGCATTTGAAATGAAGTACAGTGAGTATAAAGTTTTACAAAGATTAGGGGAAGGAAGAAACATGCTAAGGTGGATAAGGAGGGGTACCAGCAATCAGCTTGGCTATTGAATGAAGAGAAGTGCTTTCCAATATATATATATATATATATATATATATATATATATTGCACAAAATATGAATGTAAAAGTATGGAAAACTATGGGAAACTTTGGAATATCTGAGTTCCTTATACATTTTATTAAAAGAATGTATGAATGTAAGACAAGTGTTAAGATGGGAAACCGAGTATCAGCAGAATTCCCCACAACAAAAGAACTAAGACGAGTTGTGGCATGTCACCTACACTGTTTAAGACATTTATAGAAGAAGTGTTGATAAAGTGGAATGAGTCATGTAGGGGAACGGACTAAACATCAATGGCCGCTTATTGCACAATTTACTATTTGCAGATGACCAGATTATAATAGGACTAAATAACTAAATAACTAATAGGACTATAACTAAAAAATGAACCAATGCATTTGAAGTAGGTGGATTAAAAATAAATGCCATTAAAGCAGAACATAGCAGGAAATTCGGAAGATATGCAAGTAAATGATGTAATTAAATGAGTCCAACAATTTAAGTATCTAGCATCCGTAATAGATAAGACTGCCAATTGTGAAAATATACTATTAATAGGGTAAATTGTGCAGGGAAGGCGATTAGAAGTTTGAGCACTCTTTTATGGAATAGAAATTTCACTAGAAATACTAAACAACAAATTTTAAAAACAGTAATAGAAAGTATACCTACACTTGGGTCCGAAAGATAGACAACAAATGGAAGAAATCAGAAAAGAATGATATGGGGTTTACTCCAAAATATGTGTACATGTAATATAATAAGGCATGTCTTTATTCCTTTCTAAATTTGATGAGCTGATTCCAAAACAGTAATCAGTTTTTTCTACCACGTCTTTATTTTTTACTTTTTTGTTTTCAACTAGTTGTTTTACCTAAAACCTTTAATGTAGTTCTGCGCATAAATATTGTATGGAACTAAGAAAAACTAATAATATATTTGTTGAAATAAATATGTTTCACAACAATGACACCAATGTAACAGACAATACTAAAATTAGTAATGCTGTATAATGGATTTATATATGCATCGGTTCCAGTAGAACCATTCAGTTCACTTCAAGGAAATACACTATAACCAAAACTTACTTTTAGAAAAGTGAAACATGCAGAACATTAGTGGCAAGTATGTGGAGATTTAAAAGTTACTGGCGTGTTATTAGGTCAGCAAGCAGGCTGTATTAAAATGCCATGTTTTATTTGTGAGTGGGACAGCACTGGAGAAGAAATAATTGGACGCAGAGAGTTTCATGTAAGGAAAGAAAAATGTTATTTATGAGTGCCTTGCTTAGTGAAGCAATATTTTAAGGCTTTAAATAAGAATAACTTCTACAAATAAATCTGCTAAAAGTTCACTGAAATATCGGATGATAAAGTTGAAGAAAAAATATTTGTTGGGCCAAAATAATGAAGTTGATATCTGATATCTTATTTAAAGAAACGATGACAGATAATGAAAATCAGTCACGGATTGGTTCTAAGAGTGTCATCCAAAACTTTCTGGAAAATTACAAGAGTCCAGAATAACAAAATATTGTAGAATACATGCTAGAAACATTTTAAAAGCTGAGTTCCAAAATGATTGCACTCTCATTGAGTCTGTTTTACAGGAAATCTCGGCTGTGACTGCGAGGATAAGGGTGAACGAGTTCACTAGGACTTAAAGAAATGGAAAGACGTGTAAAGGCAAAATGTAAACTAACCTGGTGTAATGTTGGAATGTATGTAATTATTTATAAGAGATGTGAAATATTACCTTATTATGAAGTGTGTTGTGTTGACAATTGTAGATTTATTATCTTTTATTTGATAATATATATTCAATAGACCACAGTACAAAAACTCACACTTTGCTATTTCTTTTATGTGAAGGATTGGTACGTGATGGAGGAAAACTAAGTCCATATTCTGATTCAGCTTACTCTAATTAGGGACAATGACATTATGAAATTAAAACCCCAAATTAGAGGTTAAATTTTGCATATTAGGGTAACTGATGGCAGCCAGCAAACACACACCATGGGCTAGCGACGGAAAAGAGAGTATCCACACGCCACTGTAAGGTGTTCAGAGCCTTGAGTATTCGGAACACGTACCGGAATCACGCCGAGCCATTCCCTAACATCTTATTGTTTCCTCTCTGACACCGCCGCACAAGCGACCGATCGATTTCCAAAAGCTGACAAGTATTCCCCTGTTGGTACCCCTGCCAGTAGCATGAATATTATTTATTACTCCTTGGGTTATTTCAGCCTAACGCTTTAGCGCTTAGCATTCTGTACGTGCACCAGGAAACGAAATATTTCCCGCCCATTCCTGCAGTTGTGGGGAAATGCTACGCTATAAATTATTTGGAATAACATACCGCAGTACCAACATTATCATTATGTTTAAGCTTCAATAAGACTTTGCACGATAAGTTTATGGAACTTCGAGTGGTCACCATTAATCATGCCGACCATCTAATTTTGGATATTTAAACTAAAGGCTGGTTTCCATAATTAGTAGGTATACATCACAGATATCAAAATAAAATTCAAGGCCGCCACCTACGAATAAATCTAAAATAAAATATGTGTTTCAAACAACATTCAACATGTTGCAAAAATATGAGAGAGAATAAAAGTCAAATGAAACTCTCTTAGGCCGCTGATTGCTAGAGAAAGCTTCATGGATGTTTATTTGCTCTCTTTTCTACATCTAGTAGTAGAGTACACATTTTGAGGTCCTCATACAAATAATAGGAAAAGGACTGCCTATGTGAACCTGGAAGCTTAACCATTATACTGTGTAACACACTAACAAGTGAATTGCAATGTCTTACTCCATTTATTGTGAAGAACTTAGTGCTGCGAAACTTATATGCACACATACGAGGTGAGTTGAAGTTATAACACCTACTTCTTTCTCAGGACTGGGACCAGACAGGAACTTCTGCTTTTTTCTAAACATACGTGGGCTCTTTGTGAATGCGTGAGAGAGATGGCAGCTTTCTATAGTGCATAGAACTTTAGTGGCAGCGACGAGAGTTAGGGCTGTTTTTGATACTTAAAATGGCGAGGTTTCCATTGCAAGAATAGCGTGTAATCATTCGTTTTCTCTATTTTTGTGGCGTGTCACCTATTGAAATCATCGTCAGTTGAATGAGAATTTGGTGATGGTACCATGGATGTGTCTAATGAGCGTTACTGGGTGCAAAAGTTCAATGAAGGTAGAATATCGTGTGACAACAAACCAAGACAGTCACTGTCTCACACCAGCCTGTCTGACGATATGATCCACCGAGTGGTGAACGTTGTTTTGGAGGATCGACGATTCAGCGTTGCAACCAACGCTTCCAAAATTAGAATTTCCATAGGATCTGTGCACACAATCCTTCATGAAGATCTGAAAATGCGAAAAGCGTATTCCAGGTGGGTGCCACATGCAGACAAGGCTGCGCTCGTCGCAAACTCTCAGGCGACGTTGACGCGTGATGACGGAATGAATGGAACTTTCGTTCAATCGATTGCGACAATGGATGAGAGGGCGTGGTTGCCCTTTTTCAACCCTGAAACGAAGTGCCAGTCAGCTCAATGGAAGCACACAGACTCGACATCACCAAAAATTTTCGGGTGAGCGCCAGTGCTGACAAAATAATGGTGGCCATCATCGCATTCCAAGCCCGCCTCGGAAGCGTAGATGGTAGCATGTCTGCCTCACGTTCAAGAGGTCCCGAGTTCGAATCTCGGTCAGGGTGAGTTACCTGGATAAGGTTTTTCCGGGGTTTTCCCTTATCCTTAAAGGCGAATGTCCGGTAACTCTAAGCTCCATGGAACCCGGAGGCATTGAGCATCACTTCACCCATTTCATTCATCGTCCGATATGACTAAATGTTGGAGGACGTAAATTACAAGGAGAAAAAACAAGGATCGCATTCCGAAGAGCACTACGGGGACAACTGCATCCTACCAAAATGTTTTGAAGAATAGAATCCTCCCAGCATTGCGTGAAAAACGGGCGGAAAGGGTTGGACGTGTGCTCTTTCATCAACACAACGCACCAGCGCATAGGGCGAGCGCAATGCGGGAATTTCTTCGTGACAACTGTGAAGTGATAGCTCATACTCCCTACTCACCTGACCTGACTCCTAGAAAGTTTTGGCTGTTTCCCACGACGAAAGACACTCCGTGGTCGCAGATTCACTACTCGTGCCGCTATTGCCTCAGCGATTTTCCAGTGGTCTAAACACACTCCTAAAGACGCGTTCGTAGCGGCCATGGAATAATGGCGTCGACGTCGTGAAAAATGTGTACGGCTAGAAGGAGATTACTTTGAGAAGTGGCACTAGTTTCGCATTTCTCTTGAGATTAGTTTGTGAGAAAAAAATACGAGGTCTTATAGCTTGAGAGCACCTCGTGTTGCATCAAAAATTGGCGGTTGGTGTTAGTTCCAAATTTTTGTTTAAAACAGAATAATGTTTGCGCTTTTTACATGGACATGCATCTCTCTTTTAAGCAAGGGAGATGACTCAAGTATAATTTATAGGTTAAGAGTGCCTACGACTGAGGCCACCAATTGCCGTGATATTGTGGAAAATAATCCAGCCGAGCTCGGGGAGGTTTTCTTTAATTCCAGTTATAGTACTTCAATTTGAATGGTGTCGTGTGTATATGATTGTGCTTTGTCGGACATTTAATAACCAAGTCGCACACAAACAAGCATATTCAAATAAATGTGCACGTTGGGAATGGATTATTAGCATGAACACATTATGATATTTGATACTGAAGCACAGACATCACTTCAAAGTTTCCGTGATGTTCTGGTTCCGTTTCATAAACATCGGCTTTCATACATCCGCTTATGAAAACAATTCGGGAATCCGCTTTTTAAGCCACCGAATGCAACCGCCACAATCTATACACATTCCGGGCTAGGTACACATTCTTGACATGTTCTTTAACTTCCCTATAATAATGGTATCGTGTACCTTGTCACGATATAGGATGCTGTCCATATAAAGCCCATTCCGAAAGTGTTGCAAAACGTCCACGAACTGAATATACTGGCCGAATAGTCATATGCTTTGGTTTGCCACGCACTGAGACCAATTTTTGGACCGGTGGTCTCTCAATATTGTGAGAAATTTAAAGAGCTACAGTGGAGCGAATCCCGTTCGAAGAAGGCCAGTTCTCCTGCTGGGGGTGCCGAGATGTTGACCTCGTCTCTTCCGCGGATCGGTTGGATGATAACCACATGGAAAACCCTACACAATTTAAGGGATGTGAAGTTTACGAGTCTCGCAGTATATAACTGCTGACGTAGGTCTCCAGGACAACACGCAAGGATAGTCCGGTTCGCAACGCGTAACTTTAATTTCATAACGACTACTGCTCTCCACGCAGGTAGATCTGCTTTTTCAGGGAGTGCAAGGTGTTGGACATATTGTGTTTAGAGAATTACTTTCACCACAATTATTGGAAAATCTCCATTTTATAAATCAAAAGTTTTGGGTATTATCAACAGCCATTAAAAGGCCTGAAGAATGTAATTTCGGGCTGTCTAAAAGCAGTCCAGAAGGTGCCTGCAAAAATTAACAATATAGAGTATGCACCACCTACTTAACGAACAAAAATGAATGCCCAGTATTCACACAAAAATCCTGGACTTTCAGTGCTGGGTAATATAAGAAGTAAACAAAGTATAAGACAAGAACACCGACTTGTACTACTCATATGCACCATTAACGTCATGTGACATTAAACGAACTTTCTCGCGATATGTTTTTATTGTTTCAGTGAGAGGCGCAGAAAATTCACATCCGACGATTTACGAGTGAACAGGGTTGTTCACTGTAATTCCCGCATCGAAAGCAATAAGAAGGGTGCCATGTTGTAACGTGGCTTACATTTAGTATCCGTATCTGCCTGTACTCACACACACACACACACACACACACACACACACACACACACACACACACACACACACACACACACACACACACACACACAGCGCTACGGTATACTTATTGACACAGACGCTTGTTGATGTCCGCTGACCCTATATAACACATGTGCGCATACATTGATTACTAAGGTGTGCGGGATCCGATGTCTGATGATAACTCGCCCATTGCTATATAGCATGAGATGCAAATGTCGTTAAATCAGACAGTTAATATCACACACATTTGAAGAACGCAATAAGAAGTTTCTAGTTGAACGCATGGCAGTGGTGTGAGCGTACTCTGCATTCTAGTTGAATCGCGGGAACTGCATTTTGTTGTTCGGAGCAGAACGATGTCCACTCATGCCACTGCGTCTAACTGGAACTGTCCCATTTCGTTTTGCAGCTCTTCTAAGGCACAAATGGACAACGCCTGCGTGAAAGACGGGCCATTTGGTGGGCTACTTGGTATAATTGCACCAACCAATCTCAAGAATTTAAATTTTCTGGTAAGTTACGGTTTTCACAAGAGCAAATCCCTCGTTCTTTTTTAAGTTTTCGCTAAAGAGAGTGGTAAGTCATGGCCATCGCCCCTTTATTATTGTTAATCACTGCAACGAAGTGCGTTACACTGTGATCCATATAAAGCTGAGCCATTTCAATAGGTCATAACTTTTGAACCAATAATAGAATACACGTGCAACTTTGGGAGAATATAAAACACAACTGGGAGATTACATTACACTATTTATATCTCAGAGAAAATGTTGGAAGTGTCCTCCACCAGCATCTATACATGTTTGTACTCGTCTCACCATATTCTCGGAAGTTCTGCGGAGAGTATCCCCGCCAATGTTACTTATTTCGGTTCGAATGGATTTCTTGAGAACATCGATTTTCAATGGCCTTTTCTTGTACACACTACTTTTAGATATCCCACAAGAAAAAAACCCATTGAGATTAGGTGAGGGGATATGGGGAGCCACAGACCTTTTAGGATTACTCGATTATCAAAGAAACTGGTTACAAGTTCCATGGAGTCATTAGATGTAGGGCACACTGCTCCATCTTGCTGGAAATAACCGTCTCTCAATTCGATATCATACAGCTGCTCCACAAATGTATGAAGATACCAATATAATCTTCTGTGTCCACAGTCATATCAAAGAAAATGTGACCAACGATCTTGGAAGCTGACACCGCGCACCATAGTCCAAACTTTTAATCATGCAGTGGGGTTTCGTGGATCACTTTGAGGTTTACAGCGGCCCAATATCTGGTGGTTTGCATGTTTATGGAGCCTGACATGAAACCATGCCAAAACTGTAAACCACGTTATGGAGGTAATGTCTGGACGTGGAATAAGAGTATCCTGAAACCATAGACAGTAACTGATTCGTTTATTATAATCAGCTTCTTTCAGTTGTTGTACCAAATACACTCTGTAAGGTCATATCCCGATTTCTTCGTGGCTCTTTGACATGTTCCATATGAATACCCTGATTTCTTACTTAATCAACGCAACAATTTTTTTTAAGGTTATAACAGGTAGTCCTTTGCGAACATCTGTAACAGCCTCTGTATTCAATGGCGGTCTATGTTTTCCACTCTCATTAATCACTATACCAGTGATCTCCAGCTTTCTTTCCAGCGATAAAGTTGTTGCCTTTTTCGGAACATTAGCAGGCATTGTAATTTCTTCAAAATCCTCTTGCGTTATTACCAAGGAGTTTGACTTCCAAGATGTTTTCAAAATGTAAACACGCTCTCTTAGTGAATATTGTATGTTGCTGTTATGACAACAATTGTCAGTGTTGTCAATTCTCCTAGGGCCACTGAGACCATTAAAACAAATTTCTACATTCTACGAGCTTTCAAAGGGAAATTATGGCTTACTGAAATGGTTCAGGTTTATATGGATCACACTGAATATTATAACTAATGTCCATCTGTGTTAACAAGTAAGCTTTAGTAATAATAGCTTGCAAAACAGCCATAGAGAAATACATTTCAATGCTACACATCAGAAAGCGTCCCCCCCCCCCGTAATGTAACGTTCTTCCAGAGTACATGTTTAGCACACATGTCTAAGAAACGATCGTGCTTTAGTGCCAGTGGAGTGTTCGTGCCAATCAGTCAACATAAGTTGCTTGACTTAGGTTGCCGATAGTATAACAAACTGGAGCAAGCGTCTAGTTTGTTCAACTTTCTCTCATGTGTGCTTCAGTAACACCGCACTTTTAAGTGTGTTATCGAAGCGAACTGAAGGAGAAAAACAGCTGCTTCTAGAGAAGCCTCTTTGTTTTTAACAGGCTTTCAAAACTCATTTAACCTCCAGCCCAACGAACTGGTGAGGAAAGTTTCAAACTTATACCGGAAATTTCGTATTTCTCTTTCTGCTTGGCTTCACACATGACGTGGAGAATACGACTGAATGTGAAAGTTGTGCTTATTTTCTTGCTACATTGAAATAGTTTATTTTTGTAGCATCAATGTTTAACGCTTATTATTACTACATTGTCACCAGACGGCAGATATTTACGAATACATTCCTCTAGAAATCACATTTGGAAACGGAATCCTGATCATCATATCATCATCATCATTAAACCTTCGCCAAAGTTTATATTCTCAATATGCATTTGGATGCAATAATTTCTGTAACAATATCCATGCTGCCTAAGGGTCTTAAAGTAAATTGTATAAATGTAGTTTATAATAAATTGAATTCCTTTAAATTTTAGGTTATTAAAATACTAACCTAAAGAATGTTTAGCAGAACGACTACTAAACTTATGATTTGAATGGAGTACCTTTCTGAGATTTGATTTAATGATTTTAAAAGAAACTTCCCTTTCTAAATACACCGTTTAAATAGAAAATGTTCTGAAACTTTATATGAAAAGTTGTGACAATGTTAATTAAAATACCTTATACATATCTATTCATGGGACGTGCGACATGGGAGGAGAAGCAGTGGACGTCCTTGGTTACGATGGTCCCAAAAGCTCAAGGATGGGCTAAATGCAATGTGGATTAAAACGGCAAAAGACAGACATCCATGGAAACAGGTGATAGTAGCTCTGAAGTTTACGTGGCACTGAAAATGTACAGTCATTTCTAGATATAGCGAATCAGTATTAATTAAGGATAGATGACCATAAGTGCAAACAACTGGTATCTTTCAAGGATTAGCTCACCCTGTAAGAAACGGCCGAGCAGAACCCACCAGTGGCCGGGACGCACTTGTCCTTAAGGGACGTTATGGGCTATCTATCTGTCTGTCTGTCCGTTCGTCCGTCCGTCTATTTATTTCCTTTATTTATTTCCTTTATTTATACATATCTAAACGAAAATATGATGTAACGTATGCTGAGAGGTTTTGGTAGTATCCGGTTTAGTGTTCTTTTATTAAACATAAGTTTAAATAATTTTGTTTAATTGGATAACAATAAGAGAAGAAAAAAATTATATATATATATATATTTAAAACAATGTATTACTCCAAACCAATGGTATGTGGCATCAATACATTGTTTTGAACTATACATTGCTTTGTCACCTTCTAAAACGCTGAATATTCATTTATTTCTCGCAATGCTAGAGAAAGTGTTTCAAATTGAATTTATATTTATGGACTATAGTTAAAAGTGTCATTCAATATGAGGCGTGAAAAAGTCTCTTTAATAGCTTTTCGAAGATTTACGTGCCACAGACGTGGGTATATCGGATATGATGTAATTATGTGGGTATATTATGTTCACAGACGTTCATGAAAGAAAGGTGTGAACTATACCATATGTCCTAAAAAAGTGGCACTTCAAATATATCGTCTACTTTTCTTGCAAGGGTCTAATGCTGCAGGGATTATACTTGTCCCTAAAAAACCATAAGGTATAATTTGAGATCGCGAAGAAAATAAACATTATACACTATTTGTCTGTTGCGTTTAAATATGATATTCTATGTGAAAATATGTAATGAACTTGTAAAGTGTTATTATAATTTTGTCACCACAGTGTAACTCATTATTATTGCGGGAAATCTAAATTAAAGTCAAGTTCCATGTTTTTTCCTAGGAGAATCTAAATACGATGTCCTCTGCCAGAAATAATAGTTTCGATTTTCACTGACGCTCATATCTCTTTTTTATGGTAAGGCCGTGTACAGGCTGAGTGATTGGACCGCTTAACTCTCAGCAAGGTGGCACTGTTTGATCCCAGTCGACCCCATGTGGGATTTGTGGTGGACAACCTGGCGCAGGGACGGGTTTTCTCTGAACTCTCCGGTTTTATCCACCATCGTTCCACCAATTCTCCATTATCGCATTTCCTATAATCAATTATTGGCATGTAGTATTCTTAAGGTGAGAAGATACTTCACTTGGGGTTAAAATTCCCTTTTTTTATTTTTTACATTTTATTATAATGTCATCCCTATTGATGAAAAATATATAATTAAATAGTTCATTGGAGCAGTATTTTATACCTAATTTAATTATTATATTAGTGGATGTTAAGTTTTACCACGCCCCTTTTCGTAAGCTTTCAGAAAATCGATCATTACTCCTGTAATGCTGAACAGATATTTCTGGACTAAGCCTTGTTTTGTAAGGGATCGTTCAAGCTTTCTGGTGGTACCACTGTAACTCCAATGATGCTACTTTTTCTTTTATCTTTGATTGTGTATGTGAAAAGTTATTTGTTCTGAATAATATTTTGTACTAGTTATTAGTTAATATATAATATGGGTATGCCAAAAACATTTGGAAAGAGGAAACTTACTGGCATTGATTTTATAAAAATAGAACAGTAAATGTGGAAAATATAAATAATATAGTCAATGAAATCACATGTCATATTGAAGTTAGTGGGCCCAGTTCACACAATACGTGTGCTAATCATGATAGTAGTCATACACAGAAATTGATGAGCTGCGAGTCCTGAAAGCAGATAAAATGGTTGAAGAACTGGCCAGGAAAGCAAGAAAAATGAAGAGGAACTTGAAAAGAACAAATAAGAGTACAGAGGGTCAAGGCTATGCTCCAGGAATATTTTGACTCATGTGAGAACTCAGTAATCAATATACGAGAGCTGTTCAATAAAGAATGATCACAATTTTTTTTGACAACGTTCCTTTACTCATCCTCATTATTTTGATGGTCCTTCTCAAAATAGTCTCCCCTGAATGCGATGTACTTGTCCCAGCGTTTCTGCCAGTCTTGAAAGACATGCTGAAGACCATTTTTAAAGATCCTTCAAAATCGTCTCCGCAGCCTTCAACACTGCTTCTGATGATGGATAATGCCTCCCACGAAGGCGTTTCTTCAAGTTAGGGAATATAAAAATGTCACATGGGGCTAAATCCGAAATATTGGGAGGGTGAGGGATGCACTTCATGTTGATTTTTGCAAGATATTAAGCAACAATATTGGCAATATGCGGCCACGCATTATCGTGGTGCAGCATCCAGCTTGCTTCACGGGAATGTGGCACCCAGTGAAATCTTCAATATATCAGAAGCTGATCTTAGGTTAATTCGTCGATCCTCTCTCTCAATGGCAGCAGCAATGTTGATGTTTTCTTTCGTCAGAACAGTAACTAGAACACCGGGTTCACCTTGCTTTGAAATTTATTGTATACCCTCTTTAAACATCTTAAACCAACTTCGAGCTGTGCTTTAGGGGACAACAGACTCTCCATAGGCCTCCTGTAACGTTGTATACGCCTCAACTGAAGATTTGTTGAGATGAAAGCAGAATCTCAAAGCAGCATATTGTTCCTCGCATGTTACCTCCATTGCAGCGGTAGGCGATACTTAACATATCTGAACTTGCCTGGTTCTCACAGGCGGGAACCAGGAGTACCAACAATAAAACTAATCCTCGTTTCACATAAGCTTGCCCAGTATCCCTTAACGGTCACGTGACCTTATCACATCTCATTGGCTGCTGTTGTGGTGCAGACTGTTGTGCGGTAAAAATTAGTTTGTCAACATGGTGATATGTGTTTACATCTTGGAAAACAATTGTCAAATTTATATTTTCGTAACTGTTTCAATGAAATATATTACGCAACAGAGTTGATTTATCTGAAATGCATGTTAATTCTTAAACGAAGTAAAGAGAAGGTTCCCTTGGTCTTAAGCACATGACACGATAGCACGTGATTTAGCGGTAACGATGACATATTTGTTTATATGACCTTTATCACTGACCTTGTTTTGAACTGGATTAGTCATATATCGCCATTCGACTGTGTGCTGTGCCAAGTGCGAGAGCTAAATTATTTTATTGATCGTTTATTCCGCGTGTACTTATTATATGTATAATGGCAGAGTCTAGCGCCAGTTTTTCGCCGAAGCATCGCAAGGGTAAACCTTTACAAAGTGGCGGAAAAATAATTGTGGTGCATGTGTTTAATGTACTCACAGAGAAGAATCTGTCTTTGTCAGTGAGAGAAGTCGAACAGCTGTGCCCTGAACTTACAGGTGTGTTAGATGCGTAGGAACATCGCGACATGAAATTGAGACAACAGGAAAACTTACCACTCCAGGGGCGATATTGCTGTGCGGCGAAGACATTATTTAAGGACAATCAGACTGTACCGAGATACAAGTCACAAAATACGCTACCTTGAAGAGTCTTGGGTGAATGAAGAACACACGAGAGGTATGGCGTGACACGACTTTTAAGACTGAAAGACGAGCATTTTTGCAAGGTATGTGTGCTGGTTTGAAATATCCCAGTGGAAAAGGCCGAAGGTCTTACATTCCAGTTTCATTGCTCATTCATTCAGTTTCAGCTTGCTCAGTCTCATTATAAACTTCATAATTTTTGCATGCCTTCATTATCTTATTTGTATGATTTTATCTATCTTCCTGGCAATTATTATGACGTTTACCGCAGGTTTCAGTGTGACGGGATGGCACCACCTATGGCCTATGGCGCGAAAGCATTAGCCAATTAGGATGAGGGGGAAGGTAGTTGCACGCGGAGTGATACATGTCAGCGGGGCAAGGTTATATGAAACAGAGATTAGTACGGCGTGTTTATTTCACACCGAGCTAACAGAATATAAGGAAAATTATGACCGTAAAAATTTATGATCAGTCCTTATTGAACAGCCGTCGTATAAACTTTAAAGCTCTTTTTCTCAGTTTCTCATTTTTTGCAGGTTCTGGTACACTTTTTTAAAAAACTAATTAACCAAGACCTATGAATTTTGTATGTGTATTAAGCAGACTCATAAGAATATTAATAAGAAGGGCTTTTTCTCCAAGATTCATAATACTTGTTTAAAAAATAAAGTTATCTGAAATTTCAGTGCATTTTTTAACTAAAAAGTATAACAAATTATCAGTACAAAATTTTCAAATAATAATAGGTATTATTAAAGATAAAAGTTTCAGGAACATGCCTGAAAATCTTCATGTATATAGCAATAACATTTTCTTAGTAATGTGCACCCAAAAATCATTGAAATAGCATTGTGAAGTACCTTCTGACCTTAAGGAATGAAAAATACACAAATAAAGTACCTATTTTCACCCTAACATACAAAGATCAGTGAGGTCTACCCGAAAGTCCGAAGAGCCCGGTCTCTGTTACCCGGGAGCGATGGAAAACTCCGGGTGTCTTTCCTTGGGGCAATACCTGGAGTCTAAAAAGCCCCCATCGACTACAACGTCAAGACGGGAGGGAAGTGGATACGCCACTTACCCGAGTAAAGCCCACAGGGAAGACTACCGAAAAGCTGGGTGTGACCGCCAGATGATCTAGCACATCTTCTATTAGCTCTGCAGGCTAGTACCCGGGACCTTTTAGGTAACCCTCTGCCCCTCCGGGCGGCCGAAGCCTGGCCGGAGGCTCCCGATTTCCCGTGTGTTACGGAAACACAATGCTCCCTCGAGTCCAACCCAATCCGAACAACTCCCATTTGGGGAGGTGCTCGAATGTTCGGCTTGAGTTTCCTTTGGAAACATCCGAGGTACCACGGGTGCTAACGGCCCACAGCGCTCGCACTAAAGCAGCTGAAGGGGATGGATCCCCTCCCCAAAGTACAGTACTTTTAAATACTATCTAGATCACGTCCCAATGATACTTGGCTTCGACATCGGGATTTCTTCCTTCTCCCTGTACGCTTAAAGGCGGCGGATAGAAAATAATACTATATGGCCGTGGTTTATAACAAGCACTGTGTTCGGTTCTTTTTGTCGTGTGCAAAACTTTATTTCGGAAAAGCGAGCTAAAATACTTGTTGCCTTAATGCTGTACCTACCAACATTTTCTTTTTATCTCTTTAGCTTCCGGCTCAATCAAAGGCAGCGCTGCTCATAGGAGCTTTCCCACCTAATCTGTTAATAAGCTCACATCCCACTAGTGCTTAAAAACAACACTGTATCTATTTACATTTGAACAGAAATCGCCTGGCATATAAACAGAAGTGAGTTAATAATTAGTAGAGATGAACTAGACTTTTGAACCGCTAGCTACGAAATTAGAACCCAGATTCTTCAGAGCATTCTGCCAGAAAATTAATTTAGCAAATGTCCTGCAGATTAATTGCGAAGAAATACGTTAAAAAAGCGACGTAATTAAGTGCTCCAGGTGAATATTTCTCAAATGAATATAAAATAAAACATTAACAAACAGAACTAATCTTAATGGAGGAATAGATTTTCAAACTAACATGTAGAAAAAAATTTCCACGCCCCCCTTGTGGGGCACAGTGGAGGGGAACCTTAGAATTTTTAACGGAACCATGATAGATATTTTTATATTTTGGTTCAGTTCAATAAACTGAATAAACTTTATTAAAATATTTTTCTATAATGAACTGTTGAATGCTATAATTTGATGCGTTTGAGAGATATAACCTATTTGGACCAAACTACATATCGCACTGATATCCATTAAGAAAGAAATATAAAGTATTAACCGGGCTTGTGGGCTGTGGTCTACTGGGCTCCTTCATCATCTTTCTAGACGTTTCCCAGCCCACAAGCCCGGTTAATGCTTTATATTATACTAACACTGGCCGTGAAAGCTTACGAATTTATATATATATATATATATATATATATATATATATATATATATATATATATATATATATATATATATATATATATTGTGGTATCGTAGAATTAAAATTCTTGTTTGCAGAGATTTAAAATGCTATTTATTGTAGCTAACAGTAACTTTTTACACCCCTTACAGCAATAAAAACGTTACATACAGAACAGTAGTCTTCAAGGTTGTCTCGTTCTCAGCTGCGCGTAAACAAACGAAAGAAATAACTGCGGTACCCTTCAAATCTCCACTGTCCCAATAACCATCACACAACTACACGACTAACAACTGAATTCACAAGTGACTACGCTCTAACACTTAGCGGGGTTTTATATCTCCAGCCATTGTTCTAGAATGCAATCGATCATTCAGTAACAATCGCGACGCAGCTAGAGGAGGACGGAACTATCTCTGTCTCTTTTTCGCTGTTTCTTTCTCTCTCGAAGCAAGCGTAAACTTTTGTGCGCCACTACCTGTCCCTCTCTTTCCTGCCCATGCGTAACTCTGGCTTTGCTGCGGCTCCAACAAAACAATGTCATCAGTGACAATATATTGCGTTCTATTGTGGATAATTCACAGGTTCATATATTTCAAAAATATATGAAACATGGCCGACGTCTCTCTAGGAGGAATGCACTCGACTAACTGTGCGACTGAGGAGATAAAACAACGGAGTTGCCTCATGACTTAACGAAAATTTCAAAAGCACTATGGAGGGATAACTAGACTTTTTTGTAAGTTTCTTCTCTTTACATCCCTCCGATTAGTCGAGAAATGTTCGCACATGTACATAAATGAGTCTTCTTGGGATTGAGTTAGTGGACTTCGTTGTTATGTACTGGTAACAGTGCTGCCAGGGGCTGTAGACTGATGTACTGCACAGTGCAAATTACATATTACGCAAGCTCTTTACTGTAGAACATGTGAAAATAATGAACTTTAAGAGAAAACGCAGAGGGGAAAACACCATACGCTTTGTTGATAACTACTCATAGGCTAAAGTTTATGCATATTCAAAGGCATCACAGAAAATGTTATGTAACTGCAACCCCAACTATTTTTAGCTAAACTACTATTTCTATAAATCCCAGAGAAAAGAGTAGTACTACAGTGTTTTATAAAGCATGAATTGTAGAATCATACCTTAGGCATACCCTCTACCTATTCCACTGTATGAGATCACAGCAGGAGATTTTATTTC
The DNA here is from genome assembly GCA_030765055.1 of Mantis religiosa. Classification (NCBI taxonomy): domain Eukaryota; kingdom Metazoa; phylum Arthropoda; class Insecta; order Mantodea; family Mantidae; genus Mantis; species Mantis religiosa. The sequence goes on along the minus strand of CM060953.1, from coordinate 133,214,438 downwards.
ATTGTAAATTGTTTATTGCACAAACTTACTTTTATATTGTAGCATATGTACAGGCTTTAATTTCGTTTTCATTGAATGTTACCAAAACATTAAAATACTTTAGCGTGAAAAGTGGAGAACAGCGATTTTTCAAAATGTAAGGAAGATACTCATTTAATACTATTACTTTTATTATCCTTATCCCTGGAAGTGTCATAAGCTGGAAGAGCCAAAAACTTGAATGCATTTAGAAATCTTAATGCTGTTGAATTCTTGGTAGGGAGAATCGTGCAATATCGGCCGGCATGCAGTACCGGCCACTACTGTGATTTTCCTTTTCGCCTCCATATGGCAGAATTTCCAGTAAGTAGTAGCAAGCCTGTGCATCCACGTGAGCTATAGCCGGATATCTTCTTCGCATCAGTTCTTTGCTCTGAGTGCTTGATGGTGGTTAGTATAGCTCTTAGCACACGGAAGATATTCTGAGGCATATAGCAGCACTATATTTGCGATCTATGTAAACCAGTGAACTAAATATTTGTGAACTTAGCAGAAATAGTGACAATAAGTTCCCATGTTTTTGTATTCTACTATTGTTCTATATGTGGCAGTGCAATGTGATCAATGACAATCTATATTGTAACAGAAAAGACAGTGGCCGATACTGCAAGACACTTTCTACAAATCTTATAATTCTAGATTTTTTTATTTTCGATGTAATAAAATTCTATACATAAAAAATAAAAATCATTACATTATTCTATATATAGAACATGTCTTGAGGTAAGAGTATAATATAGTAAGATTCCGATTTATCACCACAGCTCCTGAATAAAGTAAGAAAACTTAATCCGGCCGATACTGCACCACCTTCCCCTACTGTGAAGAACAGATGGATTCTATGAATCAGTTTTTTTGTATTAGTTTTATTGGGGTAGTTACATGAAATGGTGACATATAATGGTTACGATTAAGTAATTTGTTTTCTTAGTTATCATATCCGCTGATAAGTGCGTTATTTTAATGGTGATCACTAACATTACCCTAATTACGTTTCGATATAAGTCAATATGAACTTGCTTTGTTATTTAATCCAATTGAGAAAGATCTCTAGCTGTGTCAACATTGAATTATTACCGCGATTTATAATCGTAAAATGTGTTTGTATTTTCATATACATTCCTACACACTTTGCAAGGTGAATTTAACTAATGAAAATCTATCTATGAACATCGCGTGATGTAAATATAGCAAAGAAAGTGCATTATTGCCAAGACAATCATGATTAATTTAAGCAAATAACAGGAGGGGATGTCGTTAAGTTTTAATTATCACCCTTTAAAATATATTAGTTTGTGTTGATATGTGCTTTTTAGTTCTTACCTACGTAGTCACCATCCATATTTACAATATTTTTTTAGCGTTTCTGGACCTTCCAATACGTTGAGTTTAGAAGTCTGTAGGATTCGCTTTGAACTACTCTTGCACTTCATTAATTACGTCATTTGTTTTATCAAAAGGCGACCACCCAACAGATTCTTCATTTCCAGGAACAATAAAATGTCAGTTGGTGCGAGATCGGGCGAATAAGGTGGATGCTGTACGGTTTCAAAGCCACATTCACATGTTTTGTCAACTGCAACTTGAGATGAATGAGCTGGTGCATTGTCAGCCAGAAGACGAACATCTTTGGAGAGGATACCGCGTCGTTTTTAAATCAGAATTTGTCCAGAAGGCTTCAGTAGTATCTGCCAATGACGGTTTGACACTTGGCAAGGTAATCTGTAAGGATGACTCCACGATAGACGCAGAAAACTGAAAGTATGACCTTCCCAGCTGACTTTGGTACCTTTGCCTTTTTGGGAGGGAGAGGATCTGCATGTTTCCATTCCATTCTCACGGTTTTTGTCTCTGAATCGTACTGATAGATCCAGGATTCATCCATGGTTACCAGACGATAAAAAACATCATCATCCTTTTCCAGCAACTTCAACACGTGTCTTGAAAGGTCACGCCATGTTTGCTCTTGGAAAGGGGTTAACAAAACGTGGAACCCACCGAGCAGACACCTTAGACATATGGAGTTCTTCATGAATAATTTTCCACACACTACCATAACTAAGATGTGTCTTATTCATGATCATTTGGATGGTTTCTCGTCTGTTTTCCAGTATTAAACACTCTACTTTCTTTACTGTGACAGCATCGTCTGTCATTGACGGTATACCAGGTCTTGGCTCATCTGTCAGGGACATGTGACCAATTTGAAAATTTATTTTCCACATCACAATAGTGTCATACGATGGGCAATCATTTCCATAAACAGCCGTCATCTCATCTTAGATTTCCCTGGCAGTTTTGTCCTTCAAATGCAGGAACCTGATCACACTACGAGCCTCAATTTTCTCCATCTTACATCTCAGTCAATTCTGGCGCTCACTGTAAAAACACAAAAGGACTCAAATCACTGAAACTACTAATATTGTGTTCCCGGGAATCAGTAATGACACTGAAAAAATTTCATCACTCTAGCATAAAAACCACCGGGTGATAATTAAAATGACACGACACCCTCTCGTAAAAAATATTCTCGTAATACTTTAGATAATCTCATTTAAAAAGCAACACTGCTAGACAAGAGAAACCTCAAAGCTCAAACAAATATAATTGACTGTCTTCACAAAATATGCAAACTATTAGTTATTTCAGATTTAATTGTTAGTTTTATATACGCAGATAAACAAATAATTAGCATGCTTTTGTGTCAGATCAACAGTACCACTACGGATCTCTAGCGTAATTTAATGTCGCACAATGATGAGGTAACTAATTTCTGATAAGCCATATTAGTAAGTAAGTAAATTATACCAAACTTGTAAATGTTAAGGGATAACAAGTTAATATCTCTCTCCATTACTCAGTAACCTCGCAATGTAACTGTTGTTATTCTTTTTCTCCATTTTTATTATGTTTCTGTCACTGCCTTACCAGTTAGGCATGAGTACCTAACCATTTGGTGACACTCAGTAAACATGCTCATTTGGTGGCGAAAGCTCATGTAACCAAATTTTGGATGCCGTATTTTGGTACGATAAAGAAACCTAATTTTCCAAAACTTCATCCTATTTGTCAGCTTAAAGGAGTTTATGTTGCCGTGAGCAAGGCATTTATATCTGGAGGCATTTTTCAGATTAATTCTCTAATCTGACAGAGCTAACAAGTGTAAAGGATTATGCGAAGAGTCATGGGGCTTACTGAAGACAAGGCCCACTTAATTCACAAGTACTTTCAGCTCCACAAATCAAATGATGGATAATTTCTACACGAATCCTCTTCTCTAGAATGTGAAGGAAGGCAACAGGTGGCTTCTGGCAAAGGAAGCACCACCCCTCTCTTCAGAAACGCTATGTCTCTGCGTTGGATTAAGGAAGGGGAAGGTGATATCTTAATTCTCTAGCTCGTCTTAGAATATTTACCCTCTTGTTCAGCGAGGTCTGCTTAAGAGGGAGGAAGGTACATGGAACTTTATTCAAATGTTAAGAAAATGCAGAGGTGGAAGAAATATTTTATATGTATATCAACTTCCCTGATAGCTACGTTTATAAGCTACTCAGAACATTTGTACTTTTAGCATATATTAAGATATATGCGTAGGATTAACATTTGGTTTAATTAATTAATAGTTGTAGTGTCTAAACGCTAAAAGTCGGTCTGCATATGTAAAATGAAATTGCAAACAGGTTACAAATAATTTTGTCTTTTAATTTTCCTTTCGTTGTAATTAAATAATTACGACAAGGCCTCTTCTTCCGGACAGTTCACTCACTGGGGATTAAAACACAATACGTCTCTAATCGTGCAGTAAACATTCACTGCAGCTTGCTTAGATAGATGCATTTTTCATGGTAACAAAACAACCCGCTAATATGCTCGCTGGCCTTCTCAGTTACTAATCCAGTCATGTAGTCATCCCAAGATACTGACTCAACTAATGAAAATCAGTTGAAAAACTCGCTTTACCATTTAGAAATTTCTAGGAAGTTCCAGAAAATTGGAGATGGTGAAAGGTCTAGAATATTCTGGTTAATTGAAATAATTCCTCCGATGTATACGTTGTGCATCGTGTGGTATACCTATTTACAGTTCGAATGTTCGGCACCTACCTTCTGATAGTCTAGGGCCATAATACCAGAGTTAACACTTGATTTCAGGAACTTCTAAGGTGTTAACACGAAAAGTTTCAATCAAACTCCTCACCCCAATTTTTACTTTAGATGAAAAATGCTTCATATATGTTTAGTATATTTGCATAACTACGAGTATATATCTCTTAGGCTTTCTACGAGTAGGTTGTGACTTTTGTGTAACTGGTAAACTGCAAGAATTTGAACAGCACTGTTTTATACAAAAACTCCAGATATGGTTAAAGTTCACCATTTATATACATGTGTTATTAGATTTGAATTTTCGAATAATAATGCATTTTTCATGTGGTAAGTTGGCATTCATATTTTCTCGTGGCCATGCAAGGATCACAGAAATTCAAAACCTCAGCGTGTCCTCTAAATAATATGCTGATTATTATCTCTTTATCCTAATATAATACAACTAAAAGTAGATTAAACAGAAATAAAGACATAAGCACTAGCAGAAATGATTTATAGATAAGAAAATAGGCAAAACTTAGTGAGTGAAATGGGTCAGCTTGTTTTACATAAGGTTCCAAACGTGCTTCCTATAGGTGATTATGCTCACATATTTATGTCAACTTCAAAAGCATACATCACAATAAAGCTTCGCATTGTCATTAATAAACATTTGCTCTCAAGAAAATAAATAATAGCAGCACTGGACAATGAATTTTTCTTCAGTTTGCTGTACTCAAAACTTGTTGTGTTACTGACGTTGTGATGTTATCAAATATTACTATAAATATCAGGATCCATGTTGACTGAATGCACCAGTCACTAATTTCTTTATGATTGATAAATGTTTCGCAATGCTGTAAGTGATACAACTTTTTTAGTCTCAACTAAATGCTACACTCCTTTAACTTCTTGTTCTTCTTCCATTATATTTTTGAGCTATAAATTCAGTTCCCTGCAAAGATATAATCCCATTTTGGCTGCTAGTTATCCGATGAAAGGTTGAAGTAATATTTTGTATTGAAGTGCTGGTTTGGTGATACAGTCATCCATTCTTTCTGTATATTGAAATCAGCTCCACGTGCTGTTAATCATTTCCTTTAAGTCACATGTACCCTCTATACATGTTAGTGCATTAGCGATGACCAAGCTCACAAAACCAATGTATAGGGGTAGTTATATGTAGCATTTTTAAATCAGAAATTTAGCATTTTGATTTTTACATTTGACATTTTGTAGCATTTATACATTTCCAATTTAGCATGTTATAGCCTTTACAAAATTTTTAATTTGAGTTAATTTTTAAATGATGAATACTAATATTATTTATACAATTTGGCTACATTTATTTGTCTCTACCTTGTTGCTACCTTAGCTTACATGACACCCTGGTCTTCTGCTCTGCCAGGTAGCTCTTAACCTGCATACCTCCTTGTAACTTAATTAGTCCCATTCTTCCCCCTCATCTTCCTTTCTTATATTTTTTACATTCCCGGCCCATTTTTATTTTACTTTCTGTAAGAACTCACCAATACTTCTTACCCTCTTTTCTTTCCTGCACGTTAACATTTTTAAACTTCATGCATCAAAAGATCTGAGGATAACACAAAGTATAAAGATACTTGACCTATATTGATAACACTTGATGCATAACCATTGCATAAAATGAATTCATATATCTAATGCTTGTAGAAAGCCTATAGGAAAATCAAGACTATTATAACGCCCATTTTAATTGAATATTCATCCATTAGGATCACTTAACAAAAAATTGTGCTTTAGGAGTAAATTATATTATCTAATATACGATGGTAGGTTTCTGTGTTTTGACAGAGCAGATAGCTCCACTAAATTCCTCATATGATACACAAAAAGAAAAACTTAAGACTTTTCGAAGAAACATATTAATAAATGCAGTAGTTGCAATTTGTAATAAGTAGAGTACGGATAAGCAAGCAAGCAAGCAAATAAGCACGAAAAATGAAACAAATAAGCACAAAAAATAAGCAAATAAAGATGAAAGTTTAATCATAAACGTATTGTTTGGTATCATTTTTATCTTACGCTTGTTACAGTACACGAGAGAGTTATCCTGAGCTTTATTTGTTCTATTTATACCCGACCTTTAACTCCAATCGTCATATCGACGGTCGCTCTCCTTTGGAACATATCGAAGGTGTTAAGTCGTATTCGTTGGGTTTTAATCATTAGATCACACACACACACACACACACACACACACACACACACACACACACACACACACACACACACACACACACACACACACACAAATTCGCACTCTCATTCATAATTCCAGACTAAAGGAAAATGAGGAATTACCTTGGTCGGAGAAAAATCCCCACCCGCACAGCCGGGAATCGAACCCGGGACGCCTTTGAGATTTTCTTGTGGGAAGCTCCTGTGGTTTTCAGTGAAACAAATTTTATACCGTTAAAAGGATCGCTCAACGTCTCATGACGTTACTGGAACATGCGAAAAGCACCACAGCTCTTTTTGAACAAATTGCCCTTAGATATACGCCCGCCTCGGTAGCGTAGATGATAGCGAGCCTGCCTAACGTTCAAGAGGTCCCGAGTTTGAATCTTGGTCATGGTGGGTTACCTGGATACGGTTTTTTCCGGGGTTTTCCCTTATCCTTAAATACAAATGTCGGGTAGCTCTACGCTCCATGGACCCTGGACACCTTTAAGCATCATTTCACCCATTTCATTCACCGTCCGATATGACTTAACGTTGGAGGACGTAAAATTAAACAAACTTAGATATACATTTCTGTACCAGAAAGTTTTGTAGAAATATTATCCTCTCATAACTAGGAGTTTTCATTGATACCTTACTAAGTTTCTCAAAGGCAATTTCTGCGATACTGTGTATCTCTGAAGACAACGTTTTTGAAATTTCATATATCAAATTAAGTGAATGCTCCAAGGTATTATTTGAGCTTCCAACTGTGTTATAATAGCAGGTATTTTGGAGAAGCGTTTATGGATGTACTCTATCTTATCTTGAACGCCAATATTAGCAAAGCATTCCTGCGCTGTGGCAATGTTGCTTGCATCGTCTGCATCTAAGGAGTGGAACACTGGTTTACTTCATTTAAATGTTCTGCGTAGAATGACACAGCCGGTAACCAAGAAACCGATCGAGTTTAAATTGGCTGAGGAGGAAAAGACAAATTTGAAAGGACTTCATGAAATTGTTTACTCTAATCGGCGACAGTATATTTTCCTTACGCTAAAGACAAGAAGATCCAAGGTTTTATATCGGCTCATGACTCTTTCAGCGAGACGATGATGGCTAGGAATGAAAATTTACTTTTAAATAAATATGATTTGAATAAAATAAGCTAGGTTAATTACACGCCTAAGATAAACAAGCAAACGACTTATTTAGGGAATAAAGAATTTATAAGCATTTATAAGCTTTATACTTAGAAATCCGAGCTCTAGTAATAAGTATAAGAGGGAAAAAATAAATTTATCAGAATACACTGATAGTTGTTGTTGGCAAATATATTAACTTCTTTTGATTTCATGATCAATGTGGTTGAGCAAAACACTTTAATTTTGAGTAGTTACAGAGAGAGACGTATATATTTCTGAGACACAATGCATGTGAGATGTGTTGCATATTTTACCCAATTTATTAGAAAAAAGTATTCTTTAAAGGTAACCTCGGCATATATGTGAGTGACATGGTTTGACTGATTATATGGTAATATTATTATACCTAAGATAATTAATTTCATTTCCTATTTGCCGAAAATACAAAAGAGTTTAAGGTATGTTTATTATGTTTCCTTTGCTATTGCAACTGGGCCTTTCATTTCGCAGTGTTTACTATTCAGCAGTTGGTAGTTATTAATATGAAACTCATGAAATTATTGTAAAATCAACAGTGACTGCGATAAACATTCACTCGTCAATATTGTCCATAGTATCAATTAATATTGGTGTCTGGTTTTGAACAGTATACGCATTATTTACATATATTTTATTCATGAAGTAAAGTGATTGGAATTGATGGAATATATTGGATAATCTCAAAACTCTTGTAATCTAACATATAGCTTTCAGACACACACATACACACTTACACATGTTAGTGAATTGTATTCTATCCGAAAGGGCTCATATAATAATCAAACAAACGTGACTATGTACATAATAATTGAGGTCGATATAAGTACATTATGTTTGGCAGTTACTCCTTATTTCATTGTGATCCGATACAGCAAACGTGTGTAGCGAAAGAAAAACTCAATTTATGTGGCGCTTCAATTATTTGGCCAAGCTTTGGAAGAGGAAATAATGAATGAACGAACGAATGAATGAATGATTTTATTATTTATTGTGCATATTCCAAAATTTTACACTTTACAACTTTAGGCAAGTATTTGTCTAGACCTTGCTACCTTGGCTTAAATGACACCTTGGTCTTCTGCTCTGCCAGGTAGCTCTTAACATCCACTCCTCCTGTTACTTAATTAGCCTCATTCTTCCCCCTCATTTTCCTTTCTTATATTCTTTACATTTCTGGCCCATTTTTCTTTTGCTTTCTGTAAGAACTCACCAATTCTTCTTACCTTCTTTTCTTCCTTTCCCGTTAATATTTTTATAGCTATTATCCTCTTCTCTACTGTCTCCCATTTTTCCTTCCAAACCTTTTTTTCTCCACATTATAACCTCCTCGCATTTTGTTACATAGTGTTCTATGCTACCTTTTCCCCCAGACAATTCGCAAATTCCCTTTTCCCTGGCTCTCATCCCTCTTAGAAATATTCTTCCTATTCTCATCCAAGCTAGCCCTTCTCTCTCTTGCCTATTGTAGTAATCTACACATGCTTCTCGTCCCCAATTTCTTTTTATTTGCTTGTAAACTGGTAATTATTTCATATCTTCTAGATTTACCCATATTTTCTGACTTTCTATATCTTCTATTCTGCATTTTACCAATTTACTCACATCACTTGTATTCCTTTCCTCTAATCTTCATATATCTCCCATTCCTATTTTTGAACAGGAATGAAATAAGTGAAAGATTTTAAACTTAAAGAACAAACACCAACACAGCCTACGACCTATAAACAGGCTACGACGAGAAGAGTAAACGGAAAACATTTAAGTGAATTAGTACAGTATACAATGCCATCTTTGTATTTAGTACGCATTTTGACATAAATAGCTATATATAACTGGCTTTTAAGCAAGACCACTCCAGCTATATACCTGTGGCTCATAACCAGAAGACACGAACTCAAATCCTATGAACCATACAAATTCCCTAGTTTCTTCCAGTTGTCTGCTGAGGATGAACGTAAAAATCAATGCCAATAATCGAAGTTATGCACATAAAACTAAACAGGTATAAATAAAAAGTAGACGGTAGAGTACAGGCGTGCATAACTAATGCCATTTGTCAAAAAATAACAAAGATTATATGTACAATTAAATATAGCGATGAGTTTTATCCTTCCTCTTTCCAGATATTTAAAAGTAACTCAAGATAAATATTTTATTGTTCATACAAATTTATTAAATATAGAGCATTTCAGGCACAAACATATAGAGCCATTTATGGTAAAATACATCATCTTTTCCTTATAGTAATCTGTGGTGATGAGAATTCAAAAAATTTGCGACTGCCATCCTTCAAAGACGAAAATAATAATTTCTTCCACATTAACCGTGAGTAGGCTAAGATTTGAATGAATAGAGAGAGACTGAAAAATTCAATGCCATCGCCGGGATTATATTCTCCAACTGACTCATATATTTCCCGGTAGACAATTAGGGGTTCTCACATACAATGACATACGCACCTTTAGTGGCGACTTACTATGCTGTAAGTACTTAATTCCCAGGCTTCATAGTAAAACCGCTGTTATTCAGGTAAATTGTGGAAATAATCATTTCTTCAACACTAGCCGGGTATAGGCTAAGGTTTGGATGAATAAAGCCAGACTGGAAAATTCAATTTAATGTCAGGCCGGGATGTTGGCTATAGTAGCTCAGTGGTTTAGAGCAACCGCACGGAGGGCGGGAGGTTCAAATCATGGCTTTGGCATTGAATTTTTCAATCTGGCTCTATTCATTCAATCCTTCAAGGACGCTGAACGTAAGTACTTAATTTGATATTTAGCTCATTTATGGATTTTTAACGATGCAGAAGCACACACACATCAACACACGCACGCATACATACAAATATACATACATTTTCTGTAAACATTATTTTTTGATTCAGAGAAATTAATGATAATTTTAGTATAACCTTTTTCGAGCCGGGTGGTTCAGGTGGTTTCCTCTAAGGCCCACGTTTGGGAGGCCCGGGTTCCATTCCCGTGACCGATCTACTTGACACATGATTTTTGGGGCGATTTTCCTGGGTCGTTAGGTGAATGCTGGATGGGTTAATTGCATCCCCCGAATTTCCGTACCTCCATTACTTATCTATTATCAGTTCACGATGATCTCTTTCTCGCTCTTTTTGTAATTTACGTCCACCAAGTTAAGTCATATCGGACGATGACTGAAATGGATGAACTCGGAGTCCATAGATCTTAGAGTTACCTGGCATTCGTCTTTCATGATAAGGGAAAACTCGGGAGAGAAAAACGTTCTCCAGGAAACTCACCCTGACCGAGATAAGTCCTCGGGACCTCTTGAACGTGAGACAGACACACTACCATCTACGCTACCGAGACGAGCATCTTTCATCTGGTGGTCTGTTTCAGGATAGAAACATCGGTGAGAGTCTCAGCAATGTATGGCAGAATGATATGCTCTGAGGGAACCACTTTCTCTTCCGGCAGGTCGGTTGCCCGTCTACGAAACGCAGTTGGTGAACTGTCCGTTGCCCTGGCCTAACGGGGGAGATCTTCATGTAAGTAAAATTTAGGAACCCTGCCCTCTCCACTGTTGCGGCTCCTTGGGAAGGCCGCCCTCTCTCCTCTCACCTCAGCCTTCCTCCCTGGCATGCCCTACTTGGAGTCATAAGTACAATAAATCAAGTCTGGTCGCATGTCTAACCCTCGTAGTATGACCTGTTGGATGAAATCCAGCACTTCAATTTAATTAGTGGGTAAGGTAAAATTCAGAAAAAAATTAACGAATTCTTTAAGTTTATGTATTTAATAGCCGCTGTTTTTACGTCCTGGAGTTGGGTATTGAAAAAAATGAGAGGGCCAGTAGCATTACTCGGAGATATTCTCTCTAAGCCTGGAACATAGTAACCCAAAATGAAATGAGGCCACTCTGTCCAAATTACTTACATGTTACATGTGGCTGATGAGCGGTATCTAATTTCCACATTGTATCGAGCGTCATGTATTTACTGCTCGCCTGTCGCTTGCAGACTGCAGCGATTGTTCGCTTTCCGTTAATATTTTGTTTCAGTCGACAGCTGTCTGATGCATGACCTCCCCCTTTCAAATGACGCTAATCTCGTATGCGATGCTTTTTGTTAATTTTTTCCTACATTTGCATTGTGTTTTGAAATTCCCAATTGAGAGCAGTATGCAATATTATAAAACACGATGTCCTGCGTTTACATTTTTAGCACCTGAATGTCAGCAATAATAAATTACAATCGCAATTTCGAAATAGTTTTATTCTGAGTAGGATTTCGAAATGTATATTGCTATATACTTGATTCGGCTTTGAAATTTGAAATTTCCATACATTTTAACCGTTACCTATTAACTACATATATAATATCGTCTCTGGTGAATCACTTTGGTGAAAATAAATACCACAATGAAGACGAAACTTTCAAATATTTCAACGAGGTAATAAGAGAACAGAAAATACAACCTTCTTCTTATTCTTCTCCTTATATGCTTTTTTAACTCTATAAACTTGCTAACACTTAATAACGACGTCATGTTTTAGTGCTGAGCTTCTGATATCCTGCTGAGCCTCTGAATTGAGGATAACAGTAAAATAACTTAAAACAGGGGATATATTGTCATCGAGATATAAGTGGTAGTATTACTACAAATGATGATGATCATGATGCTGATGATGATGATAACAAAAACAATAACAATAATTTTTTCTCCCTTTCCGGTCAAGGATGACGTTAGGAGGCGCTTGGGTTCCCTCAAAGGAGGGAGCCGAAGCATCTAACCTGAGAAATGGAGTCAGATTGAGGTGTCGGCCCAACGCCTGAGATGAATGAATGATGGAGCAATTGGTCGAATGATGGTGGAGAAAACCGGAGGACCTGGAGGAAACCCACCCCAGCGCCATGTTCTCCACCACAAATCCCACTTTACGGTCGCCTGCGATTGATACCGGGCCGCCTAGTTGAGAGCCAAGCGATCTAACAACTTAGCTATGGCGCGGCCATAATAATGATGATGATGATAATGATAATATAATGTTAATGATGATAGTGATAGTGTTTGTGACAGTGACATGGAGTGCCTTTGTTCTTCAGTGTTTGAAGAACAACCTTATACACATTTTCGAATAAGTGCGCATAATGGCTTTCGATTGACAGTTTTAATGTACTTAAACATTTACGGAGGAAGTTGTCATCATTCCTTTTCTAGCCTTAATTTACACATTGTTATTATTCACCCGTATTGAGTGATAAAACATTTATATCATGTTTAACCATTAAGGGCTCAAATTTTTAAAGTCATCCAATGTGTAAGCCTTCTGAAGTAAAATGGAACATACTTAAATAAGGCTTTGACTCTTATTTAGAATAAATTTACAACTGACCGCTCACCTCTTACAAAGGGTGCTCGAATTCGGTCCCAGGAATGGGTTGAATTTGTTGTAGATATAGCGGTGTATGGCGGGTTTTCTGCCGGCACCCTGGGTTTTCCTACCGTTCATTCTACCAACTGTTCAATCATGACCTCTTTATTTAATCAAATTATTTACACCCGTGTTTCACCTGTAGGCACATCTCGGGATATTTACATTTGTTGTATAATTTATATGTTTATATTCAAGCATCGGGAGATCTTCATAAGATATTCTGCAACCTTCACTGTGTTAAAATGACTGTTCAAAACCACTGGCAGGGGGACTGAAATTAACAAAACTGGTCAATCTCTTGAGTACAGGGTGCATTCTGTTATAAAATATTGGGCCATCTGAGGTTTTTCAGGGCAGTTACATAATGGCGAAGCTCTTACGTTCATATTTGGAGGTAAGATTGAAAAAGGCCATGATTTGTAAGAACTTGGGTTCTTATGTGATTGGGACAGAAAAATAAAGACTGTCTGTGGAATATGTTGAGCACAAATATGCTCAAGTTGTTCTCAGGTAGCAATCCAGGTGAGAAAACGATTAGAAATTGACGTTTCGGGAGTGTGCATCATTCCCTTCATCAGGATATTTTAAAATGTTATAACCACAAATGGATCGCTGGATATAACACAAATATAAACAAAGACAAAACACTATCAAAATTCGCATTACTGAACAAAACACTGTTTTCAGTAAATTAAATGCCAGGTCAGGAGATGACGTGAGTATAGAAAATGAATTGGGTGAAAGAAATATAATTACTTAACTTGATCATCAAGCTGTATTGATCTGTGCTTCTTAAATCGACGGATTTCCATTGGAGCTGAACTGATTATATATATGCGTGTGTGTATGTGTGTGTGTGGCCTGAACCCCCCCCCCCCTGATGACCAGGGAGTTACCGAGCTGTCCCAAAGGGGTGCCCGGCGCCTCCGTGGGGTTTTCCATAGGGCAAGACCTAGAGACTAACAAGCTCCCCCATCTGGTTCTGTGGACCTGTATGCCACTTACGCGCGGCAACCCCAAAAATGGAAAGGCTACCGATATGACCTCGGTGGGGCCGCCTGGTGATCTAGCACACCTTCTACTAGCTATGCAGGCTAGTACGCGGAAATATATGGCTTCCCTCAACCCCGTCCGGAGACGTACTCAATCTCCCACGGGTATCGGGAACCACTGTTCCCTCGAGTCCAACCCAATGCGAGCAACTCCTGTTCAGGGAGGGGCTCGAATTTTCGGCCCGAGGTTCCTCTAGGGGTCCGCAGCGCCCACATCACGGCAGCTGAAGGGGACGAATACCCTCCCCTACGGGAAGCTGAACTGAAATCCAGCATCACGATTAAGCGTGCTCCTCTCGGAGGAAATGGCCAAAGCCTCCTTAATTCTACGCTCCCAGTAACTGTTCCACTTTGCCAAGATTGTAGTCTTCCGAAAGTTGACTCTATGGTCGTTATCAAAACAATGCTCTGGTGGCCCACACTTCTCAGGTTGCATTAAACGGATAATTTACTGAAAACACTCTTTTGTTCAGTATTGTGAATTTTAGTAGTATTTTCTCGTTGTGTATATTTGTGTCATATCCAAAGATTTATTTTTGGTCATAACATTTAATAGATATTCCGATGATGGGTGAGATGCACACTCCCGAAACGTCGATTTCTAATCGTCTTTTCACCTGGCTTGCTTCTCGAGGGCAACTTGAGCACATTCGCCGCCAGGAAAGCTTCAGGTATTATTTTATGTTGACGATGAATTTTTTCTTGTGAAGACATCATTGGATTTGGTATAGATGAATTTCAAAACCGTAATATTAATATTTTAACAGCTGTTTGCTCCGGGTTGAGGGAATGCATGTGTAATCTAGTGTGGTCCTGTAGCTGGCAGTAATCATGGCCAGAAAATTGACACTTTCATTCCCTGTAGTCCTGCATGACCCTTGACTCAGTGGAGATTGATTTTATTTTTCCTACTGAGGACGAAGATCTTTTTCTTGAGCTTCACTACCAGGGGATGGGTTGTTCTCTTAGTGAGGGGTGTTACTTTCGGATACCCATGTTTGGCATATTTTGAAGTAACCATTCTCTGTTGTTCTAATCGCTCCACAAACATAGTAGATATATTACGAGCTAGGAACAATGTAGCCAGAACAACAAGATAATGATCAGTGGTAATGTTTTACTAGATGTTAATATTGCAGGTATTAATTCTAGGGTTATGTTTCTTGGAAACCAAAACAAACACAAGAATATTTGAAAGTGCTGTCCTGGGCTTTATTTTCGCAACAGCTACAAGGAAGGGCAGTAGCATCAATCCTACTCAGTTATTTAAAACAGCTTCTAAAGAAATATAAACCTCAACAACCCACAGCAGTTCAAATGCCGAATAAAACACTCATTGTAAAAGAAATAATGTGAACCCTGCAGTAAAGGAACAGCAAAACTAAATATGCATGTGGGATATGTAACGCTCCTCTCTGTTTGAGAAAACGCGCCAAAGTTATTTGCGATAGCTACTTAGTTGAAGAAGAAGCAGATGAGTTTATAACTGAATATATCCAATGAACATATATACATATTACAGGAATGTTATTTTCCTTGCGTATTGTAATACATATTATAATGTACACTCTATGTACACTCTACTGTATTTTAACTGATGTATTTAGTAATATAATTCTATTAAAATCATATATAGTTACCCCAAATAAAGCCGAGATAGTGGAAGAAAGAAATTAAAACAAAGAGAGCTACGCATAAAAGCCAATAAATACTGCGCGGGCCTTCCGGTTCCGCGTGATCCACGGTGATCTGCCAAGGCGCACCCCTAACCAAGGATTAAATTTTGGGATGACATACTTCAACGATAAAAGTAAGATGTAAACATGTTTTTATAAGGCACCAAAGGCAAGTGTAGTCACTTCAAAAATTCGGTATAAAATATAAATAAATAAGGACTTTTCGTTTCAATCAGGTAACATAAGGAATCACATGATTTGGTGTGCGATAAAGTAGACAAAAGTACAATTATAGGTGAAGCGAAGAACGAGAAGCTTAATGGTATTGTTAAAATAGTGATCAGAAGTAGTATAATGTGAGTGATACAAGAGATATTGCTATACCAGAAAGAAAGAGCGAAGACAGAGAGGCCAAGAATAGGCGTTAGGGAAAAAGCGTGATTAGATCATCGAAGAAGAGAAGTTTTGCATTGTGCCGTTTTTTTCTTCTTCTTCTTTCCTGGCACTCATGTTTTCTTGAACTCCGGTTTCGTGGCACTGTTTTCCCGGGAATTGATTCGGACTCCCACTGCTACTGCCTTTGAGCGCTGCGGCCTCCGAAGCCTTCCTGGGAATACTGTTTCGATGGCGAGGTGAGTCGGTGTCTGGGGTCGGACGAATTAAGCTCTTGGGTAAGTGCTCCCGTCTCACCTGTTGGCTTTTGTAAATTTTGTCTTAGTGGTCTTTCTGATCCCCTTTTGGGCATTTTTTATGGGCTAATATTCTGCCAATTTCGGGATTAGAAGTTACTGTGATTTAAAGTCCTGGGCTTACAGGAGTGCATATTACTCGGCATCCTATTTAACCTTGTACCTTTGAAATTTTGTGTTTTAACAAAACTGTTCATATGATAGGGTAGCCCTAAATTATTGTAATGCTCTTTGTTTTCCTGTGCTGCATTAAAGGAACAAATATTGTTAAAGATTATCTTACCTGTAAAATGTTACAGTATAAAATTAAAGTTTAAATGGTTAAATGGTACAACGGTGAGTCAGTTCATTATCTGCTGTTCTCGTAACCTGGACCTCTGTTATGCCTGTAAGTGTTGTAGGGCCAAACTTACTTACAATTTAACTAGCGTTAGGTGTGAAGAACGCGGCCAGTGGTGGCCGCCACAGTAAAAACTAAAGGTGATAACAGCGCTTATAATGTGTTAATGTGGGAAAGGCGCAAGACAGAAAAATTCTAAGCCATTAAAGGGGAAAAGTGCGTAGAAATAATTACTGTAGCCCTCAATTACATGTCAAGAAATTGTGAACTTAGAGCTAAATTTACCTGAAGAAATGTATGAATCCAGAAATATAGAAAAGTTACATGTATCAGAATTAGCGAGAAAAGAAATTGGGCTTCAGATTTAACGTTAGTATAACTGCGGGGGATAAGAACATAGACACAGCACAGTTCGATATATGTATGTACATATTGAGTATTATGTAGATTGAGTCACATGTTAAAAATTTTTAGACTAGATATTATTTTCATGTTCTGGTATTGCTATTTCATGTTCAGATGTTTCTAATACTGAAATACTTACATAATGTTAATTCGAAAACTGCTGCTGCTTCTTTGTTTTCACCTCGGTAGCACACAGTTACTCTGTTGAATATCCTTCTTTATCATCTTTTATCACTTTGTTCTTTAATTTTTACTTATTTATTTGTGAGCATAAAAGGCCTCCCCGATAATAAGTTCACTTCACCATATACAATACTTTTTAAAGAAAATACTAAGCAATTTATACAATTACACTTACTCAAAAATACAAAAAAAAGACAAAATCTTTCCATTTTTACGAAGTTGATATCGCAAAAATAGCGAAGTGATAATCTAAAAGAAAGGAAATTGATAAAGTTGAAGATTGCTCAACAGAATATTATCAATACTCCCATTTACACAGATGGTTCTCTGATAGCTAAAGAACCAGATCAAAATGCTAAAGTAGAATGTTCATTTGCAGTTTTTCACGTTCCATAGAAAGCTATTTCTTCCAAGTTCAGTCTTTCAAGCTGAATTATTAGCCCTTCGTGAAGCAATGAAATGGTGCAACAGATTACAATGTGACTCACAGTGACTCACATGCAGCAATTGAGGCCTTCAAATATACGAACAATAGTAATCCTGGATTGTGGCTTCATGGATGATCAGCAGCGTCAAATTGATGAAGATCGAGCTTTCGGCCATTGTGAACTCTATGGCCTTCATCAGGAACTGAGTGATGGCTACGGCATGTTGAAAGCTCGATCTTCATCAATTTGACGCGGCTGATCACCCGTGAAGCCATAATCCATAACGCTCGCCGCGAAGGCTTCAGGTCTTACAATAGTAATCCTATTGCAGCTGAAATAAGGAATGAAATATTAAGAAGTTCTCATATTTTTTTCATGGGTCAGAGAACACGTAGCTATTGCCGAAAAATCGTGCCGACGGCTTGCAAAGAGAGCTAATACTTCAGATCTTCCGGTACTTTACACTTCATGCCCTATTTCTTATATGAGGCAAACATTGAAGAAAATCATCATCCAGGACTCAAATGAATACTGGTTTAAAGGTGGTTGTGGTGCTTCGACCAAGGAATTACATTTCCCAACGGTTTGCGATACTCGTAACTATGTTATCATTCAATTTCTGACTTGTGACAAATGTTCTGCTTAATTATTTCGATTCAAAATGAAATTCACATTTATATGTATCTAGGGAAATTATCTTCAAAATTTCTCTCACAATTTATTTGATTGCCCCTTTCTTCTTTTGAAAGATGTGAACTGCTTCAATCCTTAGGTTACACAGTTTCAAAACCAAATATTTTGTTGAATTAGAAAGATTATCAATATTTCATGGCTTTCTTGAACACGATATTTCTTAAAATAATTAATTAATTTTAATGCCATTTTGATATTGCATTTTATTATATGTTTTAATTTTATTATAATCATTTTATAACTTGCCAATTAAGTACTTACATGTTGTAAGTCGCCGTTATGGTAGTTGTCTCATGTGTTTATGAGAACTCCTAAGTGGTTTACCGGGAAAATACGAGTCAGTTAGAGAATTTAATGTCATGTCGGCACGCTGGCCATAGTAGCCAAATGGTAGCGCGGCTGGAAGGAAACCAGAAGATCCGTGGTTCAAATCCCGTCCATGGCATTGGATTTTTCAGTCTGACTCTATGTTTCCACAATTTAGCCTCCACACGGCTAATGTGAGATAACAATTAATTTCCATTATTTGACCTAATTGTGGTGAACTATAAAGTCCGGGCGTTAAAGTACTTACATGTTGTAAGTCGCCATTAAGGTAGTTGTCTCATGTGTTTATGAGAACTCCTAAGTGGTTTACCGGGAAAATACGAGTCAGTTGGAGAATTTAATGTCATGTCGGCACGCTGGCCATAGTAGCACAATGGTAGCGCGGCTGGAAGGAAACCAGAAAATCCGTGGTTCAAATCCCGGCTATGGCATTGAATTTTTCAGTCTGACTCTACGTTTCCACAATTTAGCCTATACACGTCCAGTGTGAATGAACAATTAATTTCCATTTTATAAGCTTTAAACTATATTGCTAAGATACCTTTGGGTAGAATAGGAATCAGAGTTAGATAATAACTAAATAAAATAAAAATTTATAACTTCGCTAAATATTCAACAATTTAATTAATTGTTAAGAAATTGTGACCAAATAAGAAAATATTATAAAGTTCATGCTGAAAATATGAATGCTTAAATAATGAAATTTGTTAAATTAGAAGTAATTTTAGGATTATGTTAATAATGTGCCGTTTCTAATGTAGCAGCAATTCAGCATATGTGGGGAATTATTATTTTTATTCATCATACAGTAAAATAATATTAATTCTTTTAAATTCCTGTTAACTTTTTATACCAAGCAATGAAGCCATGTCCAATATTGTTATTGTTTCTTAAGTGCAGTGCTCCCTTAAGGTAAAGTATATGGGTACATCATGATTCAATGATTTCCTATGATAGGAACTGCTGTACCATTATCAAAAAATTTGCATTAAATAAAATGAATTTTTGAGAAGCTCTATGACTATTCATTTTATACTCATCATAAATATTACAAAACATATCCATTTTAAGTTTGATACAACTAAAACCAAATTATTAGTAATACTTACATTGCTGAAGTTGCTTTAAAAGCTTAATACTCTCTTTGTAAATGTGTCACATCTGTTCCTAGCAAATTACAAAATAGGTATTCCACTTTAGAAATAAATTGGAGCAGTCGTAGTACTGATAATTGCAATGCTGACGGAATCAAATCCTCCTCAACTATCACATAGAGTCCATACAACCTCGGGAGCACTCTATCGTAAAGTTGACTCGTTCATCACTCGAATGCCGTCTCTCGCAGTCCGTAACATCATTAAGAGGAGAAAAGTAATTTCCGCAGAATGAGTTTCTCGCAGATGTTTGTGGGAGTCAGCAGTTTGAGAGAAATGGCGTCTTTCCTTTTCAGAGCTACCAGCCTGTTTGGCAGGCTCCAAACACTGATACGACTGGTAATGAAACTGCAATAATCCTCGTGGACTTATCTCAATTTGTGTGACACACTTAAACCACGTTTCTTCGTGAACATTTGCTCAGCATATCTCATATCGTCCATTGCCTTTACACAAGCACAAAAGGGTCAACTACTTATTTTATTGACGCATCACAGATCATGGCATTTCAAGCATAATAAGTCTGTATGCACCATATCCTACCCTTTCTTTTTATTTTACATCACCTTAACTACGTGGCACGTCGCGACGTATCTGTTAGGAGATACTGTCTATCCAGCACAAGAAGGCACGGCATAACACTATAACTCACAGTACATAACACCTCTCACTGCAGTTGCTGAAAGAGCATTAGATCTGGAAGCATGGTTGACATATATGCACTCATGAACTTCTTTCCTAGCAAACAGATCCACCTCCGGAGCAGATAAACGGTTCAAACCCCTCTTCCTCTTCAAGGCCCACTTGCCTTCTTATGGTGGGCAGACATGTGCTCTATACCATACCGTCTTATTTCCTCACTCCTACACAGGTTTTTGTGCTAAGCAACGCTTAACTACCGTCCTGCGCCCATAGTGGGCTAAGGTCCCCTGCCACAGAATGCGACCCGGGTTCGATCCCACCCCTAGTGTTCTGGATTTTAAATCCCGGGTATAGGACCGATGCCCACCCAGCATCGTGACAGAATTTAGGAGATTTCGCCCAGGTCAAGAAAGCCAAATTTCCGACTGGGGTGCCGAGATGCTGACCACATCTCCTCCCTGTATCGGTTGGGATGATCGCCGTCTCTAGCTTACATATGTGGGTGTGAGGCCGATAGTCGGGTGGACAGGCCTTGGGCCTCTATGAGCTGTCGCGCATGGTATAAAATGCTTAGCTGCCACCACATCTTTGTTGAAGTCTTCATTTGACTCCCAAAGAAGCAGACATACAGTTCCCCGAGTCCAAGGAGACCTTAGTGCAAGGCAGTTGCGTCTTTGCTTCTGCACCGTTCAGGCATCTATTCCTGCAGTATTATCTTTGGATAGGTGGCAAAGAATTTGCTCCTAGCACATCCTTTTATGTTTACCATTGTTTTAGACTTGAAGTGGAACTGTATGAAGGAAATCACGAAAAAACATGTCAACCTTATATTTGAACCGTGGGTCTCTTAAATGCACCTGCCTTTATTTCAAAAAAATTCTCGTAGTAAATTTTTATTATTTTCCAACGTTGTATTAAGGTATCGTGGCTGATTTCCAATTTGCGATATATGTCAAAATTTCGTTTTTTATAGAGACTCTTGCACTTATGTTAGAAGTTGAACTTCTGTAACAAAGACTACAGTTAAAGTTGCCTCAATCAGTCTTTTGTTTAACGCATACAGTAGTCCTAAAGGTGTTCTTCTGTAGGTTGAAAAATCAGCAGTCAAATTAGCAGGGAAAAAGTCATAATTTTGAATGTTTTTAGAGGAAAGAAAACAGCTTTACATTTCAACTTCTAGGGTTTACAAGATTTTAGTAATAATGATGATGCTGCTGCTGCTGATGATGATGATGATGACGATGACGATGACGACGATGACGACGATGACGACGACGACGACGACGACGATGATGATGATGATGATGATCTCTTTAAGTGGAGAACGTTTCGACATTTTTTGTCATAAATTCTGATGAATTTCATGACGAAACTTAAATGACAAATGAAATGTTTATTTTAGATCTTGAATTTTCTAAGAGGAGACTCTGAAGTTTTTGGGATTTCAAGAATTGTAAATATTTGATAAATAGTAAAAGATTGACATAATCATCTTGCGGCACTTACATAGAGCTCGTTGAAGCTACCATTTGTATCAAATGTTTTATTTGAACTAACCATTTTTGGGGTATCAATAGATCAGGGATGCAAAAGGAAAAGCAATAGAGAAGAGATGGAAATCACCTCGTTTTTGCTCCTGCGACATAATAGCTCACTTACCCCTGGTTACTGAGTTTCAGTGACGGCCTTATGGTGTCATTCGTACAAGAAATCAAAGTTATGCAAATTCACCTGCCCCTGACTAATAGGGTTATCTCTTTTTGTCGTGTTCACTGGTGGAAGAAAAAATAATTAGGGGAAGACAGCACGTGGCTTACCGCTGGACACTCTGACCGTGGATATTGGTTTGAATTCTCCAATACGTTTAATGTTCTAAGTTGGTAGATAATCATCCCATTTTATTTTCTCTGATCATGCAAAAAGAACATAAATTTAGAGTCATCCTATTGCGAACCACTCTTAAAAGTTTTGAGGTTACCTCATGAAATATCATTGACATTGTTTATATGATTAAGTGAATCATATAGAAAAATAAACTATTGTTAAAATAGTTTGTTGAAGAATAGGTAGACAAAGCAATGTTATGTAACATTTGCCTCAAGTATTGTCCTCATCAGAAATCTTATTGAGTGATCACCAGAGAAATCAGGTATCACAATAATGTCCCTTCCATAATTTGCGAAATCATTATTTTCCCCAAAACTAGCCAACTTATACCTGCAAAGTTTTGACCTTCGCATTTACGATAGGACAGTCGTACTCTTGAATATCAGGCAGTCTCTCTCTTTCCCCAGTCTTGACTTTAAGAGATTGTGGAATTTTTTTTTTTTCAAGGATATAACGTGCTATTGCAAGGTCTCTTACATTTATTTTCCCTGTAGCTCGATAATTTGTTCTTTTCTTTGGTAATTTATCATATATCATTCCGTCGTATGGTCTTTCTAGTTTTTATTATATCCACCAAATATTTCATGTTTCAAATTTTGTTTACGTGTACTATGCGTGATCTCTTTTTATTTTGCCCGCTATTTAAAGAAAAACAATACAGTAATCAAATTATCCCCCCCCCAAAAAAAAAAATTTCTAATTATTATACAAGGAGTTTCAAATATACATGCATTTACTTCATCTCAAAAGTTTTGAAAAGTTTAACTCTAGTATTATATCCCATGTAATTAAAGTAGGACACCTGCTCCGATATATCAATTTAAGGGGGTTCATCTTTTTAAAGACAAATAATGTTTATTGGTAGATATTCATACTACCTCTTGCGACGTGGGGCAGTGGAATGAAGTGTGAAGCTGTGGTTTGCAGCCACGGAAAGCAACTGATGGATAGCGGGTGCTGAGAAGTATCGACTACAGTTCCAATACTCATTCAACAATATGAGAAAAATAAGGAGCTGCCAAGAAACAGAGAATTTTGGCTGGTGAATGTCGGAAACTAGCTACATGTCCTCTACGCATGGTTTGGATGTTTTTAAATTTAGGTCTTCCAAAGTTAAGTAAATCGAACGATGAATGAAAAGGGGGAAATGAGGTTCAAATTAACCCAGGGTCCACAAAGCTTATATTTACCCGACATTCATCTTTCATGTTAAGAGGAAAACCCCGAAAAAAGCTTATCCAATCACCCTTACCAATATTCGAACTTGGCTGACACTCTGCCACCTACGCATCACAGAGGTGGGCATCCCTAAGGTGACCTCGATCTGCGTAAAATAGTCATGAGGGTGGCAGCGCCCTTAAGGGCTGAAGTATCATGAGATGGTAATGATGATAACAGTAATAATATTATTAATGTTATTATTGTTATTATTATGATTATTATTATCATTATTTGTATTTTATAGAAACTGCATACACTGTCTCGAACAAAATCCTAGACACTGGGTGCATTTGAACATCAAATATTCCGTTCCCATTTGCATTGATTCCTCTAGAGTACCTTTTTGGGGGAGGAGAGGAATTAGAAAATCAATGAGAGGGGAAGGTTCTGATCAGCGCACTAATGAAGCAGCACCAAATTAATCGGCCCTGTAGACAAAAAATAAAAGACCAAAGCTATATGGAGTACCAGGATTGCAGCCAAAAAGGGAGGACGTCCAACTAAGAAATCACAAGGGTTGCTAGGAGATACGCTGAAACTGGTGTGGGGGAGAAGAGTGCATCAGTCTTCCCAAGATAAACTTGTTGAATCCCAGCTCTGGGGAAGGCAAATCGCTATTTTATTTGCTTCTGTGTAAGATGATACGTATTTACTGGGGAATACGTATCTGCATGGAAGTATATGTGCATTTAAATTCTACTAAAGTGCTTAGAGACGATATTTTATTCAGTGACTTGTTTACCAGCTACTAAATATTTTTAGGAAATACAGTTTGAGCTTAAAGTGACAAAAAATAACATAAGAAAGCTCGATTAAAATTGTGAATTTATATATGTAACGTATTAGTAATACACACCTATAACTTGTGGTGCACTGAACGGAAAAAAGTGATCCAAAAAATAAGGAAATTTTGAAAGCTAACTCTATCATTTTCCATAAATCATTCCTTTAATAACTTGCAGAATAGGTGGGAAAGTAGTTGATGCAGTTTACGATTACTGTATACCAAACTGGTGCCAAAAAATTGACTTAAGATAGTGTCTAAAATTGCGCCGTTTGTTCCTCGCCGCTGTCTTTTGTCACTCTGAAGTATGCACTCTCTGGCTTGGCTTGCTCAGGAATTCTGGACTCGCCTTCTTCCAAGACTTGTTGATGCGTTTTGTTGGGCAAGTGGTCGAGAGACTGACTTACTTGGGTTCGGAGGTAGGAGCCACGGTGAGTTAGTTCTGTGTGATATCCGAGCAGAGAAAGGTTGGCTTTAGCCGTGCTGGATAGCCCTTGATGTACACACCACCTGGAGCTTGGTAAGCGGCGGCTGCCTTTTACACCTTCCTCGATGGGCTTTATGGTACAGTAATTTTGTATCACTATTGTTATCCTTCTCCGCAACTAGGTTTTCCTCCACTGAAAAACGTCATTAAATTGAAAAAAAAATGAAGTTACTTTTCGTCTGGTACCACACGTATTTGATAATAGAATTTAGCGTTTTTGAATATCAAAATTTTGGGTCTCTTGTTTCAGTTAGTGGCAGAAACGGAAATGCAGATATATTTTGGTTCAAAGTGTATGTATACAAACGAAATAATCGCTAAATGAATTGAACATTTTAATTAGGTAGATGTTTCTTGTGTTGTTGCTTCGCAATTGTTTACTTAGTGTAATTACTCCCTTTGGATTTTGTTCTTTTATTAACGGAAGCCCACCACCATATGTTAGCAGGTGCCCATTCACTACAACTTTTTCCCCATTGATTTCTTATAGCAGTGATGTCATTTTTTGTTCACTACTTATTCCTAAATAATTGCTATTTCGTTTTTTTCCTGTTCGTAAATGATTTTCATTTGATTAGTCTTTACTAATGAATATATTTTGTTATATAAAATTATACAGGAATTTATGTGTCAGATTAGCTTGCTTGTTAAGCTTCTAAAGTTTGATTTTCTTTAATATTTATTAAAAGAAGTGTTTCAAAGAAGTAAGAGCCAAAACTGAGGTTCTTTAGGAAATGTGTGTTAATGATTACATTCTAAGTACAGTAGACAAATATATTCCAACAGAAAGCCAGTTATTCTCCGCAAACAAGAGGGTGTGTCAAAAATTATGGCCTCCCATTTTTTCGCCCTTAATTGCCAAGAAAATTGAATCCAATTTACATAGCTGGAAATCTACAACATTGACGATTAATTTATTACTATTCAACATTTATCCGTCCTTTTCCTCAGTTTTGGTCCACCTTTCAACTAGGCCATGTATTCCAGTGTGGTAAAACACACAGTCTTGCTTCCTAAGCCATTGACGCACGGACGTTTTCACAGCTTCCTCATCTTCAAAATGAATCCCACGATGAGCTTCCTTTAGTGGCCCGAACAGATGGAAGTCTGATGGTGCCAGGTCATGGCTGTATGGGGGGTGATGTAAGACTTGCCATCCCAATTTCTCAATTTCTGCAGTGGTGTAACGGCTGGTGTGTGATCTTGCATTGTCATGCAGAAGAAGAACATCTGCCATAGTTTTTGTTGACCGCACTCGGCGAAGACGTGCTTTCGGCTTTTTGAGAGTTCTGACGTATTCGACGGAATTTATTGTGCATCCCTGCTCCAACAAATCAATCATATGCAGACCCTCTGCATCCCAAAGCACGTCGCCATAACTTTTTCTGCCAAACGCTGAGTTTTGAAGCTTTTTTTCTTCGGTGACGTGTGATGCCATTCCATTGATTGCTTCTTTGATTCAGGTTCAAACAAATGAACCCACTTTTCGTCTCCAGTAACAATTTTTTCCAGAAGCTCCTCTCCTTCCAAACTGAAGCACTGCAAGTGTTCGCAGGCTATTGTTTTCCTTGTTTCTTTGTTTTGGGCGGTTAACACTCTTGGTACTCAACGTGAACAAACTTTTGAGTAATCCAGTTGTTGATTAATCGACATCACACTACCTTTACTGAGGGAGGTATTGCGACACATTTCACCTGTTATCCGGCGATCACCACGAATGATGCCATCGACTCGCTGAATGTCGAATGGAGTTCCTGCAGTCCCCGGCCTGCCGCTTCGCTTTTCATCTGCCAATGGTGTTTGCCCTTCAGCTTCGTTACAGCGACGAACCCAGCGTCTGACAATGCTGACATCCACCGCTGCATCAGCATACACATATTTTAGCCTTTCGTGAATGCGAATTGGCGTTTCACCTTCCGCAGTCAAAAAGTCAGTCACAGAACGCTGTGTAATACGAATGTCGTTTTCAGCCATTTTGCAAGAGGATGCAGTGCTGCCACCTTTTGACGTAGAAAGTTACTACTATAGGAGATTGGAGAAGAAGGTTTGCGGAATTGCGCGAAATTCAAATTTTTCACATTACCTACTTATTTAAGGGGGAAAATAGAAGGTATTGCTTTTTGACTCACCCTCGTAAATTTCTTTCTCGGTTTTCCCTCTTAGAGTGAGAGATTACATTTGTTTAGTTGATACATAGCTGTATATGAAATTATTTTGTTCTCAGACACAAAAATGTGTATGTACCCGGGGGATGGCGCAGGTTTAAGGTTTAAGAAAAGTGATGAAGGGAAAGCTATTCGTTTTTTACTCCGAAATGGTAGTGTTAAAACGAAGGGGTAAATTGTCCCTAATCTGACAAATATTAAAATAAAATAAGTTTCTCACTGCCTTAAACACAAGTTTCCGGAAATAAAAAGCTCGTAAAAGTGAAAATTAAATGATCAAAATATTAAATATAGGAAAGGGACACCGTATTACACCTATATGCAAAACAAAAAATACCAAATGCTCGTTTCTTGCATACACATGGCCTTCTTTATTTATAGTTCAAAGCTAAAGTATTAGTACTTCTCGTTAAGCCACGTCGGTCGCGCTTTAATTTGGACACGGTTGGTCGTGCGGTTTCTAATAGGTGCCAATTACATTTTAACTAATTTTATTGGCTTTTTAAATGTATTTATTTTCAAGAATGTTCATTCAGTTACTTTTTATTTTGGTTTTTAATCATAAAAATATTAATGGCAGATTAAGACAAACAACGGTGTAGCAATAACAAACAAAGCAGCAGCTGCGATACAAAAATGTTTATGGGTGTCACACAATTCCACGTTGTGGACGCCAATTTGAAGCAACAATATATGTGGCGAACAATGTTCCACTTGACAATACAGTTTGAAGCACTTTTGTTTAGCTCAGGGTGAAACAATGTGGTTTCTCAGAGGGTATGGGTGGATGTGTGTGAGAAGGAGATTTTAATGACACTGGAATGCACGTTTCCAACTTATTTATTTACTGCTTCTTTTTTTAGAACATCGAAATTGAAGTTGCCGACCAAGGGTTACCAATATTCCTGTTTAGAGTTACTGACGGCGGAATGTTTATTACTCGATAAACTTTATTCGTTCCTCAGGTATATATGAACCGACAAATATCCAAGAGAGAACAAGAGGACTGCCCTACTCGCCCTCACGCCTAGGACCGCTCTAATCGGCTCCACGCCGAAGACTCTTGTAATGGCTTCCTAGCCACGAACTGCTCTAATCGGCTCTACGCCGAAGACTCTTCTGAATGACCACAGATGCGCGTGGGTATATCACTTTCACTTTCTGGAGACCCTCTTTTCAACCAAAGATCCCTTTGTAGCTGTTTTGTTATGCCATTATGAATGATCCAAAGAATACCCTATTCATACAAGTCAAGTGAGCCCAT
This sequence comes from Mantis religiosa, assembly GCA_030765055.1. Taxonomy (NCBI): domain Eukaryota; kingdom Metazoa; phylum Arthropoda; class Insecta; order Mantodea; family Mantidae; genus Mantis; species Mantis religiosa. Next base: position 133,186,119 of record CM060953.1, on the reverse strand, counting down.
TTGGAAATCTGCTAAGAACACTGTTTCTTACATTGCTTTTGTTATAACAACTTTCCCCCAAAATGCTATTCGACTTAACTGGCCTTGCAGGTTGTAACAAAGGACCAACATTCCTTTGACATCCATCATGATTCTTTACTTATGGCAAACCTTAATTTCGGTATCAGCTGTTAAAATTTAATATGAAAGAATGAAACAACCTGTGAAATCAAAATAAAGCATATAAGCAACTTTTAATTATTAAAACAGTTGATAGTTATTTATTTTGTTCTTTTTCCTGTTTTCATATTTCGCAATATCTTACTTTTCCAATTCCAAACTCACAATGCATTCATGGCATATTTTACCGTGTTCCAAACAAAAATCATTTCTGTATTTATTATGGATTATGTGAACTTTTTCTACGTGTAACTCTGGGTTCATGATGGTTTCCCCACTTTATATTTTCATACCTTCCTATCTAGAATAAGGAACCCTCAAACAATCGGTTCACCTCCTGTATCACGTTCCTCTGTATCAGAGGAATTTTCTTCTCTTCTCTCAGGTAGGAAATCGTCTGCATTTGTATCAAGTCTTCATCACTTGTTCATTTAGTTGCACTACATCGACATCATCGCTCTGTAGTAAACAGACAGCTAATTAAGGTAAAGGGAGCTGTTTTCGTGACATAGGCAATTTCGTGATACTTTTTCGAAGAGATGTCCCAGAGAAACCAGATGGTGCTAACGCGTCTACCGATAGCTTCTGAGCTCGAAGAACAAATATGTCATCTACCAACAGTGAAAGATGAGTTAACATAAACTACTTTCCCTTCAAAAAAGTATCACGAAGTTGACTGTCACGAAAATACCCTCCTTTACACTATAAATCAATTGGGTTACTTAGACCATCTATCTTAATCGTTCCAGATATTCTAGAAAGAACGGATTCGGTAGCGTGGGCTCCAGTGAATGCAAATGCAGAAATTTGTTATACGTGTAACCCCAATTATAACGTCTTACCAAAAGTGCTGCAGTAAACTGTCGGCCAAGAACGTAATGCGAACGGTGGCGTTTAAAACTGAAAGCCAAAAAAAAAAAAAAAAAAAAAAAAAAAAAAAAAAAAAAAAACCGTTGCGGGAAAAACAGATGACTGGCGCTTTCTGGATGCACCAAGATGGAGCAATATGTTATACATCTAATGACACCATGGAACTTGTAACTTGTTTCTTTTATAATCGAACAATCTCAAAAGGTCTGTGCCTCCCCAGATACCTTGAGCTAACCTCACCAGGTTTTCTCTTGTGGGCGTATCTAAGAAATAGAGTGTACAAGAATAGGCCAAGGACATTTGCTGTTCTCAAGGAATCCATTTGAACCGAAATAAGTAACATTGGCGAGGATACTCTATGTAAAACTTCAGCGAATATGGTGCTACGAGTGCAAACATGTGTAAATGCTGGTGGAGGACACTTCCAACATTTTCTCTGAGATGTAAATAGTATAATGTAATCTCCCAATTGTGTATTATATTCTCCCGAAGATGCATGTATACCCTATTATTGGTTCAAAATTTATGGCCCATTGAAATGGTTCAGGTTTATATGGATCGCACTATAAATTTCGTTGTAGGTTGGAAATAATAGGAGTATATTCAGATAACAAAATATATTTTGAAAAGCTATGTTGCTATGTAAATGCTACTCCCTTTGCGAAACCACATCGTATATGTTACATTCACAAACCTTTATCAGCTATACTATTTTACACAAACTATTGTTTCTAAAACTAATTTTTCTATTTATTTCATGTTAATCGAGATAAATCTTAGAAAAAATAGCCTTATTACACATTTCAATATACATGAAAGGGGCGATACAGGAAACCGAATAGATAACACTAGGCACCAAAAAATTAATTTTGGAATGTTTCGAACACTTCATTAGGCAATTTCTACTAATTTTGGGTTGAGAAAAACAAATATGACAATGAAACACTTTATTTGCTATTTTATTTTTATTAAATATACACAAGGTGGAAGTATTACATATTAATGGATTGAGAGAAAAGGATACATTTTAATTACATACATGCTAACAACAATGAAAGTGTATATGATATTTTAACTGGTAATTACATGCTAAGAGTTTTAAATTGCTGGAAAAATACTTCGCAGATAGTCGTGTCTGAAGAGAATCATATGGTAACTTTGTCGTCTTTTAGCTTGCCTCTTGTGATGGAGGTCCGCAGAATCCCTACACAAAGACCAACAGTAATCCGCAAGCATTACTTCATTCCATAGGCCCTGATATCTTTGTTCCATAACAGAAATGACTTGATGGAATCTCTCCCCATGTTAATCACTAACAGCTCCACAACTAGGAGGGAAAAAGTCTAGGTGGGAGTAGAGAAAATGGATCTTAAGGGACATGTTGCATCCAAAGTTACGGTACTTTTGCAGTAGCACTGTCACCAAATGCTTCTAGTTGTCATCTACGGTATTTTGACAGGTGTGTCAACTCCCTGAAAAAAAGTTCACTCTAAAAAAGGAAATGTCACTTTATCTTCAAAACAAGAGCTAATCTATCATTTTTGTGGTACTTTCTGAATTCAGCAGATGGAAATAGTGTAAGTTCACTATTTTTAAGCCCGGAACATTTCCATTGTCACTCAGTGTAATCAAATGTTTAAATTCCATGGAAGAAATGTTGGCTAAGAAATCCAACATTTTCCACGAAATTGCAAGAAACATTTGTTTAGGACAGTAGTTACTTAAAGTCAATAACAACATGTGTCTTGGAAGTGGCTAATACTACAAGAAATATTTATTAAATTGTATGTGCTTTTTAATCCTACGTGGCTCACTGTGTGTTCAGAAAGCACCAGCCGTCTGTTTTTCCCGCACCGCTTTTAGGTTTTAGACTTCGGTACGCCACCGCTCTCATTACCTTATTAGCTAACAATGTATATCTGGTCCATTGATAAGGCGCTATAATTGGGGTTACACGTCTGCGAATTCTAGCATTTGCATCCACTGAAGGCCGCATAACTGAACCCGCCAATTCTTCCTACACTGTCTTGAACGCGCAAAGTAGAACCCAAACGACCGACAATTAGCTGTCCAGATGTCGATGTGGGGCAACTAGATGAACAGGTGAAGAAGGCTTGAAACAGATGCAGTTGACTTTCTTTCCCAGAGATGAGAAGAAAATTCTGAGGTGAACCTGACAGATACGGTGAATCTATTACTTGAGGTGCCTTATTCTAGTTAGAAAAGGTTCGAAATACAAAGTGAGGAAAGCATGGTTAAGCCAGACTTACAGGTAGAACATGGCCTATAGGAAGAGCAAAAATATTTTTGTTTGGAACACATTAGAAAGATATGCGAATGCTTTGTGAATTTGGTATTGGAAGAATAGTGAAATGTAAAATAGGAAAATAGAGAGGATATATGAGAAAAGAAATAACCATCATATGATATAATCGGTAAACTTTGTTTAATGGATAGAGTCAACATGAAAAATTCAATGCCATGGCCGGGATTTGAACCACGGATCTCCTTGTTTCCGTACAGTCACTCTTAACCTTTGAGCTACCATGGCCAACGTGCCGTCCTCACATTAAATTCTCCAGTTGACTCGTGTGTTTCCCCGGTAGACCACTAGGGGCTCTCACATCCAGGAGATCCGTGGTTCAAATCCTGACCATGGCATTGAATTTTTCATGTTGACTCTCTTCATCAAATATCTTAGCCTATATAAGGCTAGTGTAGAGAAATGATTAATTTCCATCAATTAACTAAAACATTGTTTATATACTGTATTTGCATATAAGTTGTTTTTATTCTTTCATACCATATTCTAAGATATGCTGCCTTTTCGCTAGCAGTACAATGTCGTTTGAGTTAATCTACCATTATTTTATTACCATTAAGCATGAAAATATAAATATAATTGACTGAACCTTTTTAAAAATGATATAATTCCCCCAAAGTCTATAAAATTAGTTAAAATGCTTTTGGCGCCTACTAGATTGCGCGCGACTGACCATATATAGAAATTAAGGTGCGACCGACATAGGGTTAAAGAGATATAGCAGTAAGTAGTATTATTTTGCCTTTATCTTATGATTCACCAGTTGTACAAAATTATACAAAACCCCATTCGAAAGAAGAGGACTCCACTGTCTACAGAAAATCGAAACATCTATGAATCTTTTGGTTCGTCTCAGAAGATATATTTGCCATCAAATTTATGCAACACTTTTTTGTGCTCTACTTACAGTAAGATGAGATGAGGTAACTTGGATGGACGGGATTTCCGCACCGCGGCGTCTTGTCCCTGTGCTCCCTATGGGGTAGCTTCAGGGGAGCGAGGTGAGAGGAGACAGGATTCGGAAGGAACGACAAGCATAGGGTGGATCCTACCATTTACAGACTGAATCTGCATGTGGCGTGTAGTTCAATCCGCCACTGTCCCTATAGAATAGACAACATATCCTCGGGGTTTGAAGCAGAGACTGCACAACCGGGAGAAGAAGGCTTGCAGAGCGGAAATTCCAACACCGAGATGTCTGTCGACGCTAGTCACTTCAAATCTTCGGCTGGAAGAACAGTGAAATTAATTGAAAATGAATTGAGAAGAATTTCAGAGGATACGGTGAATCACCTCAACATTGGCCAAACGATACGGGAGAATCCCCTGAAAAAGTCTATGTTTTGGACACACCGATCATAGTAATCAAAATTACCACTTCCCGAATTCATGGTTACTTAGTTTAAGTAAATATCAGGGAATGAATATACAGGGTATTCATTTTTATTCATTAATTCCCGCCCTCCGAATGAGCAAAACTGACGTCATAGTTGACTGGTGAGTCTATCTTGAAATCATAGTGACCTCCACGAAGAAGCGGTAATTTTTGTATAACACTAACTACAACGCTCTGAGTGTGATTGTGCTGATAACTAATACAACCGGCCTCGTCTTTCACCCTTCTTACTGTAATCATGAATATCATTTAGTACATAGGTAAAGTAGCACGTTTCTAATCTAAAGGTGGATATGTAAACAGAGCAGTCGTCTTCAAGGTTGAATGCTACTTTCATACCGGCATTAAAATTAATGTGACATATAAATATGTTTTAAACCGTGCTTAGAGGAGTTTATACAGCGCTTTCCTGCATTCAGGGAAGTCCCTGGGAGCGTAATGTGTCAAAAGTGGCCCAAATTTACATTCTTTTGTTTGCAACATAAACTTCTTACGTTTTATCAGTATATGCTATAAATTTTTTGTCATTCTTACACTTAATTAAAATTTCTTTATTAATGTTGGTTTCCTTATGTCTTTTAAAACTAATAGGTGAATCAAACATTTACAAGATATAAGATCAGTTACTCGCAAAATGAGAAATGCTCGACGCTATAAAGTGACGGTCCCAATTTAGAAGTAATAAACATAATAAGCAAATATTATAAATATATAATATATACCTATAATCTGTTTCTTGCCCGTCTCCGTGATGTGAGGTAGCGTGTGTACCTCACACTCAAAACGTCGCGAGTTCGAATCTCGTTAAGGATGAGTTACATGGATAAGGATTTTTCCAGGGTGTTCCCTTATCCTACGAAGACAAATGTCGGGTAACTCTGAGGTCTAGGGACCTTGGACTCATTTGAGTATCATATCATCAATTTCATTCATTCACTCGTTCATTCATTTATTCATTCATTGTTTGATATGACGTGCACTGTTGAAAGGACAAATAACGAAAAATCTGTTTCTTTGCTAAAATGTTCGGAAACTAATACTGTTATTAATTTAATATTCCTTTATTAAATTATATTAGGTTATATATCTTCACAGAGAAAGACCAAATTGCAAGATAATGTTTGCATTTATCCGTCGTTTAGTGTATACATTCATTAAAACAAACAACAGTTATCGTATCTACGCACCAGGTGAAATTACGCACCTTTATATTACGCGGGCAGGACCCAATCCTAAAATAGTATATTTACCTGCAGGTAGAGGGAGGCTTCAAACCTACTTTCAGCAGATCAAGTACGATCGCAAGCCGCTAGGGAACTCGTGTATAAACTCACTCCATCAGCGATGCTACTGATGACGTCAAAGTTTGCGCGGTAAAACCACGGATACAAATAAACACCGGTAGTTCACGTACATATCTTGTATCATACTGTGGCTTCCCAGTATGATTATTCAATTAACAGCGATCGTTAAATACCATTTTTTTCGTAATATTGAAACTATAGTTTATGGAGTGTACAAGACTTTGATAAAGTTACATAAAACTTTCATGCTTAGAAGTCGTCAGAACGTAATATTTATGATTACAGCATGAAGCGATAAAGGAAAAGTTAAGGGATCTCCATGCAGTCGCACTGCATGGTCGTAAAATCAAAATTATGACAGCAAAAACCATCAAGAGTACTTCAAACCAACAGAAACGACCTCAGATTTTAATTAAGATGAAGTTAGAGATAAACTAAACGTTCCTACAACAGAAGGTATAATTAAATAATGCAAACAAAGTTACGGCAAATATCTTAGTATGCCATAAACAAGTACTGCGCAACTGTTTGTAGTCTATAAAGTCTAATTCTCAACTTCACGGGTAACCTCTGCTGGTGTTTCAATCTTAACATTTGAAAACAAAGTTATTTTATAAGAGAAATGTTCAGCAATTATGCAATACTTAAAGAGTATTTTCCTTCTTTAAAGTCCTTTTTAATCTGAATGAATAAGTTGATGAACCTGCTGAAACTGATAAGCAAATGAGTCCTGACGTCTTTGCGCTTGGAGGCACCTTAGCCTAGAGAGATGTCGTCATGGCAACGAGTGAGACTGGCATTCGAATATCACGGGTTCGATCCCCGTCTACCACACACTCTGACTTGAGCTTTCATGACTTCCTCTTGACACTCTGTCAAATATTGGGGGGAGGGGTTATGTAGGGACGAGGGTATCTACGTAGGGCAACCGTCACTAGGTGAAGACTGACCTCCCTCTCTACCATGGAGTTACCGAGCTGTCCTCGAAGGGCACCCGGCGACTCCAAGGCCCTTTCCGCAGGGCAAGACCTAGAAGCTAACAAGCCCCACATCTGGCCCGAGAGCCCAAGACGTGTGGAAGTGGCTACCGCACTTACGCGCGTCAACCCCGCAGGGAAGACTACCGAATAACCTCGCTCGGGCCCCCTCTGATTTAGCAGACCTTCTACTAGCTCTGCAGGCTAGTATCCGGGACATTTTAGGTAACCCTCTGCCCCTGGCCGGAGGTACCCGATCTCCCGCGGGTATCGGGAAAACACTGCCCCCTTGAGTCCAACCCAATCCGTACAACTTCCATTCAGGGAGGGGCTCGAATGTTCGGCCCGAGGTTCTTCTGGTAACGTCAGAGCTACCACGTGTGCTAAGGGTCCGCAGCGCTCGCACCACAGCAGCTGAAGGGGACGGATCACCTATCCCATGGTGAGTCAAACTTTGTTACCACATTTCTATCGTTTCCCTTCCTTTTATTTTCTTATAATCTTCCAGATGGGTTTTCAGATTCTTGGTGTTTGGCGGTGCAGAAAGATGACTCAGATGCTTGGGAACTGTATGTACTGTTCTCGGCGCCGGGCGACGGCGTTTGATTGTCAAACGTATCAACACGACACCTCTAAAGATGGCTGCGCATCATGTCATGAGTCATGACCCCGGAATGATGAACCTTCAGCATTAGCTAGTACTTCCGCGCGTCTCCGTGGTCTAATCCAACCCGACCCTATGTCCTCCTGCGCTCTTTCACTTTATCCGTTCCTCCTGGAAGTTGTTAGTCCTAATTGTTCTATGTGAAGTTGCAGTGCATGAGTTGTCCCCACAAATATTTCCCTTCTTTAGGAAAGGAGTTAACAGTAGATAAAGTCTCTCCTGAGGTGGAAAGATGGAAACTAGTGTGCACCTCGGTTAAACAGAACACAGTCAGTTTACTATCTGCCAACGTCTACCAACGGACAAGAAATCTTAAATATTGTTTAAGAGCTCATATTTCTGGTGGATCAATCTCATGCCTTCATTTACAAATTTTAAATTAAGTATAGTTTCATTGTGAATTTGCGCTGTTTTCAAACGAAGCATAAACACATAATATGGCATCGAAAGATTACGGTTGATATTTGTTTAATTTAAAACCAACAATTTATTAATTTTTCACACAACAGCTGAATTGAGTAACAAAGTGGCCTACTAAACGCCAACAACATAACTTTTGGATAACTTTTTCTACCCTTGCAAATGTTCTTACAAATACGTATTTAATGGAGACAGCCTTTAGCAGAAGTTTCCTAATTGCTAATTTTCTTGTAGGTGCAAGAGGAATATGCGAATATAATAGAGGCTATCAGATTAAAAGCAAAATCAAATTTTAAAATGCAGGAGAGTCTAATAGCAGGAAAATCCAAGGTTACACGTCTAAGTGAACGCTGATACAAACTGCATAATATCTGTATGATTCACTTTATATTCAGGTCCCTATATAATTCCTATTTAACCAAACATTTTAAAATATTACAGTGCACCTACTTTTGCAAGTTTAGTATTTCTATATGAAACTCACTTGGTCCTACAACCACATGCATAAACAAACGATAAAGATTTTACCGTAACTTGGCTACACTTACACACTGGAATGCTAATAACACTGATACATTCACTTGTATTGTGTATACATAAGATAAATCCCATTGAAGAATCACTAGCAAGACCTGCTCTCACTCTCTGTTGGTTGTGATGACCCAGGTGTACAGAGACCGACGGAAGTATTCGAATATTATAACATGTGACATTGCACGTAATCTGTACTGTATTTATTCTATTGTCCCTCTTATTGGAGGACATACGTATTTGAACGTAACCAGTCTAACAGAGAGAGGACGTACTCTACACGCCCCCACCACATTGCAGTTGTGTTTATACTATGCCTCGAGACAGTGTGCTCAAAATTATTCAGCCTATTGTGAACGCACAGGTAATATTGGACGTAAAGGTAAGGAGACAACGGTGGCAAGAGAGGAATATCGTTAACAGAAGCAAAACTACAGTGTTCTGCAAAATTCAACAGTTAAAAAAGACAAATAATGTTGTAAATAAACCTAGAAATGGCGCTCCTTATAAACCCACCACCAGAGACAGGAGCCAAATAATAAAACTGGAGAAGCAGAATCCGAAAGACACTGCATCTGAGATTAGAGGATGCCTTGAGCAATATTCCGGCACTGTGGTTCACATCAGAACAGTTGAACGGGTTTTAAATAGTACTGGGTACAACGCCCGCGTTCCTAGGAAGAAACCATATGTTAATAAGGTGAATGAGCAAAAGCGTATAGAATTTGCTAAACAATATGTAGTGAAACCAACAGAATTCTGGGATAAGGTTCTGTGGTCGGACGAGAGCAAATTCTGCTTATACAAGAGTGATGGACGTCTTAAAGAGTGGAGACTGCCAAATATAGAATGGTAACCTAAGAACCTGGTAGCTACAGTGAAACATGGTGGTAGCAGTGGGATGGTATGGGGCTGTATAGCTTCATCTGGCTTTGGGGAACTGGTGTTCATAGATGGGATCATAGACAAATTTGGACACAAGGGGATTCTTGAAAACAATCTTAAAAAGAGTGCAGAACAGCTGGGATTAGGGCATGATTATTAATTCCAGCAGGACAATGATCCGAAGCATACTGCTGAAATTCTAAGGCTTTGGATCGTGTACAACACTCCTCACACTTTGAAGACACCGCCCCAATCTCCAGATTTAAATCCTATAGAAAACATTTGGAAAGAACTCGAGGAGCGTGTGAGGAAGCATCAGATCAGAAGCAAGGATTATCTGAACGAACTTCTTAAAACAGAGTGGAGGAATATGCACTCTGCAGTCACTGTCTGGACGACAATGTCCAAACAATTATCAGCAGTAATTCAAAGAAAGGGGATGATCACTAAATACTAACTGTTCTCTGTTCGAATACTTAGTGCAGATGTAAATTAACCTTGTAGAGAAAATTAGTTTCAGTTGCTATTTAGAGTTTATATATTTAATGGAAGACTCAAGTTTATTTTGTACCAGTTGTATTTACGTGTGCTTACTCTGCGTAGCTTTAAAATAATATTAGTAATAAATATGTTTACGTTCAAATACTTATGTCGGTCTCTGTACCTTCCTTGCAAGCAGGTCGCTTCGAGGTTGACGTGGCCTAGAAAGTTGACGGCGAGAAGGCTTTCAGAACAGCAGACAGAATATATTACGGCAAGAGGACTAGAATGCTGATTGGGACGTACAGCAAAGTCAAATGGAACAAGGTTTTAAATTCACAAGATTATAGCACTTTTATTAAATGTTATTTGTAGAATGGTTTACAGCATATTTCTGTTATTGAGGTTGTTTGAACAACCCAAGATTTCTACCACTGTCTTGGTATTGATAAATCTTCTTCATTATCAGAATTGTACTCTTAGGTTTTCAATTTTAGTGCGATTATAATTTAATTATGCTATTTTACTTAGCTTATTTTACGTGTATACCATGTCCAGTTGAGTTTTATGCGTTTTCCAGTACCTGCACTTCAAAAAACAGTTTGAGTTTGCTTTCCCATTCTTTCATTCTGTGATTACATCTGATGAATGTATTTCCAATTAATTATTGATAAACTAATTGGAACCATGGAAGAAGGATATAAGTTGCAATACCCAATATAATACCCAACATATCGCCACAGTGTTATCTTTTACAATGAACTTCTGAAGGTTTATCGATTTATAGTAGAACATAAAAGGGCAAGTACTATTATGAATAATTCGCAAATTCGCTGCGTGGCTCTATTTATTAGGTATTTATAAAAAGTGGAACATAGATAACCTTCATAGTATACCACATGGCAAGGTGAGAAGACGTAAGGGAAAAAATTCGCAACACAGAGATGTTTACCTCAGCGTATCGCACATATATGGCGAGTTCACTATATGTATAGATGTGTTCTGGACTCGTGACCTCCGCGGGATGAGCTGTGGAGGAGATGGGAACCGTTGTCCGGTTACGCTTCGAGTAAGCAGTACAGTAAACATTCAGCAATCACCTGCGGAAAGTCACGTAGCCTACTTGCGTAGCAAGATGCAGAACTAGTTCAATGCAGTAAGATTTAGTAGTCTTCTCACCATGTCTGAAAATCTTAAGAAATTTAAGGTTGTGCTTTCGGAAGGGTGTGAAATTATAAGTAGCGTTACAGATAAATGTGAGGAAGAAGCTTTGAAAAAACAATATTAATATCCAGTGTCAGAATCTTCTGACACTGCTTGTGTAATAAGTAGGTTGCATGTTATCTTCTCAGAGTTTCTATCTGTGCGCGACTCGTATATCATTACGTCACCTTGTCTGTACGTGTGTATGTCTGATGTGAACGCATTCCTTTCAGAGTTCATAAGGCCAGAACATTACTATATACTCTGTTCAGATGTAATCATGTCTTCTAGACAGCAATGTGTCATACATGAGCAGGCACGAGAAAACATATCATATAGACACACGCAGCTTCCAATCGCTCTATTTGTGTTTCGTAACTTACTGTACATAAACTTATTAATATTTCATTCCTCTAATCGACCAGATAAGGCCCGCCTCGATAGAGTAGATGGTAGCGTGTCTGCCTCACGTTCAAGAGGTCCCGATAGTAGGGGCAGAATGAAGTTCCTCAATCTTCAGGGAAAAGTCTGGTTTGGGAAATCAGAATGCTGACTATAATCGTAGTTTAAGAATTCTTGAGAGTTGTTTTGTTTCTTAACTATTCTATCCCTTAGTGAAAATTTAATTTTGTGAAGCTGTGTGAGATTTCTCATGAAATTAATAACCTTTAGGCGTGTAATGACAGGATACAATTAGCAATGCTGGTAACCAGAGAGGGCAGTACAACTTTGCGGGGGGACGAAATTGATTCTGGGTCAGCAGGCTCCCCCTAGACCACTACTACTGCTCGATGGACTAATGCAAGGGTGCAGCTGGGACCCTGGCGCAATTTACCGTGTGATGGATATTTCAAACGTTATATCCCCACACGCTCGGCAGCCAATACCTATTCGATCAAAGCCGTGTTTGGTGGTTTCAGTTGGCTTTATTCCGATATTCGCAATTCCACACGCCTGACCCTGGGAAACAAACATATGCTGTACGTTAAGTTAAAGTGTGGTAGGGTTTGTTTATCATCCTTTAAATCCCTAAACAGAAATGTGGTAAAAGTGGCTGGGAACTGTTGAATTGTAAATATGATTTGTTTGTGTTACTTTTTTTTCTGAGGTCCTGCGAGGTGAAACAATTACTCAAATCTATGGCTGTACCTTTCCATATTTAGTTTTATTTTTCATTTTACAGAGAATTCCATTGAATATTCATTAAGAACTATTATTACAGTAGCATACATTTCTTCTGGTAAAGTTTGACTGCAGAAGAAAGAAGTTTTATTAATGGCAAGTATAAAAATCAGCAATGCATAATCAGAGATGAAAATCAAATATGACTGAGATGTCTATTACAGCGAGCGCAATGCCTTCTTTCAAACGCTAAACTTGAGAATGTTAAAAAAGTTGAAAGAATACTTCAATGATACGATTGAATAATGTTGCGGCATTGGACATTTCTTGAGATGAAAATCATGATGGAGGTCGTAGGGGAAACCGTGTACGAAAAGTCATTATAGGGAATTGTACGGAAATGTTAACATTACTGTCAGCAGAAATAAATGCGCCTTAAGTTTCTGTCGTTGTAAAGCACATGAAATGTACTCATATCAGTTAGAAATTATTCAAGTGTTATGAGGTTTAAATGTTTTATTCAAGAGTTTCAAAACAGTGAACACAATGGCGGTTCCTAAACAAACAAGCGTTAAAGTAAACTTTCACAATCGCATTATTTTCACACTGTAAATTTCACATGTCTACTATGCACTTGAAACTTCAAGTCCATAAGCTAATGCATGTCGTGGAGTGGACCCAAATTATTAATCTATGGATCATCCTTTTTTCTGAAAGAACTGTACACTTAAGCTGTCATTTGGATGTGTTTCGGTGGTTCTATTGCCACAACTTGAGGGAGACAGCATATAACAATATATTCCAACAGATGGTGCACCCCTTACAGGAGAGTATCTAAGCGTCTCTTTAAATCTATGGGTTTTGGATCTGACTGGCCTATATTTTGGTCCCAAAACTTCCTAGTTCTAAATATTTCTGCCCATCTCGGTAGCGTAGATGACAGCGTGTCTACCTCACCTTCAAGAGGTCCTAAGTTCAAATCTCGGCCAGGGTTAGTTACCTGGATGAGGATTTTAAGGTTTTCCCGTATTCAGAAAGATGTGTGTTGGCTAACTCTAAGCTCTTCGGACCCTGGACTCAATTTGAGCGTCATTTCACCCATTTCCTCAGCGTTAGAGGACATAAATTAAAAAAAGGACTTCCTGACTTCTTGATGTAGGTATCTATTGGACATGCCCATTTTCAGGAACCCAGGAAAACGGATGATCTGAAGGTAAAGATTATTCAAGTTTTCTAAAATATCACCCCTTTGATGTTAAAACACACACGAGCTCAATTGCATCATCCTCATGATCTGTACAGATTGCGCAGTGAGGTGAAGAAGTTCTCTGAGAAATATTTATTTCAGATGCACAGATTTAAACAACTGAAGCTCATTACAGAATGTTTCACTGATTCATTTTACCATGCCCAAACAAATCAACCCGTGTTTCATGCACATATTCAGTTAAGATATTGTTCGTCAACCTAAATGTCTGTTCAAAATTTATTGGATTTATGAATCATTGCAATACACTCAGAGAAATTAGGGCTTGAAATATGAAGACGCTTTTTTAAGATCTTCATTAAAGGTATTCTTCTTTACTGAACAGTGTTTTATTAGTAAAATTACTAACTCATTTTACTTAACAACAAAATAATAAGATATTCAAACAACTCGTGATTAAAAGCATTATTTGAAGTTGGAGAATAAATGAAAAAGGATAATATGGCCAAATTTTGCTTTGTGTCGCATTGTTCAGCTACCAAACACATCGTAGAAGAAATGCCAAAAGTCAAAACGACATGAAAATTTTTTGTAGCCTGTCGCTTAAATAAATGAGTATGTTCAAATCGTTTATTGCATAGTGATGTTTATTAAAGTTGGTGTTATCCAATTATGAAGTCCAAGTTGTCTCAAAGAAACGGCTTTATTTTCATAATATACCTGAATGAGTACATTAAATGGACAAAACAATTGAATTCTCACCTCTGAAAAGTTGTACAACATGGATCTCGTTCTCAGGGGAATTGCATTCTTTAAGTTCCTCTAAGTTCCTCTAAAAGAAATTGTATTACATGATAAGGACATTGGACAAAAACGAACATTAACTAAGCATATTACCTATTACATTGTGCCAGAAAGATTTTCATGAAAACCCAAGGAAAATTCACTGATGCTTTTTCAATCTTCTAAAATGGCACAAACGCTATTGACTGCTACATTCTAAGTAAAATTGGTATTATTTCCAGAACCAAACCTTTTGTATAAGATAGAAGAAATGTTTGAATTCGAAAGATGTTCACATAAACCTTATATCTTGTATATTTTATTTAGCATAAATATGTCTAAATTATAGCATTTTAATCAAATAGCAAAGAGTCACTTTTACGAAAATAAAAAAGGTTGCGAATCATTTTACCGTATAATTCGGTTTGGATTAAAATATTGAAAAAGACCTGAAGAGAAGGAGGAGGAGATGTGGAGCCAAAGGAAAGTTAAATAAATTTATGAAATATAAATATTAAAATAATAAATGGACATCATCATTATTTGCAACTGAAAGGTCTGTTAAATCATTCTGGAACAATCTGCCTTAAATTTGGTTTACAAATACTTATAACCAGCAGCTTTTACACAAAAACATAGCTTCCAGCGTGCGTGTGTAAATGTGTGAGTGTGTGTGTGTGTGTGTGTGTGTGTGTGTGTGTGTGTGTGTGTGTGTGTGTGTGTGTGTGTGTGTGTGTGTGTGTGTCCATCAAAGAGTAGATTAATATAATCCTGAACTCTCACTGAAGTTACTTACGTCATCATGAAACACCAAAAAGAGGGGCCATCCCCACTCGGGTGTACGTTGTCGGCGACAGGCAGAGCAACGTATCGGTATTCAATGTTTGCTATATTAATCCTATAATGATGATAAAGCACTCAATAAACCGATACAGTTCCCCGCCCTCAATTCCAATCACTTTGCAAACGTGTATCTGTAATTTTCTACTGCTCCACTTTTCTCCCTCGCTACATTGTATAAAACGCTGAGGCAAATATATTGCTTTTTATATTAGTGAATAAATTGAAATTCTACACCGCCAAAGCTTGCATCAGCTATCATCCAAGTGAAAGGAAACAAATCAACTTGAATTATAGTGTCGATCTTGTTATTGGTTGGACCTCGGTTTACTGATCCCAATATCGCGGATTCAAACCCGGTGCAAACGATTGATACTTAGATGTACTTGAAAGCGGCAACCCAAGTCTACTTTTATATAAAATAAGTTCTGTGGGATAAAATTACGACACACAGACGTTTACATAATCGTGTGAATTAATTACACTCTTAACACAATAATTTTATGCAGTATTAAATATTACATTATTTTCTGATTAGGCAGTGCTGGAACCACTGGTGTGCGAACCTCAAAAGTTGTTACTGGGACGCCCCAGCCACGAAAACAAAAACATTACCTCTTGCTCTTTATCAGTGACCCAGCATACCTCTCAGTTAATAGGGTCAAAGGACAATTATTTGTGCAAAGGTCTACTAATAACTCGGACAGTTGCAAAGTTGCTCTTCAGTGTAAAACTACACATTCCGCCCCAAGGGGGGCGATTTTGCGCGTACTTAGCAAATCCAAGCAATATGTAGTGCTATACGAACGCCAAAATGATGGATAAGGTTTTGATGGATGGAAGAGCTGAAGGGAGTTCAACGAATGCGCGACTAATTTAGTTTCATTAAAAATATGAACTGTAAAAGTAGTTACATCAATGATAATATCATTTATTTAACTTCAGAGCGTTTTGCTATGATATTAATTTTACAGTACTGTCAACCACTTATTGTAAATATCAATAGCTTCATTTTCAGTTACAAATGCATTATTTGGTTTTATCAAACACGTGAAATAAAATACTCGTCTCATTGTATAAGCCATTTAGTTTTGGCTGATTTGTCTATATATCTTTAATGTCTTCTGTTCTGTTTAGCATTTAATGCTTCCATTCTCAACCACACTAACATTAACTTCCCTCTAAAAGGTATAAGGCGTATGTCCACCAGCTTATTTGCCATCATGGATTGCTATAACGGAATTTTGGAACACGTTAAACACTTATAAGCAATAGACTTCTTATTGCGGATTCATAAGCCAAAGAAATTCTAATAGTAGCAAGCAAGCTACTGCGGAGTATGCCGGTATGTTTACAGTTACAGACGCGGCACGGCCTGTGACTTATACCTGCGAACCCCGACAGCATGAGGCACGCGTCGTTGTTCCTGTCACTGCCTAACTACACTCATTCTGGAGCAGTTTTTATGCGGCTCTATTGGCGGTAAAAGCTAACTATATGTGTTACATAGAACCTGAGCAACTACTTCTATATCTCCGTTTGGTGTCGTTTTGAAACATTCTGTATATTCACTTGCAGTCATAGAATATTTACTTCACCAGTGTAAAAATAAGAGAGCATCAACAATCCTTTTTATAGTTCCTGTTAACTTTTTGGAATTACTTTTGGTAATTCTCTCTCACTCTCTCTCCCTCCCCCCCTCTCTCTCTCTCTCTCTCTCTCTCTCTCTCTCTCTCTCTCTCTCTCTCTCTCTCACACACACACACACACACAAACACACACACACACACGCACGCACTTTCACATTCCCTTGCATATTCCAGACTCCAGATAAGGAATAATGATCCTTAAAGAGTAATATAATACCCACCCATGCCCACCTCGGTAGCGTAGATGGTAGCATGCCTGCCTCACGTTCAAAAGGTGCCGAGTTCGAATCTTGGTCAGGGTGAATTACCTGAATAAGGTTTTTCTGGGGTTTCCCTTATCCTGAAAGACGAATGTCGGGTAACTCTAAGCTCTATGGACCCCGGACTCATTTGAGCATCATTTCACCCATTCCATTCATCGTCCGATATGACTTAACGTTGGAGGACGTAAATTACACAAAAGGAGAAACACACACTTTCACCTTCCCTTGCATATTCCAGAATATATATCACCGAATTCTTCGCATAAAATCCCAGAGGTTGGTACAATCGGGGCCATTGTTCACGACGAGTTATTGAATAATGCAATCTATTGAATTAAAGCGCTTTTCTAAATGTCTTTTCTTGCCTGTTTTATTACTTATAATGCCTCTTTACCTGCATATTTACATTTTTTGTGGTTTATAATGCCTAAGCTTCCGGTCTCCAGTAATAGTATTTTGCTTACCTAAAATTTGCTGTATTTTAAGGGTTTCCAGCTTTCTCTTGGAATACATTAACCCCCTCGTCTAACACCACAGCCTCAAATGTGCAAATCTGTTCAAATATAAAAACTACGTATGTAAAGACCTCTAAGTACTTATGCATAAGAATTTCACACCTTAATTTTATTACTTACCTGTAACTTATACTAAAACACATGAAGTGTGTGGTAAAAATAACTCAGAAGATGTAGTCTATGGTACGCTCGTAACTGTGGAAACAGAACTTTCTTTTGGTTTTTGTAAATCTTTATGTAGTAGATGTATATGCAACGCAATGTATTCATTCCTCTATTTAGTCATTAGAATATATATATTGCACAATGCTATCCACTGTGACATCTTTAGTGCACACGACGTCTCTAATTTTTCTCTTTCTCCAGTATGTGCTCTACTTCAATGGACCATGGAGTAACGGGTCACTCGTGCGTTCTGATTGGCCCTGCAAAATTGAGGTCAGCGACAGTAGCGCTACGAGGAATTGTGGTCGCCCTAGGAAGATACCCCCTCGCCCGGCCTGGAGAGAGAAGTCAGTCTTCCCAGCTACAACCGAGTAAAATAAAAATGTCAGTGTGACATATGATTGATAGGAAGGTATTGGACATATTTTCGGCTTATTCAAAATTGTTCTTCTACATCTTGGTAACTTAAATTTGAAATTCTACCCTTCTTCTCCAAAACGTAACGCCTTCAGAAAGCATTGGAGTCTGAAAAGGGAAAATGAACAGCTTTCCCATTTTCATTCAGTAGGCTAAAGTTAATTACCGGAGCAGAAAGCTTTTGCTGTATTTAAGTTTGAGACTTCTATCGCGGAGCAAAAGTTTTCTTTGAGTAAGCAAATGAACATTTATTTGATCTATTCTCGCACAAAAAGCAAATAATTACTACACACCTTTCTGGTAAATGCAGCTATTTAACTGGGGAAGATTAACTATTATTATTGAAAATAAGACCATATTTGGGCGTTCCTTCTCTTATATTGTTTTACACTTCGTTAAGTCCTGTAAGTAAAAATAAGCACTCTGATCCTCCAATTAATTCATTTGGGTCCTACCAATCAGCTCTTTTAACATACATATTTATTACCTCAATTTTTATTATGACTGTCACGGCCCAATTTATGCTTTTGTCACTTATGCCCGACTTCACCAATAGATGTTAAGACGTAACACGAGTTTAGCAAAGTTAAAACAAAAATTGCATTTCACAAACAAGTGTTAGCGTAACACAAATGTTAAATCTCTTGTTAAACTAACAAACCAAATTTCTGATATTAAGTCCTTAGCAATTGCAAATAGTCAAGATGGCGGGCATGAACTCAGCTGTTGATGTCGATTTGCTATATTTAAGACCGTCCAAATGGCATTCGTAATAGAGTACGGCCTATGAGGAGAAATTATTTTGAGGAGCTCTCCGAAGAAAAACTTTTACGGAGGTATAGACTGTCGAAACAAGTGGCTATGAAGGTTACTGCGGAAGTACAAGAGAGGTTAGAACATGCATCAAAAGGAATATGGCGATCTCGCCTTTGCTTCAAGTATTAATAACTTTGCTATTTTATAATTAACTGAATTATGGGGATAATACACTGTCCACCTCCCGTCTTGAAACGTTCAAGTCACTTGTCATTCGCGCCTCATTTTAAATTTACGTAATAATGAGTTATAATACGCATCGAAAGGAATATGCCGATCTTACCTTTGCTTCAAATATTAATAACTTTGCTATTTTATAATTCACTGAATTATGGGGATAATACACTGTCCACCTCCCGTCTTGAAACGTTCAATTCACTTGTCCTTCGCGCCTCATTTTAAATTTACGTAATAATGAGTTAGAATATGCATCGAAAGGAATATGCCGATCTCGCCTTCGCTTCAAATATTAATAACTTTGCGATTTTATAATTCACTGAATTATGTGGATAATACACTGTCCACCTCGTCTTGAAACGTTTAAGTCACTTGTCCTTCGCATCTCTTTTTAAATTTAAGTAATACTGACAAGTTTTTTGGTGCCTGCTCGCTCGCTCGCTCGTGCTGGCTGGCTGTATACAGCCAGAAGGTTTTTGCTGCGTGCCCACCCGTTAAGGGTTTTACCGCAGGTAGGATTAGAATTGAGTTTGTCGGACGAAGGTGATGTAGGTTTTTGATTGGGAGTTAATTTAAAGGTTACCGAGGTACCTTCGGGTTGAGCGGTAGTGATACATACATTTGAATTAAATTCGTTTCCAATATTTTCCCCCTGTAACCTTTCTCTTTTACATTCACCGATATCCTTACACTTCGTCACCAATTCAATTAACAATGCTTTCTCCATCGATGAGAAATTTGTCTCAGGGCTTTATTTATTATTTTGTTCATCCGCCAGTTTTCAGCTTGTGCAGACGAAAATGAAAATAAAAGCGCATCGCAGTACGTTCAGAAAATAATACGACTCATCCATAGCCTTCTATAGCTGTAGTATTTACAAGCTTCTTGGCGTTAACACAGGTTTGTTAACATTTTTAGAAAACAGGTTGGTGAAATGCAAGAAAGTTAACATTAGTGTTAACGCTGTGACAATTGCTAATCGTTACATTTGTTAACGTGGATTTTAACATCTGTTGGTGAAATCGGGCATTACAGTAAATATAACAATGGAAGCAATATGGTGTGGCAAAGGATGTGTAAAATGAACCCAGGGGGCTTGTTCTACATATAAATGCATATTTGCTCTTATTAACGATATAAAACTAATAGTTTAATTGTTTAAAATAAAACATTACATTTTCATTGCGAAATCAACATTTTTTATTAACATTCAAACCTCTGATGCCCAATCCATGCGGGTTTATAAAGGTCATAGATGGCCAACACACTCGATGCATTATACTCATGAGGTATTTACTCTTTACTATCTTGACTTTATTCTACTGCTTAACTTAAATACTGGTCTGAGAGCCCTAAGAGAGCCAAGGTCTAGTAACTTGACTGTCAGCCTCACGTCCACTTACGCATGGCAGAGGTGGACGATCATCAAACCAATACGGGGAGGAGATGTGATCTGCATCTCGGCAACCCCAGCCGGAACTTGGGTTTTCGTGACCAGGGCCGCTTACCTAGCGTAAGCTCCTCACTTTCCTCACGATGCTGATTGGGTAGCGGTCCTATACGCGGGAGCGAAAATCCGCACCCCATGGATGGGATCGTACCCGGGCCGCTTTCCGTGACCAGGGACCAAGGCATGCTGCCTAGCCCGCTACGCCACGGGGCAGGACTTATACTACTGCTACTACTCCATTAAAAGTTTTTACATTTACTTCATTTTAATCTGTACCTACTTTGAAATGGTTTCCCTGCAGATTTCTTCGACGTACAAGGTTATAAGAGGAGGCTGAAATCATAATAAAGGATCGTTATGGTGCTTCTAAAATACCTTTCCCTATGTCTGACTTAAACATATGGTAAATTATAAATTTATAAACAAGTGTATGAGATTTCATATGATAAATGATCAAGGCTGTCCAAAACTGTATTTTAAATACATTTTAGTAGTAGTTTGTAGTAGTTTGTCTCCCTTATGATTCAGTGGTATGCAACAGTATACCGAATTTATCCACAATGATGAGTTATCAGGCTATTCGCATTAAATATTTTTTTAATCCACACATTTTTTTGGCTGCATATATATCTTGAAAATATGGTATATTAACTCGGTTAATTGGGCTAGTTTTGAGTAAATAAGAATACGGACAAATTGTCTTCTAAATGATGTCTTGGGATGAGGAAATTTTCTTTAAAATCTTCTTGTCATCTTTAGTCAATTTAAAACCTAATTAACAAAGCGAAATGTGTAGTGTTTAACGCTCGCTTATACTACATACGGCACCGCAGGCGATGACACTGATGATACATGAGATGGAAATGGAGCACCGGTGGAATGAGATGGCGGGGGAAACCGCAGATCCCGGAGAAAACCCACCCCATCTCACTTTGCGGTCACCTGGAATCGAACCCAGGCCACCTTGGTGAGAGCCAAGCGGTCTAACCACTGAGCCACGGTGCGGCCTAAACAAAGCGAAATTTAATAAGTTTAGATATACATTTTACATGTACACACATACGTACACATATGAATGTAGAGGCAACTACCAGAGATGACTATCTTGGCAAAATACTACAGTTACTGGGAGATGAGAGCTAAGGAGACTTTGGTCATTTGCTC
The DNA here is from genome assembly GCA_030765055.1 of Mantis religiosa. Classification (NCBI taxonomy): domain Eukaryota; kingdom Metazoa; phylum Arthropoda; class Insecta; order Mantodea; family Mantidae; genus Mantis; species Mantis religiosa. Next base: position 133,164,339 of record CM060953.1, on the reverse strand, counting down.
CGAGAGGAGCACGCTTAATCGTCATGCAGGATTTCAATTCAGCTCCTCTTGGAAACCGGCTCCAAAAATTAAACTCAATTGGCTTAAGAAAAATTATCCATACAGCTTGATAATCAAATTAAGTAGTCACGTTTCTCGGACCTAATTAGTTTTCTGCATTCACGCCATCTCCTGACCTGGCATTTAATTTACTACAGTCTTTTTTCAGTGAAATCCGAAAATTAAGAATAAAGTAGGGATTAATCTACCTTCAAGAAATAAAAATAAATTATATTTAATCTAGTTTCTCAATAAATTATGGATCAATCAAAAGAAAAACCAATGCTTTGAAAAAAATAATAGAATCGAAATGACTAGAACATAGAACAAATTCAAAAATACTTTAAATTTTAAAATAATTAACAAACTTAAGTAAAATGGGTTTACGAACAGTGACACAAACAATTTCTTATGAAGTTAGTTTGGCTTTAATTTTAATATATTTTATTTTTAGTTAGAATTACTTAATGCGAGTGTTGGTAGTGTGTTTTCTATGTTAGTTTTTGTGTTATATCTATTTAGTGTTTATAACATTTCTTATAAATATCCTGATAATGGGAGCGATATATGTTCTCGAAACGCCTATTTCTAATCGTCTTTTCACTTGGCTTATTTCTATGGAATAATTGAATATATTCTTCGCCAGGAAAGTTTCGTGTCTTATACGTACACATAATTTTGTATAATAATATAATTTAGCGTCCAGAATACCTCTAGAACTATTGCCGATGACATCTCGATATGGAATATATGAATGATTACTATACTTTTTATACAGGCTTCAAGAAAGACGTAATCCAATAGCAGCAACACAATAGACGACGGGAGGGACCTAAATGAAGCGTTTCTTTTAGTGGGCAAAACATAGTTTTACTCGCTGTTATATTAATAACATTCATTTGATTTCAACATCTTAAAAGTGGACAGTTATCTTTTCCTGTACACTTCGTTAAATTTTGTTACAAATTGCTTTCGTCACTAAAATTTCAAAGCAGGTTTCTGTATGCATTTGACACCACTTTGTTAGTGTATAACAAAGTAGGCATTAGTCGGGTATTAGGTAGATAGTCGAGCCTCTATGATATTCTACAGAGTGGCGCACGAAATATCATACATTGAAAATTGTATATATAACTTTTAATAACCAAAGCATATCAATATTATCATTTTACATTAATCATCAGAATGTGTATGCTCAGTGAGCGTGCAGTACATGTTCAATATGCCCACCTTTTTTACGTACCACCTCTTCGAGACGAACTGTGACGTTTCCGACCACTCTGCGACACATGTCTTCTGTTATTTCCTGGAAAAAGGTTCTGATAGCCGCTTGCAGTTGCATGGTTTGTTGTTTTTGTCCTTTTTTTGTAATTTACGTCATCCAACGTTAAGTCATATCGGGCGGTAAATGGATTGGGTGAAATAATGCTCAAATGAGCCCAGGGTCCATAGAGCTTGGAGTTACAGGACATTCGTCTTTAAGGATAAGGGGAAACCCCTGAAAAAACCTTATCCATATAACTCACCCTGACCGAGATTCGAACTCGGGACCTCTTGAACGTGAGGCAGATATGCTACCATCTACGCTACCGAGGCGGGTGACTGACTGTCTCCCTCAAATATATCCATAAGTAATAATTAAAGGGATTAATATCCGGGCTGCGTGGCGGCCATATTGAACCTCCCTGAAAACGTTCAGAATATCAATGGGACATCACACGTAGCCCGAAATGTTGGTGCAGGAAATCCAGAATAAGTTTGCTGTATGTGGACGGGCTCCATCTTGCATAAACCATTGAGTTTCCATTGGTAACCCTGTTGCATAAAGTTGCGGAAGAAAATCGTTCTGCAACATGTCCAAGTAGCGCGTACTGTTAACTGTGCCGTTGAGAAAGACTGGCACAATGTTTCCATGGCTGCTTATGGCACCCCATACACCAAAATTTTCTCCGTAGTTTTCACGAGATATACTGTCTTTTGACGCTACCGTTCAAATGAACGTAAACCTCATCAGAGTACCATGTGTTTATTTCACATCATCATATGCAATCGCCGTACCTTGTCATGTTCCGTCAGTTTGTGCAACACTGCCATTTTGTATGGGAATAATTTCATGTCAGCATGAAAAATTCATTGAAGCGAACGACGTGGATTTCCTGGGACTTCGTGTCAAAGCCACTCTCACAGCCTTGATATTCTCTGGGGTACGGATTTTATTGAAACTAGATCGCGTTTGCTCTAAAATGTGGCCGTCAGTTTCAAATTGTGTAGTTAGTCTATACACTGTCTCTCTGTCTGCAGCCCCCAGAGGCCTACTGTGGTAGGTAAGGGAACTGGCGATCCCGGGGTCCCGAGCCAACCTGACACCCTTGATGTTGGTTCCTCTAAGTGGCCAGGGGTCAGACAAAACACCTACCCACGTGTAGGCCGTGTGAGGAGACCCGTGTCGGTGGAAAGGTTTGTCCTGGTGGTTGAGGGCTGCGCATCTGAGTTCGTTCCAGTCTTCTTCTGAATTCGGGGAGGGTGCGAATTTCCAATACACTACTTTGGTTTCTGCTTCGCCTAATTGGGAGGTTAGGAACTAACCCGCCCCTAATCAATCGGCCTGGACTAGGTACTGTACCGAACCCCAGGGTGAGTGGGAGGGCGAGCCCGCTATATCCCCTGTGTTGCACTGCCATCCCAGTGGGATGGCCCCTTGTTGGGCTCCGAGGTGGGTGGGGAGCACTGGGGGATGAAATTTATATCATATGTTATGGTAAAACAAAATATTAATAAAATTATTAGCAAATGTGGAAAGGAAATAGCCGAGTCTTGTTGTCCTCGCTATTTAGTTATTTATAGAACTGAGGAAAGTCTGAAGTTGACTACCGTAAACACGTTCATTATTCAGAAGGATTTACATAGTATTGGTGGTCATGTGAAGCCATGTACTCGATCTCGCAAAAACACGCTCCTGGTCGAAGCAGTTTCTCAGACACAGGCTGCTTAAAATCTTGAGAGTCAATATGCTTGCGAGCTATCCGGTGCACGTTCAATTGCGTAGGACTCTGAACTCCTCCCGTGGTGTTGTAAACACCAGCGCATTGGATGTTATGTCCAATGAGAATTCGTGCCCACTCGTACTCTGTTTCTTACCTTTGATCGGGTAGAACTCCCGCAAAGATTTAAGGCAGAGTATGAAGCTATTGAAGTGAGGCAGTATATACCCAATCCACTGAGGTGTTATAAATGCCAGCGCTTTGGCCACACAAGTGATATTTGTAATGGAGTTGCTACTTGCGTTGAATGCGTGGAAGTCAAACATAACAATGCTTGTACTTCACCTGCAATATGTGTTAACTGCAGCGGTAGTCATTCATCGAACTCCAGAGAATGCCCGCATTTTATGGAGAAAAAGACGACACAAGGGATCCAGGTAAGAGAGAGAGTGTGTCCTTCTTGGAAGCCCGAAAACTCTTGCGTATTCATCGGCCTTCTACCCTTAGGACCGTTACTTAATGTGCAGTTGCAGCTAAGCCGGTACCTAGACGTGATATCGCAACACAAACCAACGACATAAACAGGGCAGTAATATCTGAAAGATCAATTACACCAATATCACAGCCAAAGCAACAAACACCAGCACGAACAATAGTGAGCGCGCCGACCAAGTCCAGTCCTAAAATGAACTAATAAGCCAAGTCTCCGCCGAAAGCATCTACTTCAAGAACATATGAACCGGTAATATATAATGTATCGCCAAGGAAATTTAAGACCTCGTATGACAAAACTGACTTCCTCAAGAAAAATAGTAAGACCAGTGAAAGGAAAGCTAGTCATCACAAAAGTCCGCGAACATCTCCGTCAACATCTGAGGAGTCATCTGGAGAGGACGCCGATCGGCGACTTCCATTCTCGCCGGTCGTGGTTTCCAATCCTGTCCAGAGACTGGATTCGAAGTTACCAGTGCGGAAGCCGTCTTCCTCCATTGAGGATGTGGTGCGGGTAGATACTGTCCTCACTGCCCAAACGGCAGTAAGGAAAAGGCAGGAAAAACCTGCCGAAAATGCTAGCCCTGCCCCAAAGAAAAGGAATAAATTAATTCGACCAACACTGGGCAGGTAGCTTTTGTCATGGCAAGTTGATATTGAAAGTAGTAATTTTTATACCTATTGGTATTTTATTGGTAACTATAGCATTTTATTAGTATTTTTAAAATATTTGTGCTTACTTATGTTATTGTCCTTTTGTTTTGATCTGTGTTTTTTCTTTTTTTTTTAAATTTTGAATAATTAATATCTGACTATTCCCATGAACTAGTTTTTTGTAACGGCGCTGATGACCATGCAATTGAGAGCCCTTATATACAAATCAATCAATCTCTGTCTGCATGGGGCCCACCTCGTACGAAAATCAACACAAAAACGTCGTTGCATCTCTGCTAAGCTCTTCGTTTCCACCTAAAACAACACAATTTTCACTTTTTATTCTAGCGTCACCCGGCATTTGTCCGCCATTTTACTAACCTGAAGCGGTGGAATCACGCTTGCGCGATTTTCACAATGTGTTGAACCATGCATGAACTAGGGCTAACTGCCACATTATTCCAGCGTTGCCAACCCGCAATTAACATATTTATTGCCACAATTTCAATGCATGGTATTTCCTGTGCCACCCTAAATCTATCTCCAAGTGTACAATAGCCAACGTAATCGTAAAGCACAAATTACGCAAAATGATTCCACTTGTGATCTTCTATTAATATCCCAACTGAAAAGATAGTGTTTACTTATTAGACAGGAACTGGGATACAAAGACTGAAGAGGAAGTGACAGCAACACATTATAATAGTAATAGTTTTCTTTATCTAAAGAAATATATTTTCATTTTATAATGTGAACTGAAATGTATGATTTCGGGTTGTTAGCACCTATACAGCTAGTCAATATTTGTCGCATATCTAACAACTGTACCTTTAACGGAATGTCTAATAGTTCATTTCATCAAGTTTACACTGCCATTAAAATTCTATAAACATGACTGTGATTTGAGTTGTTTTCACAAAGCAGAATCAATGCACATAGTTTTTAGTTATTCCACAGTGCCTTATTTTTCATTGGTGGCCGCCCAGCCGGCTGGAGGTGGCTTTTGCGAGTAGTGCTTCCCGTAGTTTCTGGCACCCGCCATTCTCCGTATTAGTGAATGTTCGGTCGTTGCTAGTCCGGGTTTTTGTTCTGTTCTTTTTAATAAAATTGTGAAAGTTATGTTATAATGCCATGCGTGTGTATAGTTAAAATGCCGCATATTCGCGTATGATTCCTACGTGCGAAAAGAGCTTTAGAAAAGTGACACGTCTGTTTGTAGACCGATTTCCTGATATTCTTGCGCCTCACAGAGAGACAGTTTGCAAACTTGTAAAGAGATTCAGAGACACTGGTTCTGTTCTTGATAAGAAAACTAACAGAACTCGTAATGTGCTTACAGAGGAAAAACTCGATAAGACAGAACAAAAGTTCGAGCGTAGCCCAAGCAAATCTCTGACTAGGTTACCATAGGAAACGGGTGTTACACAATTCTCGGCCTGAAAAGCCACTAATCTTTTGAAATTAAATCCACATAAGATAACATAGTTCGGGAACTGCAACCACGTGATACTGTGAGTAGAATATATTTTGCAATTGGGTGGCAAATATTAGAAAGCATTCTGCATCAAGTTACTGATGGCTGTATGGACCCAAAATTCTCACTGACGAACCACGGTTTAGTAGACTTTAATCACTATATTTCATTTATGAGTTAATGAGTTATATATATATATATATATATATATATATATATATATATATATATATATATATCATTAAACTTTTAGTAAACTAAACAAAAATGAATAAAATAGCAAATACACATCGTATAAATATCAATAGAAATCAAAAGCTTTATATTGCACACTAAATGACAATGCATGACCAGAAAATACGCTGTTTGTTGTGCTGTGAATAATGGGGCCCATATTCATTGAAGAAATAGTTAACGGAAAAAGTACAGGCATGCAATTTTACAGCATTTCTGGAATATTTGTGTGATATTGAAAGCACATAGGCATATTTTAAACAAAGCTCTGCTAAGTTGCAATTAATTAGGAAAGCTTTCTAAAGATAAGGTCACACAGTTTAAGGAAATGAACTAATGCGTGTCTACGGAAATTTTCTTCGACGTTGTGAGACGTGTGGCAGCACAAGGACATAATTTACAACACCTGTGACAAAGGTACATGATTATTGTAACTATAATTTGCAAGAAAATCTAAGTGCTAGAACTTAAATGTTCAAAGTGGCAGCTGCGTGTTTATTGGGTGGGCAGTGTGCCTTCTGCTGCAGTAGTAACCGCCTTTCGGCCTGTCGGCCACCAGTGAAAAATGAAGCATGGTAGCACTATGTCACTTTTGTTCACCTATGCATATACTGTAAATTATATATTGGCAAATTAAGTTATTTTTATCCTTACTTCAAAAGCATAAATCAAATATACCTCTTAGAATTTGTTTCCGCTACATGCAACATACTTATCAAATTAAAAATAGGATATTCTACTTCACGGCACAAAGTTTATGCTACCTCAACTTTTTGAACCTGTCTGTTAACTTACAAAACGTTCAAAATAGATAACGGTAAACCACTTTAAAGATAGGTGTTAGTCCAAAATTAGGTAATCCAAATTGTCAAGAAATACGAGGGCTATCCAGAAAGTAGATTACGTTTTCGTCTGTTTCCGCTAGGGGCGGGGCTAGCGCGGCCATCTTGGGGTCAGAGCGTTGCGCAGCTCAGTCGGCATCTAGCCGTGCTAGTGAGAGGTTCGTGCTGTGCTCCGTTCAGATACTGTGACGGTTTGAAATGTCTGCGTTAATTGAAAATACCGCGAGCTACGAGGTGCGTGCAGTAATAAGGTTTCTGACTGCAAAAAACTGTAAACCGATAGAAATCTATCGGCAGCTTTGTGAAGTGTATGGGGACAACATTATCACTGAAGGTGGAGTGCGTCAGTGGGTCATCAGATTTAAAAATGGCCGAACCAATGTTCACGAAGAAGATCTTTTTTTTTTTATATATATATATAAGATCTTGGGGCAGTCTGCGCTTCAGGCGAGTTGGCTGGCGAGTGCGACAGCCGAGACGGTAGGTAACAGCTCCAGGGACCTCCTGGAGATGGTAAAAGAATGGACGTGCCAGGCGTCGGATGTATTGGTGAACGGGTAGAAGACCAAACTCATGATGAAGCTGCTGGTTTCGGATGAACCATGGAGCGTTTGTAACTGTACGAAGAACCCTGTTTTGTAGTACCTGCAGTCGGCGGAGATTAGTCTTACTGGTGCCACCCCAGACTGGAGCTGCATAGGTAAAAATGGGACGGACTAGAGATGTGTAAAGAAGCAGGGAGGATTCATAACCAAGTGAAGTGCGCCTGTTGAGTAGAGGGTACAGTTTTGATATCCGGGCAAATGCAAGCGTAACAGACCGACAGATGTGGGCGTTCCAAGTAAGTCGAGTGTCCAGTAACACCCCAAGGTATTTCACTGGCACATTGCTTGGTAACCATGAGAGCGGTTCCCCCAGCAGCCGTAGTGAAGGAGGATCCCTATAAGGTCGTAAAGAGAAGATCTTAACCTCTGTCTTGTTAGTATTGAGGGAAATGCGCCAGTGAGAGAACCAATGAGCTAATTGATCTAGGGCAATTTGCAGTTTCTGAATGGCATGAAGAATATTGGCGTGAGAATAATAGAGAGCAGTATCATCTGCGTATAACGCCGTACAAACTGGAGCTATATCAGGAAGATCATAAGTGAATATATTAAAGAGGAGTGGTGCAAGTACTGAACCTTGAGGTACACCTGCTAAAATAGGCCGTCGGGTGGATGTGAAACCAGCAATGCGCACCACAAAGGTTCTATTGGTGAGAAAACTTGCTATGATTTGTATCAGATAATAAGGGAGACCAATGCGATATGCTTTAAGTAGTAGTCCACTGTGCCACACCTTGTCGAATGCCTGGGCGATATCTAGGAATGCTGCTACGGTGTATTGCCTGTTTTCGAAACCTTGAATAATAGACTGCGTGATTCTGAGCAATTGGTGAGTGGTAGCATGCTTCGGGCGAAAGCCAAACTGAAAAGACGGAATTATCTGATTATGGATCAAAAAATGAGAAATACGTTGATGAATAATCTTTTCAAAAAGCTTAGAAAGTGTAGGTAATAAGCTGATTGGTCTGTAACTTGAGGGAAGATTTTTTGGCTTGCTGGGTTTGTGGAAGACTATAATTTCCGCATGTTTCCATGTAGATGGAAAATGACCAATGCGCAGAGCAGCGTTGAAGATTGATGATAAATAAGCTAGGGCTTTGTTTGTCAAATTCTTCAGCACAACGTTAGGGATAAGGTCATGACCGGGAGACTTTTTAACGGGAAGACGATGGATAAAGCGGGACAATTCACGTGGAGTAGTGAACGAAATTCTGTTGTGCGCTGTAGGACGAAGTTGGTACTCAAGGAGTTCCCTGTCCACGGAAGAGGGAATATTAGAGTCAAGACAGGTGTTAGGCGTGAATGTACGCTCGTAGTGAGTAGCTAGAGCGTCACACTTGGCAGCAGAGTCACTCAAAAGGGTCCCATCAACCTGAAGAGGTGGAATCACTGTCGGCTCTCGGAGAATCCTCTTAGTGATGTTCCATAAGGTATGATCTCCGGGACGGATAGTGGCTAATTGTCGCTGGTACTCCTGAAATCGGTGTTGCTCTAGTGCGGTCCGTACTTGTCGAATGAGACTATTTAATCTTTGGCGCAGCCAGGGTAGACGCTGACGTTGCCACATTCGACGGATGCGATGCTTCTCTTGGATGAGTTGAGTAATATGGATAGGCAAGGAGGGGAAATGGCGAGGTTGAGGACTGCGGATAGTAGAGGATCGTACACTGGAAGAGAGCGCAGAGGTAAAATGGTGAACGGCAGTGTCTATGGCAACCGCAGTACCCAGTTGATAAGATGTGTGGAGTGCAGCATCCAGGTGTGTGCGAAAGATGTCCCAGTTGACAAAACCATCGATGAGTCGCGGGATTTGTGGCAAAATATTAGGAGTGAGGTTAAATGTGACCAACACTGGACAGTGATCGGAATTGAGCGCTGGCAGTGCAGAAATCGATGCAGGTAATCGTATATTGCGATGTACCCCAATGTCCAAAATGTCAGGAGCTACCTTTGGGTTGCCAGAATAGTAAGTCGGTTCTGTGGGAGCCAGTATGTGAAGACCAGTGGCATTAATAGTGTCAAACAGATGCCGTCCATTCGGGTTTGTGACTCTACAGCCCCAAGAAGTGTGCTTCGAGTTCAAATCCCCTAGCAAGAGAGTGCAGCTTTCTGCTGGGAAAAGGAAAGAGAAATAGTGAGTATTAAGCTTACTATTTGGGGGCTTGTAAGCACTCATTAGAACGAGATCGTTGCTATCGCGAAGAGAGAGTTTAACGCCCACTACCTCAAAACCGGGAATCACAGGTAGGAATATTTCATGATGAGTCAGAGAACGTTTAACTAGCACAGCTACTCCCCCAGAGGCGGTAGGTGCATTCCGATCAAATCTATAAATCTTGTAGCCTGGAACAGAGAAACGTTCATTCGGGAGAAGATGAGTCTCGGTGATACAGGCAGCATCTATACTGTGCAAGCTGAGAAAGGCAGCGAAGGAGGCATGTTTAGTGCGTATGCCATTAGCGTTCCAGTTCAGGAGAGTGAGTGATGAAAGAGATGGCCTATTATACGCCACCATTTCGGAAAGTAGTTAGAAGAGCGTTTTGGAAACATTGTGTAAATTGCGGTAAGAGAGGAGTGAGGAACGTGGATAAAGAACTTAGAAGTTGAGTGAACAGGCTAATTAGCAGAGCCGAGAGAGATGAAGAGTCAGAGGGATCTTGTTGTGCAGTAGTACGCCTCGTCGAGGAAGCAGAAGTTACACTGGCATAAGTTGCTGGTGAAGAAGTTGGACGACGAAGATCGAAGTGGGAGACCCAGCATAGTGACTGCCGAACTTGTCGAAAAAGTCGATGCTAAAGTCCGTGAAAATCGAAGGTTCACAATAACGGAACTTTCTTTGAGTTTTCCACAAATTTCGCGAAGTTTGTTGCACGAAATCATCAGCGAAAAGCTTGGTTACCACAAGTTTTGTGCAAGATGGATTCCAAAAATCTTGACAGAGGACCACAAAAATCAGCGAATGGCTGCAGCGTTGAACTTTTTGGACGTTTACCATAAGGATGGTGACTCTTTACTCGATCGCATCGTTACTGGTGACGAAACATGGGTAAAACACATTTGCCCCATACGCCAAATGTCACTCGTGAGGTTCTTGAATCTTTTAAGTGGGAGTTGTTTCCTCATGCGCCGTACAGTCCCGACCTGGCACCGAGCGACTTCCACCTATTCCCAGCAATGAAGAAGTGGCTGGCTATGCAGCGTTTTGATGACGACGCACAGCTGCAAGAAGAGTTAACGAAGTGGTTGAAGGCGCAGGCGGCCGAATTTTTCGACGAAGGAATTTCCAAGCTCGTACATCGCTACGATAAATGCCTTAATTTGAATGGTGACTATGTCGAAAAGTAGTATATGAGTGTGGCTTTCATCTGTATATAATAAAATTTGTTTCCTATACTTTGTTTACTTTTTATTCCAAAACGTAATCTACTTTCTGGATAGCCCTCGTATAATTATATACAAACATCTACGAATCAGGTGATTTTGTGGGGCTTTCGATTTGGAAAATTATATTTAAATTTTTAGACACGAAATTCCACTCTGGACAAAAAATATACTTTTTATGCATATGTCTATGTAGCCTTCTCTGGGGTTTTACTATTTTAATCAATTTTGAATATAACTGAAACCCCAGTTGGTTTTCGTCAAACCATCCATAGGAATGAATACCAGGTTAAATTTAATTGCAATTAAAAATACATACAAGACCAACCAGCAATGTTAGCTTAAATTTTAAAGCTTACTAAATATCTAAAATGATTGTTTTTGTGTGAATTAAAATGGATTGTTTTAAAATCAAAGTAATTGTATTTATACTGTTTTATATAAAATTTAGTTGCTAGGCGTCCTATTAAACTTTCTTTCGTTCTAAGGTCCTCTGGATTGATGACTGATGAAACGTCTATAATAACGATGCGAAAGAAAAGTATTTCCAGAATATTAAAAAAGGAATGACAAAAAGCAAACTGTGGGTATCGTTATAACGTGTCCTGCAGGCAAATAAAAGGAGAATCGCAGACGACAGGGAAGGGCGCGGGAGAGAAAGAGATAAATGGCAGCAAAAAGATTCATATATACGTTGAGAACTCCCTTAACAGGAACGCTTATCCTTTATTTCTTCCTTGTGATTCAGTGGAGTTCGGACCTAGACTTAAAAGTATTCAAAAGGATTGCATCGCATCAACATTAAATGACAAAGTTTCAAGGATTTAATAATTTGATTCTTGAGGATTAAACGCTCAAGCTCACTAACTTTCGCTCGCCATTTTATCAAATTTGTCACCCATTATTTCAGAAAGTTCAGTATTTGAAAGTTTTTGAGAATGTGCAATTTCATGTGCACGCCTTTTAAACGTATACCCTACTTTTATAGAGTAACCTTTATAAAATGAGCTTTCTGCTTAAGCATATGTGTTTGGAACATATTTTATCAATAATTAATTTTTAAAGTACAACCAATCAACACAAGCTCAGGATATAATGAGGTAGATTTAATTTATTATATTTTACACCAGTATATAGTAAGTTATATTAGAAAATAGGCCGTTTTTTTTTTTTTTTTTTTTTTTTTTTTGTAATTTACGTCCTCCAGCATTAAGTTACATCGGACGATGAGTGAATTGGATGAAATGATGGTCAAATGATTCCAGGGTTCATGGAGCTTAGAGTTACCCAACACCTGTCTTGAGGAATAAGGAAAACCCCGGAAAAACCTTATCCCGGTAACTCACCCTGTCCGAGATTCGAACTCGGGACCTCTCGAACGTGATGCAGACATGCTACCATCTACGCTACCAAGGCGGACTGGCCGTCCCATGGCTGAGTGGTTAGACCGCTTGGCTCGCACCAAGGCCCGGGTTCGATCCCAGGCGACCGCAAAGTGAAATTTGTGGACAAGGTTTTCTCCGGGTCCTCTGGTTTACTTTGTCAGCATTCCACCAGTTCCACCACCATCATCTGTTCTATCATTTATCTCGCCCTCATTTATATCATCCACTTGCTTCACCCTCAAACCAGGCATTGGGCTGATCACCCTCCTAATTCTCTATCGGATCCAATGCTTCGGTACCTCAGGTCCAACCTTAAAGGGGTAGAGGAACAAGAATCCTCTAACACCACGATAGTGGTACAACTAGGGAAGTTAAAAAAGAAGATATTAGGAAACATTATTCATAAAATATTATTCACGTATGAAACCTGTCCTGAATTACAAACAGCATCAATGGATTATTCCCCACAGCGCCAGGTTTTGAGGCAGAGGATTTTGGGCGAAAAAAAAAACAGAACGAAAAACTTGAAGGGCAGACAAAATACGACTTTTTAACGTATGATGATAATGATTTGAGTAGCAAAAATACTTGCGATGGTCTATCTTTAAAAATGTATAGCGATATACAGTAGCCCACATCATGTATGTTCCATTTTCACAGAATATAACAGAACCAGGTCTTTGTACTGCCTGATAGTACTAAATTTTGATTTACTTTTATAAAACGTGCTTTAATTTTTAGTGTCTACATGTTCAAAATAACTTCTATTGGAATAAAACAATAACACAATCTCTTGTTTGGCAAAATGGCAATATTTGCTTTTATTTTTGTAGCTATGACAAACTGTATCAAACTTCATCAGCCATTTATTAAATAATAGAAGCCTGTGTCTTTAAAAGGTCACAGTAGTTCCATGATATGTGCTGTAAACGATAACAAAAAGGTTTAATTTGCAATATTTTGTCATTTTTGGAAGCAGCACGAAACGGAAGGGAGAGTGACAGAATACCTGAAATTGGGGCCTGGAAAGATTCATTGGATAATATTCATTGTTTGAATTTGAGAAATGTGAAACAGGATTGTCTGTGATTTATGATATACGTCCTCCAACGTTAAGTCATATCGGACGATGAACGGAATGGGTGAAATGATGCTCAAACGAGCCCAAGGTCCATAGAGCTTAAAGTTACCCGAAATTCGTCTTTCAGGATAAGGGAAAACCTCGGAAAACCTTTACCCAGGTAACTCTCCCGGACTTAAATTCGAACTTGGGACCTCTTGAACGTGAGGCAGAGGCGCTACCACCACGCTACACAGGCGGGCATATGAAACAGGATTATGGTGATGATGAGAAGATGATGGTGTTCTCGGAGTCTGCATCGATCAGGTGGAACAGAATTATTCTGACCTGATGTAGCCCCGCGTTGTGACTGGGGTTGTAGGTTGTATTCAGCACCCCTGGAAAGACAATGAACCCACGAGCTGCTACTTCCCCCTGATTTGAATCCTTGGTTCAGATCTGGCACTCAGATGTATCGATGTACATAAGAAATATCTCCGGATCTGCTTCAGTCTGAGCTATGAGAACTCTTAATTTTCTAACGTGGTCGCGACAGAAAAGGATAAATTTTCTAAATAAACTTCGATATCAATAAATTCTTTTTACTTTAAAAAGATCAAGATATTCAATTTAATTTTGTATTATTCATACAATTTTTCGTATAAAGTTTACAATGATATTGTATACCTTGATTACGGTTAACACAAAACTGATATTAACTCCTTTATAATATTTCGTCGTGACACTGAATTTACGTCTGTTCACCATAAAGTTCTTCAATCAAAAGACGCTTTCTTTCCTAGCTGTTTTACCAAAATTATTGATTTTTCATCCTCTCATTGCGATTACTACCACTCAAACTTAATTTTACTGGTCCCTATCGATTCCTCAACCACATATTAAAACATTTTTTAACTCTCGAGGCCTAAACGATAACAGCCGTTACAAGTGTGTCATATTTTTGAAGTGCTACCAATTTATAGGAAACTCTTCCCCTAAATTATTCTAAAATACACCTCTGTGCTCTAAAAGTTTATTTTTCTGTTATTGTTCCTTTTTTCTCTTTCTTTCTTTAACATGGGACAGAATTGAGAGTAAAATAGTTAGTGTATCAACAGCTTTAAATGTATTTTAAAATTTAATTTTCGCTCATTTAAAGACAACATGTGTATTAAATTAAAGGGGAACTTCGGTTTATCAGGTTATTCAAAGAAGAAAAACTAATTTTTGGGAACGTAGTCACACAGAACCGTTATTTTTCATTGGAGATATCTAAGCTCAAATAGGAAAGTTGAATCAAAATAATCGGTAGCACTCAATGGATTCTAAATTTGAGTCTTTGGGTTACTGGGTTTACACGCTAACTGTGGTTGTGACTTTGAACTCTCACGCGCAGCTTCTCTCATAAATTGTCAACCGAACTACTCAGTACGTCTTGGCTACTCAGAGACCTGGCTCATGCCTTAGAAATACTTTACTTTTTACATTTTAATAATTGCTGCATCTTAAATAGTTTCATAACCTCAAATTGTATTCGGTTTAGGGACAGTCAAGATGTTGACTCTTAACGTTAGATTATATTAATATTCGTAAGCTTAATAGAATGTTGCAACCTTATACCGATGTATTTAAATATTTTGTAAGAAATACAAAAGCCCTTTGATGTTTACTAATTTTTTATACGATGGGTGTTCAGTATATTATTAACTTTATCTTTAATATTATAAATGTTAATACTATGCTATATACATGAGACGATGATTTTCCTTTACATGGAACATTTGTGGTTATTTTTATTCATTATAAATGTTTGATTATTTTAATGAAAACAATGAAACTTTATTTGAAAAAATTTAATAATGATAATTGGGGATTGTGACATAAATTTACAAACTTGAATATTTTCTGTAGCACTGTGTTAGATATTTTAATGTCGGTGTATGATAGAAATTTGAAAATTATTTTTCCTCAAAGAATCAGCTATAAACTGGTTTCAAAATCCCAATATTAATTGAATCATTGATATGGAATGAAACAATAACCAAGCACAAGGTATGCATGAATTAAAGTCGAAAAACCCTTATGCAGAAAACCCACCGTAACTGAGATTCTAACTCGAGACCCCTTGAATGTGAAGTACACTATCCCAAAGACAGAGGTGGGTGTTCTACTCAGCTCTACCTATTTTTGTACAGTTTAATACTCATTCTTACTACATACAGTAAGACGCGACAGAAGTTGGGCTACAATGAGATGATACACAAAAGAAACGGATTACTGGAAATGAATTTGGGTTCCCCCAAAGTTACTAAGACTACCAAAATTAACATGGAAGATTCCACAGCTCAGATTACAATGAATAGAATCCTTTATAGTTAACAAGGGACTGAACCAAGGGGATCGGCTGATCGTACATGTGTTTAATAAAGTCCTGTAGTATATAAGCAGAAAATTAAATGTAGACACAGGAGGTATATTGATATATCAGTCTATACAGATAGTCGCTTATGCCAATGAGTTAATATTATAGCAATATCTCGTCAAAACTTAATGCAGTCAATCTACTTGAAAAAACACTAAAGGAAGTTGGTCTCAAAGTAAACAGTTCTAAAACAAAAGTTAAATTCAATCAAGGACAGAAATTAATGTAGAATAACAATGAAGATCCTGCCCTAACAATTTTGAAATAGTGAAGAAATATTCATACTTAAGCAATAATTACGATGAAACACCAGAAATCCGAAACAGAACACACAGAGCTAACAAGGCATATTATGCTCTTCTCGCAATTCTGAAACCTAAGAATACATAGAATAACACAAATACGGTTAAACAAAACATACGATGTGCAAATAGTTATGTACGAAAGTGAAGCCTGAACCATGATAAAGAAGCCGAGGACATGATTAAAACATTTGAAGGAAAGATCTTAAAAAGAATTAATGGACCCATAAATGAGAGTGGATTTAGGCAAATGAGGTATAACAAGGAAATATCACCTTTGCAAAGAACTGGAATTGTCTACTGTGGTAAATTAAAAATACTTCAGTAGCTAGAGCATGTGTAAAGAATGAGGACAGAGAATTAAGGAATTGATGACAGGAGTGATGTATAGAAAATGACCGATGGATGAGTCTAGGAAAGGTGGACGTATTCAGTGAAAGGGTAGTTATCAGCTTCTGAAATACAAAATCTGGCAACGGATAGCGCTGGATACAGGTGATTGTATGTCTTGAATGAAGAAGGCCCAGGCCCGCTTTGGGCTGTAACACCTTCGTAAAAAGAATGAAACAAAATGTAGGAAGGAAGGAAACTTTCCAGGCTTAAATTAAAGAAAGATACCTCCCCGTATATGTTAATTATGAGAACTGATAAAATCTATTTTCCGTTTCGGAATTATGTTTGTCCTTCAGCGCTGCTAGGTGAGCAACCAATCGGAGTCCTGCGGTGTTGTCGTATTGCATTTCCGCTAAGTGGTGAGTGACGAGCGCCAATCTAATCAGTCTCTAATAAATACTATTCGCCTTAAGACACACATTTAGATTTTCCAAAAAAGTGACCCGCGAGGAAGGTAGAGAGTAATGTATTTAACATAACCGTGAAAGCTCCATATTTTCAGCTCATATAGTTTTCCTAATACGAATAAAGTACTATTATATTATAACAATGCATCGTGTCGTAAGTAATGTAATAAATAGCATTATTGGTTGGCATGTGTGCGTGTACGCGTATTTGTAATTACTCAGAACTGAAACGTGAATGTTTGACATGACGTGATACAAGAATTACTTTGAATAAGCCAAGGTGTGCATTAAATTCGAACGGGAGGAAAGAATACACTTCCGTCTGGCCTAGCAGAACGTGGCTGGTCACATCATACCTTTGTTTATGAATGGTTTCGTAATCTCTATTTACTCAGTTCAAATCTACATTAATTTAATTCGGAGAAAATCGGTTAACTCTAAGCTCTATGTACCCTGGACTCACTTG
Organism: Mantis religiosa; assembly: GCA_030765055.1. NCBI lineage: Eukaryota > Metazoa > Arthropoda > Insecta > Mantodea > Mantidae > Mantis > Mantis religiosa. Next base: position 133,147,202 of record CM060953.1, on the reverse strand, counting down.
AGCATCATTTCACCAATTTCATTCATCGTCTGATATAACTTACCTAACGTTGGAGGACGTAAATTACAAAAAAAAAAAAAAAAAAAAAAAAAAATTCATCCGTTTAAAAACCAGGGAAAGTGTATCAGCTGGATCAGCTTGCAACTGAAATGAGACACGACGTATTATAAACCACCTTACCACTCACCAGAACAATTCAATTGAGTTAAAATGGGCTCAAATCATGTTGCAAACAGAAATAATATTTTTAACTGACTGAATTTGAACTACTTATTCGCGAAGAAATTGACAAGGAACACAACAAGGCTGGGAAAACTGCGTGTGACATCAGATAAACTACAAGAAGACGACTTTTGGAAGGAAATAGCACGTGACGGGATTTTGAAGCCTATCATCATAAACTTTCAACACTCAAGACGAAGAAAACAATGACAAAGACGAACTATTGCTTAACGTAAGTAACATTCACTGCTATATGGATACTCAGCTGGCATTTTCGCTGGATTAGAAGAATAAGTAATTCATAAACTACAATTATTTTTAAACGATATATTTAAAACATGTGCGTAGTGTACGAATATTCATGTTGTAATTGATTTCAACAGCTGCATTATTATAAAACTGTGGAAAATTAAATTTGCGTTCCCTTACGTTTATCGCCAAGAAGACTAGCAAGTGTGTGTATGTGTGTATGTATGTTTGTGTGTGTATGAGAGAGAGAAATATTAAAAGAGTGGGGGTAACGAGGTGGCAACGCTGAAGGCTCTAACGCATCTGATTCGCCACAGGCGAGAACTCTTCTCCTTTGAAACAAAGGCTTTCTGCTCACGAGATTATATTTTCTCTTCGAGTGTTTAAGGAACCAAGTTTGTAATAAAGACTTTCGAGTTCAAGTTCCAGTATTACTTATCTGTAACACCTACTGTACTTTTGGTATACATGTATGTACACAGCCAAATTACAATTGTATCGTGAGATATCTGTAATACACAACCAGTATCATCGTTGTGCCATGCACAGGATCGAGATATACTCTACAGATTTGTATAGGAATCGTGAATAGCCTTCTAAAATTCTGCATTATTCGATCCACTCTTCTATGAAATTTCGAATTAAACTTAACATTTTAATATAAAAATTAAATAATAATTAACATCATTTTAAAATAAGAATTAAGTTTTAACATCCTTTAGTCAAAATTTAATTCTTATTTTAAAATGATTTTTAATGATTATTCAATTTTTATATTAAAATGTTAAGTTTAATTTGAATTTTTTTACGTAAAATAGTTCTATTTAGAACCGTCATTTTCCCTTAATTCTTTATTTCATAAACCTGGGTTAGAAACCATATTGAAATATCTTTACTAGTTCAGACCATATACATCTTACCAGTGTCAAGTTTGTTGTTAGCCGTACAGATAAAATTTCTGTTTTATTTTGGACAAATTAAACCATGTCCATCTCCTGTAATAAGCTGGTATAATGCCCTCAAATGTTGGTTGGAGCAGCAGATGTTTCCAGCACTGCCCACACGGAGGATGTGACGTGCTGACTTGATGGATGGTGGAGCCACCACCGATCAGATTCCTTCGGGAAACAATTGTTAACGGCTAGCACACGATACATCACTCCCAGTGGCAGAGTCCGATTCCAAATTTCCTCCGCCCTTCCCTCTTTGTGAGAGTTAATCCTGCCCTACATACACTGCCCTGCCTCTGGTAATTCCACACGCAAAGGGTTGCCAATAGAGTTTCTGTCTACCGTTTCCATGGCAACCGCATTCTGTTGGACTTGTTCTCGGTTTTCCTCCCTCACGTATGTAGATACCATTCATTCATATAGTCTATTTTGAGTTTCTTTACTGCGTAGAGAACTAAAAGCGATATCGAGATCACACTGGGAATACAATTTCGAAGACCCCTTAACCCAGAAATGCACTTTTAGAAAACGTTCCTGGGACATTTTATCTATCTCTGTATATAACTGAGAAAATGAAAACCAAACTTGGAATTTGAGGTGCGACATAGAGGTTTGCAAAAAAGCCCCTCCACCAGAAACGACCTTTTACTTCGTTTTCTAGAATTGGCTGAGAATAACGTCTGACACCCTCTTCATTTTGTGTGTCATTTGCATAACTGGTAAACAATAAGGAAGAACAGCAAAAACTATGATAGGATATAGAAATTTAAGACCAGTTTGGGCACAATCATTGATATATATGCTGATGGCATCATATTAATAGCAAATAGTAATAATAATTTACAATTAGCGCTAAATGGATGGAAAGAAGAATTAACTAGAAAAGGTTTAGAATTAAACTTACCCAAAAGTAAAACCATGTATATAGGAAGGAAAAAGGAAGAAGTTAAAATTGAATATAGTGATGAAATCTTAGAACAGGTAGACAGTTATGAATACCTTGGTACAATTATAAATAAGGATGGAAAAATAGAGCAGGTAATTTTAAACAGAATAAGAAAGGCCAATTCGGTCTACTATCAGATTAATAATACTATTGTGGGGAAAAAGGAAATAACAAAAGATACAAAAATTATAGTATTCAAAACAATAATACTAAAATTCTATTGTATGGAGCAGAGAGCTGTACTCTCCTACAGAAACAAGAAAGCAAAATAACAGCTATGGAAATGAGATATTTAAGACGAGCTGTGGGGAATACAAGAAGAGATATGATAGAAGAGTTGGGTACACACTCCGTTAAAGAAATATTGGAAAAAAGACAACTTAAATGGTATGGACATGTACTCCGCATGTCAGAAGAAAGAAAATCCAAACAATATTTAGAAGCAAGACCAGAAGGTAAAATAATTAGGGGAAGGCCACGCATATTGTATCAGGAATACATTGAGAAGTTGGGGAAGGATAGAGGGAAAATCATGACAGAAATGAAGAGAATGATGATGCACCGCGAAAAGTGGAGGAAATGGGTAGAAGAGACTTGTACTCCACGCTTAAAAGCACAAAGAAGTTAGAGAAAGAAGCAGATAAAGTAAACAATAAGAATTTGATAAATGTCCCGTTAAAGCATAAATATATTTGTCAAATACATTTTGTTGGTGTTAATAAACATTTCGGGTATGTTAACTTGTTAACTGCAGAGGCTCTACTCCAATTAGTCCAGTACCAGTAGGACCAAGGACCCGGGCCTCCTTCAACCAGGGAGTTACCAAGCTGTCATAAAATGGCGCCCGGTGCCTCCGTGGGGCCTTGCATAGAGCAAGACCTAGAGACTAACGAGGCCCCCTCCCCCCTTCTGGTCCTCTGGACTCAAGACGGGATGGAAGTGGATACGCTACTTACGTGCGCCAACTCCAAAATGGGAAGGCTACCGATATGACCTCGGTGGGGCCGCCTTGTGATCTAGCACACCTTCTACTAGCTATGCTGGCTAGTACGCGGGAATATTAATGGCTTCCCTCAATCCCGTCCGGAGACGTACCCGATCACCCACGGGTATTGGGAAAAACTGCCCCCTCGAGTCCAACCCAATCCGAACAACTGCCAATCAGGGAGGGGCTCGAATGTTTGGCCCGAGGTTTCTCTAGTAGCGTCAGAGGTACCACGAGTGCTAGGATTCCACAGCGCCCGCACCACGGCAGCTGAAGGGGACGGATCCCCTCCCCTACGGGAAAACATTTCGGATAGGCATATTCCTTGTTTTTATTACAATTTTACAATGATTACACTTATATCAAATAGGAAGCTGCTATTCATTTTTTATGTCCTGACCGTGCAAAGAGGTGAGAAATTTAAAGCTCTTAGTCAGCGACCAGCACTTAAAATGTTTAACTACCCCTTAAATATTATCCTCTTATGTCCATCATATCTTCAACGAAATATATAGTACAATTATTACTACAAACCTTGTTTTATTTAGTAATATTTAGACGAACAAAGTTTTTTACGAATAGTGTACACAACAATCAGAATAAACAGTTATGTGATTGTACACATCCGATATAGAGTCTATATGTCATAAATTGTTGATTAAATGTATGAAGTAAGCTTTTGGCCCATAAAAATGGAGTAGCTGACAAGTACTTACAGTAGGAAGAATGAGAGTGGAATATTATAATTGTAACAGAGCATTGTATATGTTATTTGTGCGAATTACTATTATTATTATTATTATTATTATTATTATTATTATTATTATTATTATTATTATTATTATTATTATTATTATTATTATTATTATTATTATTATTATTATTATTATTATTATTATTATTATTATTATTATTATTATTATTATTATTATTATTATTATTATTATTATTATTATTATTATTATTATTATTATTATTATTATTATTATTATTATTATTATTATTATTATTATTATTATTATTATTATTATTATTATTATTATTATTATTATTATTATTATTATTATTATTATTATTATTATTATTATTATTATTATTATTATTATTATTATTATTATTATTATTATTATTATTATTATTATTATTATTATTATTATTATTATCATCATCATTATGATTATCATTATGATTATCATAATTATAATCATAATCATCATCCTCATCCTCATCATCGTCCTCATCCTCATCCTCATCATCATCCTCATCATCCTCATCATTATTATTATATTATTATTATTATTATTATTATTATTATTATTATTATTATTATTATTATTATTATTATTATTATTATTATTATTATTATTATTATTATTATTATTATTATTATTATTATTATTATTATTATTATTATTATTATTATTATTATTATTATTATTATTATTATTATTATTATTATTATTATTATTATTATTATTATTATTATTATTATTATTATTATTATTATTATTATTATTGTTCTTGTTTTTTTTTTAAAGTTTACGTCCTCCAACATTAAGTCATATCGGACGGTGAATGAAATGGGTGAAATGATGCTCAAATGTGTTCAGGGTCAATGGAGCTTAGAGCTACCCGACATTCGTCTGTAAGGATAAGGGAAAACCCCGGAAAAGCCCTTATCCAGATAACTCACCCTGTCCGAGATTCGAACTCGGGACCTCTTGAACGTGAGGTAGAAATGCTAACATCTACGCTACCGAGGTGGGCTGTTCCTGTTCCTGTGCCTGTTCCTGTTGTTATTATATAACGGACAACACAGCACTGGGGTGGGCTTTCTCCAGGATCTCTGGTTTCCCTCGCCATCTTATCCCATTGGTGCACCATCTTCATCTCATGCATCATCAGTGTCATCGCCTGGAGTGCAGCATGTAGTAAAAGCGGGCGTTAAATACTGCACATTTCTTTTTTATTTACAGAAGAACTCATAACAGTTCGGAGGTTTTCACGGCCGGTTCAGATACTAAAAACAGCATAATCCGTCTTGTAGGCCGTAGCTACTGGACTTCCTCCCAGATGTTTCGGCAGACATCTTCAGTGGCAGTAGCATGGTCAATGTACTCTGCTGGAGTTCTCAACAAAGACTGTGGTGTCTCACTTCCACCAGGGTACTTGACCTCTCTACCGCCATGTCTGTCGCAATGGCAGAAGAAGCGTCTAGAAAGATGGAGCCCAGTAGATCACAGCCCACTAGCTCGGATTATACTGTGTCTAGCATAGAAAACTTATTTGTGTATACATTAACTATTCCGGCAGCCTACTCGTAGTTCTGAAAAGTTGCAGTTAAGTAATCTCAAAGATACCTTATATGAACCTGTGGAAATTACCAAGTATTAACGTACGATCAAAAGTGAAGTGATTGGACGGTTGTCGAATCTATGACGTCACTTAATGCGGTGACGTCATAGATAAACCGTACCTTCATCTTTCTTATTATACATTACCCCGTTCCCCCAGTATCTCATGGACGTTGTTGTTCATGGTTTGATAACATTTTGAATGTAGTTATCTTTAAGCCAACTGCTTAAGAATTCATAATTATACAATTTGGGTACATGTTTATCTAATATCATAATTTTCTAGCTTTGTACCTAATTGTAATTGTAACCTATTGTATCATAATTGTAAAAAGATATTAAAAATCGTTTTCAGAGTGAACAGCTACTTCTAGTCAGCACATTGTTACTCTTCAAATATGATTACTGCGTATGAGGAAGCTTTGTTTATTCACTTTGCAAACTGGAATAATTGGTGGCCTAAAAGAAGAAATTTCGAAACTGAGCTTACATGAGCATTCAGCAGCTAACTATATCGTTTGTTTTTACACATATGTCCCCCTACTACAGCATGGAACTTAATGCCGAGTTGAAATCACGGTCTCATAGCCAGGAATCGAGTCACAGATCCTGAGTACTGTAGACAACAACCCCTTCCAGTAACTATATGTATTTCCCTCGTTTGCGCTAAATTTGCTAGCACTCAATTTTTGCTATCGATTCTAAACAGCCTGATATTTAAATTATATGCTGACATTGCCCCCATGAAAAAGCAGTATATCAAAATGCACCTCTAACAAATGGTCCGGAAATCGTTTTCATTGCCAAAGTATCATTATTTCTAATTGACGCGGCCCACAGAGAGTCCAATGTGATGATGATACCGGAGAGAAAGCCCAAAATGCATTAACTGGTTTTATACAATGTTGTATGAGAAGAAAGTAATAAACTATAATGCAGGATAACGATGCTTTTGTTCTGCTAAAATGAAGCCATTATGAAAGTATATAAAAAATGCATTGCTGTTGGAGCCATGTCAGTAGCCATTAGCGCCCCTGGCGGCGTCACGTCGCAACCAACCAGCACGTTCAGCAGTTTTACGAGATGGACCCCCCATCCCACAGTCAATATTCTCTCCACCCAACATCCCCCCCAAAAGGCTTCAAGCTGCGATGAAGGTTCTCCCTTCCCCTTGCCACAATTTTATCGTCTCTTGTCATCGTCTAGGGACATGCATTGACCAGATGTGATATCAACGGTTCAAATAACCCTGACCTTTGTCTTCTTACGGTTTCTATGAAACAGAACTCCGGTGGATTGTTTTACGTGAACGAGTATATAGGTAAATATCCGTTCTGTGTGACTGTGGTGATCTCAAAAGTAACTGAATCGATTATTCTGCATCTCATTTGTACTTTTTCTGCTGCGCAGAGGAAAAAAGTATTTGTGTTAAATAAAAAAAAATTGAACATTGTCGCTATATTACACTGCAATTTTGTGTCCTCTATGTATGTTTACTCATTCGTATTGTGACTTTGTGGGTTCGTAGGATTATAAGTCTAAGTTGCAGAAATTCAAAATGTTCTTTATTTTCGTAGAAATACACTCACAGTAGCAGGTTACAGCAGAATTACGTCACATACACAATCTCAAGCTACCAAGGTCAATGACCACACAGACAGCGTTCTGATTACATCAGCTCTCGTGACATCACTCTACAGCGGTTTACTCCTTACTGTGTTTACTATTGTACATGACTGACTCGTGGCGAGTTGTCGCTCCCTTAAATACCTCATTGATAAATTTGGGAGATTTCTGGAACAAACCCGAAATCAAATGTTCTCTGTCAATCAAGCTATCACTAGCATTTCTATACGGGAAACACTATCCATGCCTACAAGTCCTTTATCTCGCACCATCTTTAACTGCTTATGCGAGCTCTTTATTACCACACTGTCTGCTAATCAGTTCCTTTCACACTATCTACCTATCAGTTCCTTTATGTATTGCGCTTACGCCGCCAGTCGCATAAAAGGCATTCGTGAGAGCATTTATTTACACAAGCACATTACAAATAGTTCATAAAGCTGTTACTTTTCTGTCTAACTTGTATTAGTCCTCAAAAGTATTGTCAAGCAAATAGATTTACATTGAGATAAGATAGCCAGTACCAGATTAGTATGCTTTTACACTTTTGCATGAGTTGAATAGAGGCAGCAAACATTTTAAGGTGCTCTGATTAAACATTTAAAAAGATGTCGCTACAACAAGGAACATTTCGGAAACGTTTAATGTAACAGAATATTCCATAAGCTGCATAATAATACGAGCATTTATCTAACACATTTTTTTCTAATACATGAATTTCAATGAGCATAAAGGACCTTCCAAAGTTATTACAAGAAAGTTAATTAGTTTACTCTTACGTCTACTCTGAGACACTTAGTAGGTTTAGGATTAGGATCTCATTACGGAGGGCTTTCGGTACGCAGGCTACCATGCTTGACCCACTGTTCCTGCGCTCTCACCCCCGGGAGAGCCCGTTTCTGTAGCGTAGATGGTAGCATGTCTGCCTCACGTTCTAGAGGCCCCGAGCTCGAATCTCGGTCAGGGTGAGTTACCTGGATGTGGTTTTCCCCGGGGCTTTCCCTTATTCTCACAGACGAATGACGGGTAGCTAGCTCCATGGACCCTGGACACATTTGAGCATCATTTCACCCATTTCATTCATCGTTCGATATGACTTAACGTTGGAGGACGTAACATTGCAAAAAAAAAAAAAAAAAAAAAAAAAAACAGGAGGAAGGATGACGCGAAGGAGACAGAGGGAGACAGACTCAAGGAGACAGACTGTACAGAGCGCAGGGTCCCTACAGTTTACTTGAAGAGAGACTTCCCCCGATGGCCAGGACAACAGACACGTTCCCCTACTATGGGACGGCAGCGAGCCCAGCAGCCGAGCCCCAAAGGTCCCAGGCAGGCGATCCGAGCCCCAAAGGTCCCTGGCTGGCGGTCCCGAAATTGTCTCAGCAGAGGATCAGAGACCGGCAGCCGACCTACCGGAGGAGGAAGTAGTCTTCCTCAAAGCATATCATCCCACCATGTGCCCGCCTCGGTAGCGTGGTGGTAGAGTGTCTGACTCACGTTCAAGAGGTCCCGAGTTCAAATCTCAAACAGGGTGAGTTACCTGGATAAGTTTTTTCCGGGGGTTTCGCTTATTCTGATAGAAGAATGTCGGGTCACCCCAATCTCCATGGACCTCGGACTCATTTGAGCACCACTTCACCAATTTCATTCATCTTCCGATATGACTAAACGTTGTAGGACGTAAATAAAAAAAAAAGAAAAACATATCCTGCCAAGCCCCTCCGAGACACCCGCCGACACTTCTACCCTGAAAGAGACCACCAGATGAGAGATGATATGAAATTATAATGGAGCTGAAATGGAGAGAAAGGAAATTCGGAGAATGTAATTAATCTATCCAGCATTCGCCTAGCGACCCAGAAAAGCCCCCGAAAATCCTATGAGTCAGGTAGATCAGCCACGGGAATCGAACCCAGGCCTCTCGAATGCAGGCAACAGACAAAACCGACTGAGCCATCCCTCTCGGTGAGACACTTAGTAAGTATTATATGTTACAATTATCATTGTAATACGAGTATAACGAAAATATTCCTATTAAAAGGTTATTCAGAAAATTTTACTGAGAATGTTTACCGTTGAACAGAAGGTATTCTTTAGATGTCTTTAAATCATATACCCTTCCGTTGCTTTCTAAATTAACACACATAACATTCGAAGTTTTAACTCTAAAGCCTTGTGTTATTTTGATAATTTAAAATTTCTAAGTGTGACACCTCTAAGGTGACAGACGTATTTAGTGTGACACCTGAAAATAGAATAGTTGGATAGAATGCAATTCTTGGCTGCATTAAAATAAGGCAGAGGAAGAGAAACAAAAAGCATACGAATTAGTACTGTAAAAATGTTTGGATTTAATATTTAACAACTAATAAGTCTTTTCTGGGGGGGGGGGGACTGTTGCACACTCAGAAAAATATTTAGCATATTACCTATCCCTCATCTTGTGAAATCTTTTTATTTTTGTAATATGAGCTTTTGGTAATTTCATCTGTGTAGCTTCCGCTCATTTCTCATTTCTGCATGCAACTACTGATAACTGTCAAAATTCCTTAAATTGTGTACAATGGCTTCTCCAATTTAATCGTACGTGCAGTACTGAAATACATACACGACATTACTGATTAACGGTTAATGTAATGTAAGGATAGGAATGATTTCCAAAATTGATTAAAATGTATCGTGCCTGGGTTTGTGATCTTCAGGGCCAATAGACTCTGTACATATATCTAATAACGCGAAGGACTGTGTCTGTTCGTAGCCCAATATTTGAGAGTGAACAGGTTTGCATACAATTCTGCAGTCAACTAATGTTATCAGTCATCTAGGTTGCAAATCTAATCACGATAATGCAGGTAATAAGAAAATGTGTTTTATTAACAAGAGAAAGTGTATTAAGTTGGACATAAAATCTTCCTCAATTATAAAGTAATTAATTGACTTCTAGATGGATGCACATTCACGAAATTAACAGAGGAACTTTCTTCCAGTATCTGATAGATAAGAAAACTAATGTATACAGTAGAAATCACTCAGACAACATTTTATTAAACATTAATATATTTTAAAATTCTTTGCAGTTCTAAATTTGGTTTTAAACTAAAAGAATAACTGAACCTATTTACAGTGCAGAAAGGAAATTTTAAAAATAAGTGTCACACAGAAAAATCTTATATGGAATTTGAAATAAGTTGTGCAACAGAAAGCATGCAATTTAAGAACATCGACAGCTAAAATTTCAAAATTTCTTTTGAACAAAACATTTGTTTCTAAGTCCAGAAGTAGTAGCAAAGAGTGAATGTAGGCCAAGAGCTTCTTCATACTTACAGTACGAAGCAGGAAGACACCTCTGTCCAATGACTTTAATGTTAGAGATTTTAGTTAAAATACAAACAGTTTGCTTAATCCTTGACGTTTAAGCCCTTTCTGACATTATATATATAAACATTATATATATAAACCCAGGATTCCTTTAGCCAGAAAAATTTTGGATGAAGATTTTAACATATTTGCGTGAAGAAGGCGCAAGAAATGGAGTAGGTACTGTTTGTGTTGTGGTGTGTGTATGTATGTGCGAGGAGAGAGAGAATGAGAGAGAGAGAGAGAGAGAGAGAGAGAGAGAGAGAGAGAGAGAGAGAGAGAGAGAGAGAGAGAGAGAGAGAGAGAGAGAGAGAGAGAGAGAGAGAGAGAGAGAGAGAGAGAGAGAGAGAGAGAGAGAGAGAGAGAGAGAAAGGAGAAAGGGATAAGTGTGCCCCTTCTCAAAGACTAGATAGGTGTTCAAATCTCGAAAGTGGTAATTTTTACCTGATCCATGTATAATTTCGAAAG